>SJYA01001610.1:3116683-3269584 GCA_006410615.1 Neotragus moschatus
ATACCAGACCACCTAACCTGCCTCTTGAGAAATCTGTATGCAGGCCAGGAAGCAACCGTTAGAACTGGACATGGAACAACAGACTGGTTCCAAATAGGAAAAGGAGTACGTCAAGGCTGTATATTGTCACCCTGTTTATTTAACTTATATGCAGAGTACATCATGAGAAATTCTGGACTGGAAGAAACATAAGCTGGAATCAAGATTGCTGGGAGAAATATCAATAACCTCAGATATGCAGATGACATCACCCTTAACGGCAGAAAGTGGAGAGGAACTAAAAAGCCTCTTGATGAAAGTGAAAGAGGAGAATGAAAAAGTTGGCTTAAAGCTCAACATTCAGAAAACGAAGATCATGGCATCCAGTCCCATCACTTCAAGGGAAATAGATGGGGAAACAGTGGAAACGGTGTCAGACTTTATTTTTTTGGGCTTCAAAATCACTGTAGATGGTGATTGCAGCCATGAAATTAAAAGACGCTTACTCCTTGGAAGTTATGACCAACCTAGATAGCATATTGAAAATGCTAAATGATGCTAAATGCTTAATGATGCTAAAGCTGAAACTCCTGNGGAAATAGATGGGGAAACAGTGGAAACGGTGTCAGACTTTATTTTTTTGGGCTTCAAAATCACTGTAGATGGTGATTGCAGCCATGAAATTAAAAGACGCTTACTCCTTGGAAGTTATGACCAACCTAGATAGCATATTGAAAATGCTAAATGATGCTAAATGCTTAATGATGCTAAAGCTGAAACTCCTGTACTTTGACCACCTCATGCGAAGAGTTGACTCATTGGAAAATACTTTGATGCTGGGAGGGATTGGGGGCAGGAGGAGAAGGGGATGACCGAGGATGAGATGGCTAGATGGCATCACTGACTTGATGGGCGTGAGTCTGAGTGAACTCCAGGAGTTGGTGATGGACAGGGAGGCCTGGCATGCTGCGATTCATGGGGTCGCAAAGAGTCGACACAACTGAGTGACTGAACTGAACTGAACTGAACCCCAATGTTCATTGCAGTACTATTTACAATAGACAGGACATGGAAGCAACCTAAACGTCCATCAACAGAGGGATAGATGGTACATACACACAATGGAATACTACTCAGCCACAAAAAGGGACAAAACTGTGCCATATGCAGAGCTGTGGATGGGTCTGATCTAGAGACTGTCATACAGAGTTAAATAAGTCAGAAAGAGAAGAATGAATATCGTATATTAATACATATATGTGGAATCTAGAAAAATGGTATAGGTGAACTTATTTGTAAAGCAGAAAGAGAGACACAGACATAGAGAACAAAGCAAATGTATGGCTGCCAAAGGCGAAACAGGTGGGATGGCCTGGGAGACTGGGGTTGACAAATCTACACTACTAAGCAGAAAACAGATAACTAATGAGAACTGACAGAACGGCACAGGGAACTCTACTGAGTGCTCTGTGGGGACCTAAATGCAAAGGAGACACAAAAAAGAAGGGATGTATGTATACACAGAGCTGATTCACTTTGCTGTATAGCAGAAACGAACACTATATTGTTAAAGCAACTATACTCCAATTAAAAAAAAAAAATTCAGAATGCTAAAGTAGCCAAGTGTCATGATATAGTGTAGAAGCAAGGCAAAAGCAGCCCAATCACACAACAAGCTCTGTGAGGACAGATTTCTAACCGAGGGAAATGAAGCGGGAATGTGGGGCTTATAGGGGGAGCCTCAGGGGCCCTTCCCTTTCTGTGACTCACTGATTCCACATAACCAAACACTCATTTATTTGGCAAATACAAATCAAAATGAAGAGTATTCTATAGCGCTAAAGGGTAAAGAACATTTGAATTAATGTCAGATCTGCCTAGTGGAAATTATACTTCATCATTGAAGATTCCATATGCACTTGAAAGGATTGCTCTGGACTACAAACATGAAGTTTTCTAGTGACTTCTTTCCTTAGTCTGAGATTAGTGAAGCTAGAAGACCTGCCTAAGGAAACTATAGTTTCAAAGCCCTTTGCTTGTGGTGCTGACAGCCAATGATCAGAAGGCTGGCAACTTTAAGAAAACAACTTAAAGACTGTTTTTGTTTTGCAGGTTATGTGCTGGGGCCCAGCCTGGAGAACTACAGTTTCCAGCCTATTAATGTATGGCTATGGCTTCCCCAAGTGGCTCAGTTGGTAAAGAAATCACCTTCAATGTATTAGACACAGGAGATGTGAGGTTTGATCCCCTGGAGGAGGACATGGCAATCCACTCCAGTATTCTTGCCTGGAGAATCCCACAACGGACAAAGGACCCTTATGGCCTCAGAGTTGATAAAGTGAAGAGACTGAGAAAACACACATACCATATAAGGCTACCGCCCTGAAGGATAGGAGAAATCTTTGCATAACTCTGTTTTGTATTTCAGAGGTTACTTTAGAATTTGCAGTATAAATAGTTACCAATCTGTCTTCAAGTGATAACATTTCACATATAATCTAAAAACCTTATAAATTCATTTCTCTCCTCCTGGCTTTTGGGTTACTGTCATACTTTTTATCTCTACAGCTCTTATATACCACATGCTGTATTATTTTTATTATTGATTAAACCATCAATATTCTCATAAAAAGAATTAAATATGAGTAAAAAATTTATTTGATCACTGGAGCTCGTCATTCCTTGTTTATATTCAGATTTCCATCTGGTATCATTTTCATCCTGGCTGAAAGACTTTTTTACATTTATTAGAGTGTAGGTCTGGTAGTAATGAATTCATTCAGCTTTCATATATTTGAACAAGTCTTTATTTCAGCTTCGTTTTTGAAATATATTTTTGTTGGAAATAAAATGCTAATCATGCTATTTGTTCTTTATTTGACCCAATTTTGCCAAAAGTTTATCAATTAAGCCAACTTTTGGCTTAGTTGAGCTTTTATATTACGTTTTCTAGTTTATAAATTTCAGCCTTACATTCTGTAAAAAAATTAAGAAATAGAAACCTCAGTTATAGAGTCAGGAGACCAGAATGGGGAGCTCTCACACTCTACGGTGCTGGCAGAGACCAAAAGGAATGACCCCTCTTCTCTCCTGGCAGACTCAGCCCAGTGAAAAGCCATGGACTCTAGCCCTCTCAACATCCTTTTCCTCTCTATAAAATTGTTCTCCTTCCCTTGCCAGGTAGGACGTGCATGTGGCCCACAGTGGTTTCAGACCCTGAAATGCAATTCTCAGATGATTCCAAATAAACTCATTTTTCCTGGAGAAATACCTGTCAGTCTATTTATCTCAGGTCAACTCTTATTTTCTTCCTTTATAAATGTTCTCTATCCTTATTATACTATTATTTTTCTAACTTTACATATTGGCTTTTTAGTAGTGCATAAGACTTTCTTTTCTAATATTAGAATTTAAAGCTATAAATTTCTCTCCAAATCCTACTTTAGCTGCATCTTTCATGCTTCAATATTTGTTATTTTTATTTTTGTCCTGGTCTAAAGAATCTCAAATTTTTATTTTAAGCCACTTTGAACCACATGCTATTTAGAAACGTGATTCTAATGTTCTATATATATGTATTTTTTTCCTAATTATCTTTTTGTTTCCTAACTTCATTGAAATCAGAGATCTATCTGTCTTTGACCAAAATTGTTTTCTGGCTCAATGTACAGTCAACTTTTAGAAATGTTCTAAACATGTTTGAAAACAAATTATGTCCTGCAACTCTGGGGTATAACGTGTTCATTAGATGAAGCTTATTTACTATGAGCCCCACAGTGTCAAGGCAAAATAATTTCTACACAAATTTTACATCTCTAATTGCTCCTTAAAACTATATTCATATATTTATGTCCCCAGTCAACTTCCCCTCTTGGAGGTCTAACAGTCACTGCAAATGTGATACAGCTTCCCCAGCCCTCCAAGACTTGCCCTTTTCCCAGGCTTGTCTACTTTAACACCTCTCCAGATTTAAGCTCCCAAATTACTCTCTTTTACTAATTCCCTTCTCCCACCCAGTTTAACCCACTAGGAAGTCCTTTTGGTCTCCTGAGAAACATATGTAAAGTTTGTCTACTTCTTTTCATCCTCACTACCACCACCCTGATCCAAACAAGAATAGCTCACAAAGACTGATAGTCTCCAACTGGCTTTCCTCCTTTCTGTTTTGCCTTCCTTCTCCCCAATCAGTTCCCCGTGTAGTTCTCAATGTAATCTTTTAGAGTTGTAAATTATAAAATACTACCTCCCACTTAAAACCCTTCAATTATTTCCTCTCATATTTAGAATAAAGTAAAATCTCCTTACCTTGGTTTCGCAGACCTTATGTGATCTGGCTTCTGATGTTCTCCCCATGCTCACTGTGTTCCTGTTCTGTTCCTCTAGCTCTTCCTGTGACCCCAATAAAGCTTGTTCCCAGCTCAGGGCCTGCATTAGACAGGATGGGGATAGATCATGCCCCTGTAAGACACAATCCCCAGGTCACACAAAGTATCCAGAAGGGCTAGGTAATTTTTGCCCATGAATTAACTTGTCCATGAAAGGACTCAGTAATTCAGGCTGCCTCAGTCTTGAAGTTCTGTCATCTAAGTATGTGGTTTTATCCATGATAGCTATGGTAGAGGAAGAGGGTGCTAGAGGGTCTTCTATCAGTCTGAAAATTATTTATATCACTTCTTCTCACAGTCCATTTTCCAGAACTTGTCCATAACCCCACCCACCTGCAAGATGGTGCAGAAGAGTGTGCTCCTGTGTGCCAAGGAGAAACAAGTCAGATATGAATACCGAAAGTCTCTACCAGAAGACTGTTCCCTCTTCCTGGAATGTACTTTTCTCTAATTTTCACATGACTGGTTGCCTACTGACACTTGGATTTCATCTCAAAAGCTGTCTTGAGATGTCATTGACCACCCAGGTCTGTAAATTGCAACTCTGATTTAGTTGTTTATTGAATATCCTCTCCCTGAACTAGAATAAAAGCTCCCTGAAAGCAGTTAACTTGTCTGTCTTGCTCATCCTGGGGTCTCCTTAATACTGATTAATAAAATAACCGTTCAGCAGTGTAAATCTGATCATGGCATCCCCCCTTGCCATTCATGGATTTTTAAAATTATTAGGATAAAGTTTAAACTTTCTGACATGACATATGAGCCTTCATAAGATAAAGTCTGATTACATTTCATCCATCCCCAGGGACTGCCACTGGGGATATGGCAGTAAACTTAAAAAGCTTCAGCTTTATATCCTGCACGACTCTTTCCTGTACCCAGTGTTAGACAAAGTCACATAAACAACCTAAGACAGCCAACAAAGTTCTGATTCTTTCGACAGATACTCTTTAAAGTTTAGGACTTATTTAGTGATGATGGGAACAGATTAATGGTCTACTAACACAAATTGTACAAATAGTGATTCACTTTCAAATTGCTTTCACTGGCCAAAACTGAATCAACGCTCTAAAATGATTCAGGAAAATGATTCCAACTTAGATCATGTTAAAATATGTTGCTGAAAGAAAACAAGATAAAGCCCCCAAAGCACCTTAACATAAAGGCTTAACATGAAGGTTTATTTCTTACTCAAGTCAAGTCTGAAGAAGTTCAGGTGGTCTTCCTCCACTGTGTTATACCAGCTTTCCATGGACTTCCAAGAAATCCTCAGCAGAGCAAGAAACAAAGGAGGCACACTGGTTCTTAAACGCCTTCTCCAAATATGATACGCACCACGACCCCTCAAATCATCTGGCTAGAATTAGTCTTATGGCCTCAACCTACCCCCAGGGGTAGCTTGAGAATGTAGAGAAGCACATACTTCAGGTCATCAGTTACTCCTTTTATCCTTTCTAACCACACCAAGAATACAATCAATCCATTTCCAAGTGAGGCAACCTTAAGTACCATACTAGTGATACATCCAGCTTAATGTCCTGGATCTCCAAATGATCTGTGTATTTCTCTTCTTTGAGACCTGTTTCCTCTCCACAGATGTGAGAGTCGGTTGATCTGCCCCTCTCCAACACATCCAATATACAATGCTGAAGCAAAAATGGGCTAATTACAGTAAAAAACTCAGTTGGAGACAGAGGAATTGCAGATGTAAAATAATAAAACTCTTATTAATCATTTAAAACAAAGGCCACATAGCAGCCAGATCATGAAACGTCCCTGTTCAAAACCTTTTGGATTTTTATCACTCTCGGAATAAAATCTGAACTCTTTCCCATGCTTTCCAAGGTCCAAAATCAGGTGCCTGGCACTCTGTGACTTCACCTTTTCACGAGTTTCCTCATTCTGCCACCTCTAGTCCAACTAGCCTGCTGTTCTTTCAATAAGCCCAAACGCCTTTCTCTTCAGACCCTTTGCACTTGCTCTTCTTTTAACCTAGATAATTCTTTTCCTACTTAAAATTTACATAGCCTCTGACTACTCTACATGAAACGGCACCTCCCCAACATCCTTGAAACAACTGGCCTGGTCTGGAGATGAAACATTCAAAAGAAAAAGAATCTGTACCACAAAGGCTATTTTTGAAATTGCTTTAGAGTAAAAACGATGTAAAAAGGAAAGAAAACTTTTAGAATATGGGCTCACCTGATTATGGAGCTACTGATTTACTTATAATATTATCAACAATGAGATTCCAAAGGTTTCCAGTAACAGACTTTTTTTTCACCAAGGCTCTCGGAAAACAACCATCACAAGCAACAAGCATGTATTACTGAAAAAAGGGAATGGGTGTTAAGGAAAGGAGAATATACACTTTGAAGTTTATCATTTGTTTGCACCTGATCAAATTGCTTAGTTCCCCAGTTGGCTCCAGGTGCTGAAGTATTCTTTCAAGTCACTATCATTTGATTCCTCAATCCTACACAAACCACTCTGTCTAAATTTGGGGATATCTCAACCAGAAGACCTCAACTTATCACCATTTTGCTAGTCTACTTTCACTTTCTAATCATACTTACACTATAGTCAATCTTTCATTAAAAACAAAGATGTTTGAGTGATTCAATGACTAAGCCGCAGCATCAGTAGTGTGAAGTGACTTCTATTAGGACAGTGGCAGTAAGGATAGACACATGAGCAGATCTGAAGGACCCTTAGGACATGGAGCTGCAGAAAATGGAGACAATGGCCAAACAGAAAGGAAAATGAGAGACTAAAGACAATGACCAGGTTGCTGGCTTAGATTCCTGGACGTACAGTGGTATCACCATCCAGTAAGGCAGAAGAGAGAAAAACAGTTTAAGGAATGGTAAGTTTGGGGCTTACTGAATTTAAGGTGCTTGCAAAAGACACCCAGTAGGAAGTTCGATGTGTACATTTAGTGCAGGCTGTATTACTGCAGAAGTTGATGACCTTGTACTAACATTGTAACCTCTTTGAACCTGTTCCTACATTTGTAAAATAAGAGTATTATACTAATTTCTAGGTTCTTCCAGTCCTAAAATGGCAGGAAACTCAGTTTTTTCAGTAATCTTAAATAATTTGATTTGGACCCCTATTTCTTTCTAACTTTCTAAACTTTGGGGTTTCAGGCTATTTGTATATTTTACTTTGATAACAAGAACTTTAGTTAAGAACTGTTCACCAGCTGGGAGCTTATACATTCATACAACCTTGTTTTCTCTTAAAATTTGAGAGTGGAACACCATGGGCTCCTCTGATGAAAGAAACATTTAAGCTTGCTGGTCATTCCGGGTAAGAATTTCAAAAACTATAATACACTATTGAAATTTCTTCTCCATGACATCTTCTCTTCATCCATTTGGAGAAGTTGAAGACATTATCCCTGGTATAGGAAACAGAATTCTTCCTATCTTACTTTCATTCCAAAGTGTATACAGCTGCTTATTGTATTATTTCCAGGTTAGAATTAAATTTGAGGGAAGACAGGACATAACCTCATCATCACATGTAAGCAGCAGCCCTGATACTAAATGCAACTCTGGTTTAAAGACAGGTTTTGTCTTTGAAGGCAAATAATCACATTGTTCAGCTTAAATACAATTTCTTTTAAACAGAACAATGATTGCTCTATTAAGTACATCTGTGACTCTTTAACAAAACAAGAAACTGCACTGTGGCTAAAAGCATGGAATTTGGAGTAAGACGGTTCAAACCTGGTACCTCTAATTTGATCTTGTGTACATTTTTTAACCTCTTGAAGCTTAAATCTCTTTAGTAAAATGAGGATAATACTTAAATTACAGGGTTGAGAACTAAAAGTGATCAATTTAAAACATTATATAGCAAAAATTAAGGCTGCTAGACAAAAGAAAACACCATTTCAACTATGACTTTGTTAGACTTTTATTATGAATATATTGTCATATTTTAAGGATCCCTCTAAAACTACAAATCTTAAGAGTAGCTAAATTCTGAGTTGACTCCTGCTTTCATATTATTAATGCTGATTTTTCTTTAAGGACCACTGTGTGCCTGACACTATATTGACAGTCGAGCAGAAACACTAGTTTCAATTCCTCTTGTGTAAAATCTATTCTACTTACTTGTGGGTATTAAGTTGATATGAGGAATATAAAGTAAATCCGAAAACCTTAAACACATGAGACTGTATTTCATAATTCATGATAGAGGTATAAAGTTAATGCTTGATCTTTCAAATAAATATAAATGTAATAAAGCAATTAAAAAGTTATTCTGGTGTTTAAATACATTATGATTTTTTGAACACTGTCCTAATAATTTTTTATTTATTCTTGCTTATAGTACCAAGTTAAGTGAAATGCTGATATTATGATATATATATATGTGTGTGTCTGTTTGTGTAAAAGAGTAATAGTTGTGGGTTAAAAATTTCCCACTAAATCAGATTTAGTTGTAACATGTTCCAAAATCAAATAATGTATCAGGTAACAAACTACAAAATAAATCTGGAGACAATCATGAGTGAATAAGTAAGTCATTAAAATGAACTACACATGAACTTTCAGTTAAAACACACCTTAAAATTATGATCAAAAACTTCCATTTCTATTAATGCTTTCTCCTTTACGAATTATTAACTCATAGTTTGTTAACCTCTAGAAGAGTAAGAAAAAGTCCTTTTATATTTCATGATAGGTTTAATCAGGTAATTAAAACAAATTCTTATGATATCATCTGATATGTCCAATTACATGGGTATGATGTAACAAAAACAGTTACAAACTTATATATGCATATTTACATTATATATCCCAAACTGGCAAGCTAGTCAACTATATCTAAGGAGATACATTATGGCATGAGTTAAACAATTTTTCATTGCTTATTAGAAAGAATGCAGTCAAGCTTTCAATGGAAATAATATACAAGTGAGGCACTTTTGAGGTCAAAAATAGAAAGCAAATGATACTACATACTGGCAATGTTCACAAAAATCTATGTGTATTTTAATACAAAGGCTTTTCATCTAGATTATTTTTGAAAAATCTCAAAACTAGCAACTTATGCAATTTAAGGAGCTTTCAGGAACAATGGCTAACATCAGTGTATCAAAGCATATGAAAGTTTTATAACCACCTGGCTGCTAGGCAAACAGTACCTTAATACCTTAAAGCCCTTTAAAAACAATTTTTTTTTTTGGCTTATAAATTATCTCAGGCTATGATTTCTTTTTAGATGTTTTGACTCACTGAAAAACACCTTATGGTGCTATTATTGCGGAGTATAGACCAATCTCTTTTTTTTGGTGCAACAATGATGCAAGTTTCTAGTGCTTCCCCATATACTTAGATATGTGATCCTGGAAATCAAGAATGAGAATATTTAGTTAGAATTTATGTCTTCCAGGTAACAAGCTTTCAAATTTTTATGTAGTAAAATGTTATTTTTATTTAATGTCTCTTTGGGCTAAAATAAAAAACCCAATCTTAAAACACATACTCCAAAGTGTATCACAAAACCTAAAGTAAATTTCCATAAAACAAACATCCTTAAGCTTCTCTGAATCTGGAGGGAAGTACATGTTTCCTGGATTTTGGAGACATATAAAAAATAAGAATCATCTCTGTGGTGTTCACTTAAGAGGGGCTGGGGAGAGAAAAAGAAAAAGCAAGACTTACCCAAGATATCAGATGGCACTATACACATGAATTGAAAGTGCATTTGTATTACTTCAAAAGTTCATTTTAGGCACTGCTGAATAACCAATAAAAATAGGTAGTTTTTAAGTTTTCCCCTTTAAATTCTAACCCTTGCCCAATATCATCCCAGAGACACACACACTCTCTGAAATTGTCATGATGAAATACAGTGACGTTTATTTTTTCTAAAAAGTTCTCCCTGACTGGTAATGGGAGAAAAAGAATACCATTTTAGCAATGGCTTTTACAAGTTAAAAGAATTGGTTCTATAAATGCTTCGGCACATCCATTAAGTTTGATTGCCAGTTCCAAATATTGATAAATATTTAAAACAGGATACGTAAGAAAAAAAGTGCTTAAAATCTTTCAGGACCAATAAGACACATTAGGGAAAAGACTGGTTTTACAGCTCTTTTGAGATATTTCTTATTCCTGCTTTCTCTATTTGGAGGTGGCCGCCCCTTAAATAGCCCTTTACTGGTAGTAATGATGAACCCTGTCAGAGCCCAACTGCCACCTCACATATGGTCTATAAATCATCCAGTAGGTGGTGCTGAAGTTACATACCTCGTATTTCTTCAGAAATCAAGTGATTCCCCTGTCAAGTCAGAGGAAAATCATTTAAGAATTATTAATTCTGAACAAGCCATCAGATCAAAATCTTCTTGTTTTCACTTTTGGTATTTACTATTACTTAAACAGTTTTGCTTAGCCATTTGCTTATACTATCAGATTAAAACTGAAAATATTTTAGAGGACAAGCCAATTGGCAGTGTCAAATCTGTATGCAGACTGAGAAAATGCTCCCAAACATATCTATATACATGTTTAAGAATGAGAAATTTAACCTATTCATTTATTTTCACATAATAATTCTAATTTACTCAAGAGAAAATTTCCACATAAGGGATTCAGGTAACATTATGAGTTAGCCTTCTAGACTGATTTGGAACCTTGGTGTGTTAAACTATAAAGATTCAAGGTAAAATAAAAACCATTTCATCACCATAGTTTTTAATGAAGAAACTTGTTTAAAAATTATAAAGGAAAAATTGGGGATGGGACGGAAAGATCTTAGCAGCAAAGTGGTTAAACAAATTGAAAATATTAATGCACAAACATTAAAATATTAAAGCATATATGTTGCATATAAAATACAGTACAGAACCAGGAGTTGCACTATACTGATTAGTGCTCAACAGAAGAAATGATTAAATTTGTTCTTCCCAGAAGTATATACACAGTTCATTTCCACAGCATTTTCCTATATAGCCAGCAAGTTATTTTCTTCAGTTATTCACACCTGCTCAAACCTGAATTATAAACTCAGCACTTACAAATATGAAAAGTCAGTCACAAGGAAAACCAGTATTTCCATTTTATCAATAAAAAGTAATTTTGAAAGTTAACAGTCTATTCTAGGAAACCAAGTTTAGCTGAAAACTTCAGGGATGAAGATCATCTGGCGTAGCAGCATCCAAATATATAAACAGTAAAAATAAGACTTAAAACTGCTGCTACGGTGTCATGTTTTGGACTTAGTTCAACCAATTGATTTTTAGTACAAAACTAGAAATAACCTCTTCTTCATAACATCTATAGTTATCAATATATTTTTCTTCTTTTCAATGTGAAATAATACTTCAAGATGATCTATATACACAATGTTGTCAGTTCAAGCTGTCATATAAATATAAATGCTTTCTTAAAAAGAAGTATTTTACAGACAGACAGTGTTATGTACATTGTTCAGTTTGATCTGGGGCAAAAGAAGAAAGCTAACACAAGCTTTTAAGTGTGATATGTAAAAAGAATGATTATGTAAATGACATTTTAAAACCTGCATAGAAAATGAGCTTCAAACAGTAGTGTGATTTTAATTTTGATCATTTCTGAAACTTCAAGCCATCGGAAAAAAGGCACACTTCTCAACTTTATCCCTTTAAGGGAATGTTCTTTAGGAACCCCTTACTTGGTTAGAGTTTCAATGTAACACTTAAAAAAAAAAAGACAAGTTGACCCCAAAGTACTTCAAAACAGCTTGCCAGAACATTTACGCAACTACTTTGCAAATAAAACATCTAGTAGGACAATGCTCTGCAAGAGAAAATAAATTTAAACATATACGATATTTCATTCAGGATGTTGGATTAAATATTTTTCTGGGGTAGTTTAGCACACTCTAGCATAATTTTGCTTCTGGTCAGTTTAAATAAAATGATAAAAGTTATCATTGTTATGTGACAATAAGCACTGAGGATTAAGCTAAAATATTACTAACACAGCTGAACATATTCTGGATTAGCAGAATGATAAGTGGAAGTCTCAGGAGGAAACTGTTTGACTCTATCCAGTTGCACTTCTCACCTTGTAAAACATTTGTAAATGCAATATAGTTTTTTGAAAGGAGGAAATTCTGAAAGAAAACAACTTGCTGGTTGAATACCACAAACAAAACAAAACAACCCAAAACCTCACTTTTTCTATAATGTTTACTCAGTCTCTTTTTATATAAAAATAAGTGTTATGTTCCCATCATAACATTAGACAATTACATCTGTGCTTAAAAAAAAAAAAAGTTGGTCACTCAAGGCTATTAGAATATTTTATAAGGATTTTAGATTACCAGAATGTACAGATATAACTCAATATAAACTGTAGCCAAAGGGAAATGACGATGAAAATATAAAATCATTCACATGGAATAAAAATGTTATTAACTAGATGAGTAAAATATTCAAAATACAATGGAATGTGACAGTAGATATATGTACATCTACTTCAGAACTAGGAAGGGGAAGAAAAGTTTTATATGTAATAATTCGTACCTTTTATTTAGTTAAATATAAACATTTGTTATTTATACATAAAACTGCTTTCAAAAAACAACTAATAAATGATTTAGTTGCACTTGTTTTACTTCTTATAATTCCCAAGTGTTAACTTTTCTTAGATTGAAATCCAACTGTCCCCTAGTGCACTTTTAGTTTATATCTTAATGAATTCAAACCTTTAAAGGTCCCATCACCTAATGCATAAATATACAAACATGCCAAAAAATTTAATCCCTTTTAGTTGGATCATATTTTATGTTCACTTAATATTGCCAATAACCAGAAATGGTTTCCTTTTGCAAATATTCTTGACAACCTGTAACAAAACATGCCATGCACTCCAGGGAAAAGGGCATGGCAAGCATTTGTGAAATGCCAAGAACCAATGAGTTCTGCTTCCTCCACGTGTGGCCCCAAGGATACCAGGCAAGACTGCATAATGCTTGCCAAAAGCTTCCACAAATCCAAGTTAGCTAATTCCTGGACACAAAGATTTTAAGCTCATTTCGTCACTGGATGCTTTCATCCAGCAGCTTTATGTTTCCCACCACAGCACCCACATGCCTCACCACAACGATGGCACATTCTCAAAGGGACGTAGCAGCACATACATGGTACAATGAAAGACAAAGCTACTAGGGCTAACCATCGTAAGCAGAACTTGTCATCGCTAGTGTCACATGAACAGGGGTCAGAGAAATCTCCCTCTGAGTCTGACATACAATGATACAACATGCTCTCTGCACAGAGCATGCAACTAACTTGATATATGCATCTCTTAATAGGGTCTGGAGCATCTTGACATTTTCCCCTGCCATTTTCTTCATGATTAAACCTTTCCTGGCAGTATACGCAGCGAGAACGTTCACCATCTTCTTTTCTTCGTTTTGACTTCTTAAATTTTAATGAGGAAGGCTGTGTCTTAAATACCACAGAGTCTTTGAGCGAACCTAACTTAGTTTCATCCCCACAAGAGTACAGATAGTCTGATTTTTTACTGTCTGGTTTAGAAAACTGAACACTGGAGTCAGTATCATCTCTCTCCAGGTCATTTTTCCACATGTCGGGATGTCTATAGTCTGCATAGCGACGTATTAAGATATCACGAGGGTTTATTCTGACAATCTCATCCTCATCTTGAAAGCTGACATGTCGAATTGATTTCAAAGGGACCTAAAAATGAAAGAGATGAAAATTGCAATAATAACAGTGAAGATTAATTTTATTGCCTACTTGCCTGGGCCACAGTGCCCAGATATTTGGTCAATTAGTTTGCAAGTTTAAGTGAAGATGTTTCTTGGATGAGAATAACATTTGCAATAGGTGGACTATATAAGCATAACAGATTATCCTCCATGACATAGGTGGCCCTCATCCAATCAGTTCAAGGCTTTAATAATACAAAGACTGACCAAGAAAGAGCAGTAAAGAATTCTGCCAGGACACTGCCTTTGAATACAGACTACAGCTCTTGCTCGGGTTTCAAGCATGACAGCCTACTCTGAAGATTTTGAATATGTACCATGCCATCATATAAGTAGGTCCTCCCAGATAGAGAGGGCTTCCCAGGTGGCTCAGTGGGAAAGAACCCACCTGCCAAGCAAGAGAAGTGAGTTTGAGCCATGGGTTGGGAAGATCCCCTGGAGAAGGAAATGGCAACCCACTCCAGTATTCTTGCCTGGGAAATCCCATGGACAGAAGGGCCTGGTGGGCTACAGTCCATGGGATTGCAAAGGAGTCGCACATAACTTAGAGACTAAACAACAACATCACAGAAGCCATTCCTTAAAGTAAATGTCTTTCTCTTTCTATATATACACATATTGTTGGTTCTCTTTCTCTGGAGTACCCTGACTCATACAGATTTCAGTAGCAAGGAGTGGGATGCTATACTAACAAAAGTGTGGCAATGCCTTTGGAACTGTATAATGGGTAGAGGCTGAACGAGTTTTGAGGTGTGTGTTATAAAAAGCCTAGGCAATCGTGAAGAGAGGTCTGGTAGAAACACAAACGTTAAAGTCGTTTCTGGTGAGGGTCCTGGATGGAAACGAGGAATAAATACACTGTTGGACGCTGGTGGAGAGACATCCCTTGTTATAAAGTGGCAAAGAATGCGGGTGAATTGTATTCTAGTGTTTCATGGAAGGCAGAATTTGTGAGTGATGGACTTGGATATTTAGCAGAAATTTCTAAGAAAAGTCCTAGGGATACAGCCTGGTTCCTCCTTGCCGTTTATAGTAAAATATGAGAGGAAAGTGATAAACTGAAGTGCAATTTAAAAAACAAAATAGAACCAGAACTTGACGCCCTGGAAAATTCTCAGGAATGACACTATCACCAAGGGAGTAGGGCCACTTCCCTCAAGGGCCCGGAGGAATTTTGCCTCAGGATAAATCAAACAGTCTCACTCACACTGAGATGGGATTCAGATGAGATCTTGGTGGTGCTACTGGTAAAGAACCCACCTGACAATGCAGGAGACCTAAGATGTGGGTTCAATCCCTGGGTTGGAAGAATCACTGGAATAGAGGATGGCAACCTACTCCAGTATTTTTGCCTGGAGAATTCCATGGACAAAGGAGACTGGTAGATTATAGTCCATAGCGTCACAAAGAGTCAGATAAGACTGAAGCAACTTAGTATGCATACATTGGACCTACAGATGGTACTAGAATGGGTTAAGTGTGCAAGGGGGGTTCAGGATGGGGAACAAATGTACACCCGTGGCGGATTTATGTCAATGTATGGCAAAACCAATATAAGATTGGTAAAATAATTAGCCTCCAATTCAAATAAAAATTTATATTAAAAAAATAGAATGGGCTAAGTCTTTCAGAGTGTTATGATGAGGTGAATACATTTTACATGTGAGAAGAGGGACCAGAGGGTAGAACATTATGAGCTGAATTGTGTTTCCTCCAATTTCGTATGTTGAGGCCCCAACCCCAGTATCTCAGAATGTGACTGCATTTGGAAATAGAGCCTTTAAAAAAGTGATTAAACTAAGGTCCTTGGGGTAGGCCTTAATCCAATTTGACTGATGTCCTTATAAGAAGAGGAAATTTGGACACACAGAGAGCGAGACACCAGAAATGTGTGTGTAAAGAGAAAAAAAGGAACACAATCAGAAGGTGACCATTGACAAGCCGAGGAGAAAAGCCATGAAAGAACCCAAATGTATCAACATCTTGATCTTGGACTTTCAGTCTACAGAACTGTGTGCAAATATATTTTTGTTGTTCAAGGCATTCTGTCTGTGGTATTTTGTTATGACAACCCTAGCAAACTAACACAAAGTATACGTATTCATAATTTGGCTATACAAGTCTCTGAGAATGACGGAAAAGTACACCATACTCTCTCACCTTTCTGGTAGGGTGTTTCAGGCTAGGGGGGAAAGTACATCTTTTGGGCATAAATCAAAATGACCCTTCCCTTCACCCATACAAGTGACTAGTGTGACAAGACATAGTGACTAGTTTGTAAGTAAGCCCATGATCTATGGGCTTCCAAACTTTCATTCTCCAGATATTTGGAATTGTGGCTAAAAAAATCCCATATGTGGACTAAAGATGGAGTGATGGATGCAGAAAGTTACAACAGTTCCTACTGGTGATAAATACACTGTGACAATCTCCCAGACTCAAACCAGAAATCTGGGGGAAATTTAAGTAATGAGGTTTAGAAGAATATATAAAAAATAAGCAAGTTTATAACACTAAAAAATAACTCTAGTACAATTCAACTACATGGAGAATTAGACTGGAAATTTCACTCATATGTTAATTAGTTACATGCCTAATCAGAGGATAAAACTTAAGATTTCCTACCTTATTTTGGGACTTTAGGCCTCCACTTTCCTTGGGCATTTGCCGCTGTCCATATTCTATACTTCTGTCCTGAATGTCTAGGCCTGGATGACTGAACATTATCTAAAATACAAACAATTCCTAGTTAAGTGACAAAAGAACACATTTCTTATTTTATTTTTAGTGAAACTATATATGTATATTTCAAAACTCCATAATCTATTAGTAGTAAGGTTTTTCAAAATGGTTTTAATATAAAGTATTATTTGAGTCATCCTGTTTATTATTTAAACTCAGATCTTTAAAATACATTTAAAATGAAATTTAAAAAGTAGCACACACTTCACTTCTGGTTTCAGTTTCAGCATGTAAGGAGCTGGAAGTTGCCATTCTGATGCAATTACAAGTAAAAAAAAGTGGAATAACAATAAAAATACCAACTCTTCTTAGATCCATGAGAGAGGAAGACAGGAAAAACCCCACCCCTAACACTGCAGAGACTCAGGAGTAGAGATCACCATGGTAACCCAGTGTCAGGGTAGAAAAAAAATCTCAACTGTAACTGACAAATTGCTGGAGGCTCAGGATAGACAACTGGGAGTTAAACACTCCTAGGGGAGGGGGAAGGCAGTAATTGTGACGTCCCCAAGCTTCTGTCAGTTTACCTCTAATAACTCAACCAAGTTTACACGTAAGTATCAGAAAAATCCCTGCATGCTTCCAGCATGGAGAGGGGAGAAAGAACCATTATGAAATGTGCTGGAACACTCTTTATAACAAGACTTGTCCTCAGGAAACACTAATGAACCAGAGCCTGACCTACTATGGTATTATCAGAGTCAGGAGGGGATATATACCCAACCCTAGTCATCTCAAACCACCTGATCCACCTAAAGGGGGAGAAAAAAATATATGTATTTAATTGAAATGCACAATCCAGAGGGAAAACCTTAGACTTAAAGGCTGATACCTAATCACAACCATAGAATGCTTTCTTTTCTCACACATTTTACCACTGTATTACTAAAGGCTTATTTACAGCAGTTCCTTTACCCAGCACAGTATGTCTAGCAATCAAAAAAATATTAAAAAAGACACCAAAAGGCAAAAATATATTCTGAAATGTCACAACAGGCATCAGAATCAGATATGACAGGAATATTAGAAACAGCAGACTAGGAATTTAAAACAACTATGATCAATATGCTAAGAACTCTAAAATATAAAGCAAGATAGAATACAAAAACAAATGAGCAATGCAAACAGAGAGCCAGAAATCCTAATAAAGAATACCACCACCAGGCCTGCCCCAAAGCTAGAGATCAAAAGTACTAAGAGAATGAAGAATACCTTTGATGAGCCTAGTAGACTGGACATAGCTGAGTAAAAAACCTCTGAGTATGTGAATATAACAATTTCCAAAATTGAAAGGAAAGAGAACAAAAAGTGGGGAAAAAAAGAACAGAATATTTAAAAATGGTAGAAGAATTACAAAATGTGTAATTTTGTACATATATACAAGATAGAATGATCAGAAGAAGAAAAGAATGAAAATAACAAAAGAAATATATGAAATAATAATGACTAAGAATTTACCCAAATTAATGTCAGATGTCAAGTCACAGATCCAAGAAACTCAGAGAATATCAAACAAGAAAATGAAAAAGAAAAGAAAAGCATCTAAGCATATAATTTTCAAACTATAAAAAAAAAAATTCTGAAAGATGACAGAAGAAAAATAATTTACTTTTAAAGAATAATTACATTGAACTTCTTTGCAGAAACCATGTAAACAAAAGTGAAGTGAAATAGTTAAAGTGGTAAGAGAAAAAGTCCTCTAACCTAGAATTCTGTACCCTATAAAATTATCCTTCAAAAGTGAAGGAGACTGGTGGTGATGTATTGGTGCAACCACTGTAGAAAAAAGTATGAAGGTTTCTCAAATAATTAAAAACAGAGCTACCATATGATCCAACAAGTCCACTTCTGAGTAAATATCTGAAAGAAACAAAAACACCAGCTCAAAAAGATATATGCACCCCAATATTCATGTGAAAGTTAAAGTCGCTCAGTTGTGTCCAACTCTTTGCAACGCCATGGATTATACAGTCCATGGAAATCTGAGGCCAGAATACTGGAGTGGGTAGCCTTTTCCTTCTCCAGGGGATCTTCCCAACCCAGGGATTGAACCCAGGTCTCCTGCATTGGAGGTGGATTCTTTACAAGCTGAGCAGCAAGGGAATGGTCATAGCAGCATTATTTACAATTGGCAAGATATGAAAACAAGTGTCCATCAACAGACAAATGGATAAGATGTGGTATGTACGTGTATACACACACACACACACACACAGAGGAATACTACTCAGTCATGAAAAAAGAATGGAAATTTGACCTGGGCACCAATATAGATAACACTGGAGGGTTATTTCACTAAGTAAAATAAGTCAGGCAGAGAAAAACAAATATTCTATGATATCACTTATATATGTGAAATCTAAAAAATTTAACAAAATATTGTATATAACAGAAAATAAACAGATTCACAGATACAGAAAACAAATGAGTGGCTATCAGTGGGGACAGGGAAGGGGCAGGCAACATGTGGGAAGGGGATTAAGAGGTATAAACTATTACGTAAAAACAAAGCTTAAATTAAAAAAAGATCAGGTTTTAAAAAGTGAGAGAGAAAGACTTTCTTAGGCAACAAAAATTGAGGAAATTTCTTGCTGGCAGACCTGCCTTATGAGAAATGTTAACAGAGGTTCTTTAGAGAGAAGGAAAATAATAGGTCAGAAACTTGGATCTACATGACAATGGAAGAACATTTTAGGAGCAACAAGGGAAAATAATATAAACTTTTAATTTTCTTATTCTTAATTGAGCTAAGAGAGAGGTTTGCTCAAAAATCAGCATATATTTAGATACCTATACATATACAGGTATATGCATATAAAGTGAAATGGATGACAGCAATGATAGAAGAGATAGAAGGAGGAATTAGGATTACTGCTAACATAGAGTTCACCCACTATCTATAAAGCAGTTTAGTGTTGTTAAAGGAAAAATAAATGAATGAAGTATAATATACCATGCTACCACTAGCCAAAAGAAAATACAAATACAGAGGGAGCTTCAAAGCAAGGAAAATTACCAGTGATAAAGAAGGGCATTATATAATGCAGGGGTTAAATCCCCCATGTAGACATAACAATCTTTAATGTGTATGTGCTTAACAACACAGCATCAAGTTACATGAGGCAACAACTGGTAAAACGGCAAGGAAATGGATGTACCAATTACCATAGCTGAAAACTTCAATATCCCTCTCTCAGAAATGGACAGACTCGGCAAGCAGAAAATCAGTAAGCACAGAGGTGAACTAAACAATACTTTCAAACAAGTGGATACAGTGACATCTAAAGAAAACTTCATCTAACAAGAGCAAAATACATATTTTCTCAAGCTTACATGGAACATTAACCAAGACAGACCAGTCTGGGACATAAAATGGAACTTAACAAACTTAAAAGAGTAGAAATCATACAAATCTGTGTTGTATCTATGCTCTGTCTTCTCAGATCACAGAGGAATTAAACTAGAATTCAATAAGAGGATACCTGGAAAATCCCCAAACAAATGGCAGCTAAACAACACAGTTCTAAACACATGGGTCAAAGAAATCTCAAGAGAAATCAAAGGTATTTTGAACTAAAAAGAAATGAAACACAACTTATCAAATGCTGTGCGATACAGTGATAGTAGTGCACAGAAGGAAATTTATAGCATTGAATATATTTTTAGCAAAGAAGATCTAAAATCAATAATCAAAATTTCTAACTTAATTATTCAAACTACTATACAATTACATTAATCTCACATACTAGCAAAGTAATGCTCAAAATTCTCTAAGCCAGGCTTCAACAGTACATGAACCGTGAACTACCAGATGTTCAAGCTGGATTTAGAAAAGACAGAGGAACCAGGGATCAAACTGCCAACATCTGTTGGATCATTGAAAAAGCAAGAGAGTTCCAGAAAAATATCTACTTCTGCTTTATTGACTATGCTGAAGCCTTTGACTGTGTGGAACACAACAAACTGTGGAAAATTCTTCAAGAGATGCGCAATATCAGACTACCTGACCTGTCTCCTGAGAAATCTGTTTGTAGGTCAAGAAGCAACAGTTANTGAAAAAGCAAGAGAGTTCCAGAAAAATATCTACTTCTGCTTTATTGACTATGCTGAAGCCTTTGACTGTGTGGAACACAACAAACTGTGGAAAATTCTTCAAGAGATGCGCAATATCAGACTACCTGACCTGTCTCCTGAGAAATCTGTTTGTAGGTCAAGAAGCAACAGTTAGAACTGGACATGGAACACCAGACTGGTTCCAAATTGGGAAAGGAGTACATCAAGGCTGTATACTGTCCCCCTAATTATTTAACTTATACGCAGAATACATCATGAGAAATGCTGGGCTGGATGAAGCACAAACTGGAATCAAGATTGCCAGGAGAAATACCAATAGCCTCAGATACACAGATGACATCACCCTTATCACAGAAAGTGAAGTAAAGAGCTTCNATAATAATGAACTGCTGCTGCTGATGCTAAGTCGCTTCAGTCGTGTCCGACTCTGTGCGACCCCATAGACGGCAGCCCACCAGGCTCCCTCGTTCCTGGGATTCTCCAGGCAAGAACACGGAAGTGGGTTGCCATTTCCTTCTCCAATGCATGAAAGTGAAAAGTCAAAGTGAAGTCGCTCAGTCATGTCCGACTGTTTGAGATCCCATGGATAAAAGGCTCCTCCATCCATAGCATTTTCCAGGCAAGAGTACTGGAGTGGGGTGCCATCTAGGCCTCACTAAAACTTAAGTGTTTTCTTTACATGAACGAGAAATTTTGAGAATGAACAAAAGTACTAACAAATGCATATATAGGTTTGTCACTTTACCATGGTTCCTATTTCATGGTTTTATAATCATTTTTTGTTAAAGATTATTTACTACCCTGTTTCTCTCCAGGACCATCTGACATTTCACAATTTTGATTCTTTGTACATGTCATTTCCTCTGCCCACAAAGATAATCTTCTATTTTCTACTAGAAAAACTCCTTTTCAGAGTTTGGGATTAACATATACACACTACTATATATAAAAGAGATAAACAACAATCACTAATACATAGCACAGGGAACTCTAGTCAATATTCTATAATCACCTATGTCTGTTAATCCATGATTTAATTCACTTAATCCTCACAACAACCCTTCAAGGTAGTTGGCATTATTTTATCTCTACTCCACAAGAAGAAACTAAAGCTTAAAGAGATTATATAACTTGCCTAAGATAAAGCACTTAATTTTTTGCCAAACTCATAAGAAAAAAATTGTCATTTTATAAAAAAAATTGTACTATTTGTTATTAAAATTAATAAAAGCCAAAACACTTTTAAAAATTTGGGTAAGAGTAAAAACGTAAAAGTATTCTAACAAACTTTTGAATTTTTTAATTGGATTATAACTCTTTAGAAGTAGCAATTAACTACAGGAATAGGGATATAACCTCAAATTAGGTGGTGGAAAATCTTCCACAAGATCATAAAATTTAACATATGAAAGACACAAAGAATGTACATACATTTGCACAATCTTCATCTTTTAAAAAGTTGTCTACAGCAGTAACATACATCCAATGCTTTTAGTAACACTGGCTCCTCTGTATTATCTAAAAAGTAAACTATGCCAATATTTAATGTACAATGGGAGCTGCTTCACTCTCAGAGGCTTGTACAGTAATTACTCTCCTATGGTTGCTCAGAGATCATTTAGCTTTTTCTTTCTCTAGGATTAATATAGCAATTTTTGTGTGCAGAGGCAAAAGGATGCAGTATAAATTAATAATTTCAGCTGTTGCTCTCAATTAGAACATTAAGTCTAGAAGACGGTTGTAGAGAAAATAAATACAAATTTTGCTTTTCTCCTCCTTTTGTCCAGTCTCCCTAAATTAATTCTGAGGCAGAGAAAATAGTGTTGTTCTGCAAATTTATTAAAATGTATTGTTCCCAATAAATAATCTAGTGTGAAGAAAGGTGGTTAAATGATGATTACAGTCTATCAACTGCTCCCAACTTTAATTCTTCTGTATCACAAATCACAGGTCTGAGTGTGTGACTGGGTCATATCTAACAAGAGAAGTTTTAAATAATTATACTACTAGTTTATTTTAGCATGGTGGATAAAAACAGAAATGTTCTTTGATAAGAAATCTTATATTTTGGGCTTGCCAGGTGGCGCTAGTTGGCCATCTGCCAATGCAGGGGACATAAGAGACATGGGTTTGATCACTGGATCCAGAGATTACCTGGAGAAAGGCATGACAACTCACTCCAGTATTCCTGACTGGTGAAATCTCCTGGACAGAGAAGCCTGGTTGGTTATAGTCCATGGGGTCACAAAGACTAGGACACAACTTAGCAATTGAGCACTGAGCACATGCAAACTTAGAAAGCAGAGAAAGGAGGAATATATTACTAATAATTCTACATGCCCAACAAAATTACTATTTATACTTTGATGTGGCAGCAACGCACTTTAGATTTCACCACAAACGTCTTCTGTTCCCTAGATTTCTTTTAATTATTTTTCATTAGCTTAGGAATAAACTAACCTTGAATTTTTAGTTTTACAAGTTTATGAGCTTTGTCTTAATTAGCATATATAGTATTTTGTTTAGGCAATCTGAACACAGTAATCAGTGATGAAATAATATGGAAGGAATATGAGAAAAGTACCAAGATACAATGTCCAGCAAAAACAAGAAAAACAAGTTCTTCAACCTAGATTAATCAACTGAAATACTAAGCTATCTTTTCTCTTTTTAAAAATTTGTCTATTTTGTAATTGAAGGATACTTGTTTTACAGAACTTTGTTGTTTCCTATCAAACATCAACATGAATCAGCCATTGGTGTGCGCAAAAAGTTAGGTTTGGCTTACAAGTGGTATTAGCTGTTCAAGGATTGTTTATTGTCTGTAAATCTGTTTCTTAGTTAATAGGCAGGCTGTAGTTGCATAGTTCCTACAAACTATAAAAATTCCTAGATAATCCTTTAATTGGTGAATATATTTCTAGGATTTTATCCTAAGGTCACATCAAGAAATACTAACAAAAATTAATGTATATGACCATGGAAACTAAGTAAATGTTCAAAGAAACATGAATGGTTAAATAAACTGTAGTACAGTTACATAATACAATGGCTAAATTCAAGGTCTCTGAAATCAGACTGTGTGGGTTCAAATTCTATGACTTTTTACTAATTAAATTTCAATCACCACAGTCCCTACTGTTACCTATACAAACAAAAATCCAATCAAAGACACAATCAAAATGGAGAAGAGATCGATCCTAATGGTGATTTTCAGTTAGTTCAGTTCAGTCACTCAGTTGTGTCTGACTCTTTGCGACCCCATGGATTGCAGAATACCAGGCTTCCCTGTTCATAACCAACTTCTAGAGCTTGCTCAAACTCATGTCCATCAAGTCAATGATGCCATCCTACCATCTCATTCTCTGCTGTCCCCTTTTCCTCCTGCCTTCAAAGTTTCCCAGCATCAGGATATTTTCCAATCAGTCAGTTCTTCACATCAGGTGGCTTCAGCTACAGCATCAGTCCCCTCAAAGAACATTCAGGACTGATTTCCTTTAGGATTGACTGGTTTGATCTCCCTGCAGTCCAAGGGACTCTCAAGAGTCTTCTCCAACACCACAGTTCAAAAGCATCAATTCTTTGGAGCTCAGTTTTCTTTATGGTCCAACTCTCAGGTTGGACTTGAACTGGAAAAAAACGTAGCTTTGACTAGATGGGCCTTTGTCAGTAAAGTAATGTTTCAGCTTTTTAATATGCTGTCTAGGTTTCTCATAGCTTTTCTTCCGAGGAGCAAGCGTCTTTTAATTTCATGGCTGCAGTCACCATCCAGGGTGATTTTGGAACCCAAGAAAATAAAGTCTGTCACTGTTTTCATTGTTTCCCCATCTATTTGCCAGGCAGTGATGGGACTGGATGCCATGATCTTAGTTTTCTCAATGCTGAGTTTTAAGCCAGTGTTTTCACTCTCCTCTTGCACTTTCATCAAGAGGCTCTTTAGTTCCTCTTCACATTCTGAAATGGGGTGGTCTCATCTGCATAACTAATGGTATTGATATTTCTTCTGGAAATATTGACTCCAGCTTGTGCTTCATCCAGCCCAGCATTTCGCATGATGTACTCTGTGGCTCAGCTGAATCCGCCTGCAATGCAGGAGACCTGGGTTCAATCCCTGGGTAGGGAAGATCCCCTGAAGGCTACCAACTCCAGTATGCTGGCCTAGAGAATTTCATGGACTGTACAGTCCATGGAGTCACAAAGATTCAGACACAAGTGAGTGACTTTCACTTCACTTCACTCTGCATATAAGTTAAATAAGTAGGATGACAATATACAGCCTTGACATACTCCTTTCCCAATTTGGAAACAGTCATTCATGTCCAGTTTTAACTGTTGCTTCTTATCCTGCATACAGATTTCTCAGAAGTCAGGTAAGGTTGGTCTAGTATTCCCATCTCTTTAAGAATTTTCCCACAGTTTGGTGTCCACACAGTCAAAGGCTTTGGTGTAGTCAATGAATCAGATGTTTTTCTAGAATTCTCTTGATTTTTCTATGATTCAATGGATGTTGGCACTTTGATCTCTGGTTCCTCTGCCTTTTCTAAGTCCAGCTTGAACATCTGGAAGTTCATGGCCACATACTGTTGAAGCCTTGCTGAGAGTTTGTTGAGCATTACTTTACTAGCGTGAGATGAGTGCAATTGTGCAGTAGTAGTTTGAACATTCTTTGGTATTCCCTTTCTTTGGGATTAGAACGAAAACTGACCTTTTCCAGTCCTGTGGCCACTGCTGAGTTTTCCAAACTTGCTGGCATATTGAGTGCAGCACCTTCACAGCATCAACTTTGAGGATTTGAAATAGCTCAACTGGAATTCCATCACCCCCATTAGCTTTGTTCATAGTGATGTTTCCTAAGGCTCACCTGACTTCACATTCCAGGATGTCTGGCTCTAGGTGAGTGATCACACTATCATGGTTATCTGGGTCACGAAGATAGTTTTTGTACAGTTCGTCTGTGTAGTCTTGCCACCTCTTCTTAATATCTTCTGCTTCTGTCAGGTCCATACCATTTCTGTCCTTTACTGGGCCCACCTTTGTGTGAAATGCTCCCTTGGTATCTCTAATTTTCTTGAAGAGATCTCTAGTCTTTCCCATTATTTTCCTCTGCTTCCTCACATTGATTGCTAAGGAAGGCTTTCTTATCTCTCCTTGCTATTCTTTGGAACTCTGCATTCAAACGGGTGTATCTTTTCTTGTCTCCTTTGCCTTCAGCTTCTCTCCTTTTTTCAGCTATTTCTAAGGCCTCCTCACACAACTATTTTGCCTTTTTGCATTTTGCTTTCTTGGAGATGGTCTTGATCACTGCCTCCTATACAATGTCACGAACCTCCATTCATAGTTCTTCAGGCACTCTGTTTATCAGATCTAATCCCTTGAATCCATTTGTCACTTCCACTGTATAATTGTAACAGATTTGATTTATGTCATACTTGAGTAGTCTAGTGGTTTTCTCTGCTTGGTATCTGAATACAACAGAAAAACTGAGGCAGAAGTACCCAAAATATTTAAAGCAGCAATTACCTCTGGGGTAGGGATAAATGATTCCTGATTTCTTCTTTATAGTTTTCTATCTATCTAAATATTCTACACGAAGTTTAAGAGTCAAGAAAAAAATTCAATGACAAACATTATGCAAAAAGATTATATACAGTTTTTCTCCCTTGTTAGTAATTAAATGAAACTCAGTCTAAAATATACAAAGGTTACAGGAACTGAACTATAAGACAGTACTTAAAGTAAGATGGTGAGGGGGTCACAGTAATATAAAATCCATTTTGCTAGTTTTAATAATTAACATAGTTTTCAGATATACAAAGGGCTTCCCTTGTAGCTCAGTTGGTAAAGAATCTGCCTGCAGTGCAGGAAACCCGGGTTCGATCCCTGGGTTGGGAAGATCCCCTGGAGAAGGAAATGGCAACTCGCTCCAGGATCCTTGCCTGGAAAATATCATGGACAAGAGGAGCCTGGTGGGCTGCAGTCCATGGGGTCGCAAAGTGCTGGGCATGACTGAGAGACTAACATTTACTTTCAGATATAGAGCCATGTTAGAGTGCTACCTACCACCTTTGAAAATGAATGCACGAACAATTCATATGCACCTTAACTAAAGCAAATGACTTTAAAAAATAAAGGTCCATCGGAATCCTTTTAATCATCTGGCTGAAAAATGATACTACTTAATCCTAAAAAAGGGTACGTTAGTCAAGTATTTCTCAGTGGTTAAGAGATAATATGATATGGTCTCACTTCAGATCAATTAGGTGTCCTTTGGCCCCAAAGCATGGAATCCGAGATTTTGTTCTTATACTCACAACCAATAATGAGGCAAGTTTTATGGGTTGTTACCAACCTAGCATGTCTGAACAGTAAGAGCTGTTATAACTAGTAACTCTGGTTGGAAAAACAATTTAAAATAATCTTAAAGCAAATGTAAGCTAGCATTAAAACAAAAAATCTCACTTTAATCGGCTTATTAAAATAGTGAAAGAAACCAAATGAAAACAAGGAACACTCATATCTTACTACTGCTTGGGGTTTTTTGTTTTTTTAAAAACACTTTAGTTTTGAAGATTTTTCTTCAATAAACTTTTCCTAAGTACCAGCCACGTAAGTGGTTAACACTGTACTAAACATTAGGGATAAAAGATGAGCAAGATATGCTTTTAAGTTGAAATAATGATGTTATGACACCCTTCAAAGACATATACGAAAGAGAAAGGTAAATACCTTTCCAGTGATTTCTGATACTGATGAAGATAANAGTGGTTAACACTGTACTAAACATTAGGGATAAAAGATGAGCAAGATATGCTTTTAAGTTGAAATAATGATGTTATGACACCCTTCAAAGACATATACGAAAGAGAAAGGTAAATACCTTTCCAGTGATTTCTGATACTGATGAAGATAACTGCTGAAAGCTCAAAGTTGTCGACTGTAAATAATCAAATGCTTAGTGTAGTTATTAGAACAAAACAGCTATTCAAATTTTTATAGAGCAAATTAATAAATATTCAAAATGGAGAGGATTCCCACTGATATTTTAAGTCTTAAAAACATTTAGGATGTAACTATAACAGTTATTTTCTTGGGGTTAAAAAGACAGTGGGTTATTCTTTTAAAGCAATTTTAGTTACCTTTGCAAATAATTACTAATAAAGTAAACTTAACACATCTCACATGCTAGTAAAGTAATGCTCAAAATTCTCCAAGCCAGGCTTCAGCAATATGTGAACCGTGAACTTCCAGATGTTCAAGCTGGTTTTAGAAAAGGCAGAGGAACCAGAGATCAAATTGCCAACATCTACTGGATCATGGAAAAAGCAAGAGAGTTCCAGNCTAGTCAGATGCTGGCCACTCATACTTGCCCCTTTGTTAAGAAGAACAGAGAATAAAGTGATTGTTTTCCTCTTCTATAGGTAAATTTCCAGTTACTTATTAAAGAGATGTATTCTGTGAAAGTTCACTATCTCTACTAAGTCCTCCTCTTGATTTCTCTGAAATACTCAAACTGCTAGGAAGAGTATATGCATTATGTTTCTCTGTTCTTTAGGAGATACCCACATGATTTATTCAATTTTTCTAAACACTCTGACCTACGAAACAGTATTCAGTACCTCAAACTAGGATTTTAGTCGCTTTAGTAAGAAAAAAAACAAATGAGCCCGAATCCACTATTGATAATCAATAGCTATTTGTTGTTATTGACTTTTGAGCACCAATGATTCTATAGAACTTTTCATCGCATTCAAGAGTGCCTTTAGTTTCAACAAATTAATAAGAATTTATTTTAGCAAAGTGCCCTGAGTTTATTTGCTACCCTTGAAGAGAAAACTGACCTATGGAAAGGGCTGCATAGTTTATTCTTACTATCATAGAAGGCTAAGCAAGAAATATTTAGTGTGATTTTAAAAATCTGTAATAGTGGTTGGTAATAATGCTACCAAGTATATTTTTTTTTAAAGTTCAAAAACAATTAGACAGGCTGAGTACTGTAGTCTACTCTATTTGGGGAGGTGTTTATGAGCTCCTCCTTATTAATTGCTTTTAAAAAAAGATAAACCATTCTATCTGATCCTAGGGATAGAAGTATGCTCTTATGGGAGTATGAGTGTGGGCATAAAATTAATTCAAAACACAAAATTCCAGCAGCCAGGGATAATAATTTTCTTTTAAAGTATTACTTCTTCCAAACTAGCTAAATATCAGAATTAACTGGGAAACTTAAAAAAAATAATAATACTGATGCCAGAGTACAATCTCAAACCAGTAATGTCAGAATCTCTGCTGGGTGAGGCATTTGGTATCATATACTTTTTTATTTTTAAGTTTCTTACAATAGTTTAAGAACCATAACCACTATAGGAGAATCTAAAGATTCATATTCACTTCCCTCACCTCCTGCCTAAATTCATGATATATAAGTTGATAATTTCTCATCATATTTGAAATGCACAGAAACTTTAAAGAAAAAAGGAATGCCTCAGCTCTATTACCGAAGCAGTTTGGTTCAAGTGGTCTGGAGTGAGGACCAGTTATTCTATTTTTCAAAAGCCTCCCAGGTTGTTGACTCACATGTTCAGCCAACAATAAGAACACTGATATAAGGAGAATTTATGGGTTCTTGTACTAAGGATAAAATGACTGCCATCGTTTCATGGAATTTTTTCTGAATCAGAAATCAAAAATTGTTTACCAAATTCTAGTCTTTTAAAGTAGCTAAAACATTATTTAACTACAGCTTTGCTCACTAACAATACATATTTGTGCTAAGTTTTTTGATGTTCTTGCTTCTGGCTTGTCTTATAATTAGTTCATGTTTTCTAATTTTTTTACTAAAGTCCCATCTTCAAAATATTCAAGTCACAATGCTGTCAACACGTTTTCATTCAGTTGCTTTGTATAAGAAGGTTATTTCTACTAACAGAGATATTTTCTTCCTTAATTAAAAAAATAAATCTTAGTTATGACTTTATTTGGGGAAAGAAATGACTTTTAACGTGATTTCCTTTTGTTTAATTAAGCAAAACCCAGTCTTACATGTAAATATTCTTCCTCCCTTTTAAACTTGCAAGCTTTACGGTTTATGATCTAACAGACTGGTAAGGTACACAAAGGGATAGGTTGCTGTCTCTGCCAATCCTTATTAATGAAATCAGGTGAAGATTTAAGAAAGGTTTTGCCATAGAATAACTAGAGTCTGGTAAGGTACACAAAGGGATAGGTTGCTGTCTCTGCCAATCCTTATTAATGAAATCAGGTGAAGATTTAAGAAAGGTTTTGCCACAGAATAACTAGAGTCAACATATATTTAATTATTATACATTTGCTGCTCATAATTACCAAAACAAGGATATAAGTAATACACACATGCAGGATTTTGAAAGTTCTGACTTCTCCTCTCTTTTTGAGCCCTTGAAGTCACTTCTACTATATGTAACTAATAAATTAAGCAAACAGTCAAAACAACCTACCTTGAGAAATATCCTCTATAGCTCTCCGAATGCCTCTATCAAAAGCCCTAGCATCAGCAGGACTTTGAAAGGTAAGGCCAAATTTCTTGTCATCAATCTTCCAGTGGTGAAATGTTGGAGTGACCTTATTATAAATAAGGTCTTTTTTAAGCATACATTCCAAAACCACCTGCCAAAAGTTAAATGCCAAAAATTACCATACATATATCAAATGAATCTAATATAACTCTTAAATACAAAGTTAGTTGAGAAAAAGGCTGTTATATTTTAATAAAATCATCCCTCCATTAACGTGAGGTCTTGTTACTTAATCTACTTACAAAGTCGCTTGATTCAGAAATTAATATGGGATTAAGATTCTGGAAAGATGGCAGAGTTCTTAAGAAGCCCCAGGTATTTGTCTCCCTACCTAGACAAAACTGGCTGACAATATCTATCGGATGTAACTATGTTGGAACTTTAGAGTCTGCTGAAAGCTTGTAATTTTCAGGAAAAGACATGGACAGTAAACTGCAGTTAAATTTGGTCAGTTTCAGCTATTAGCATAGTAGCAGCACCAACTCTCATACCCACTTCTAGCCATAGGGCAGACAGCTGCGCACATGTTCCTGGCACAGCCTGCATACAAATTATAAAAGCCAAGGTGAGTAGAAAGAACCTTATCCTTCAAGAAATAGAGAATTTAACACAATAATCAACTAGACCAAACAGAAATATGAAACACTTTATTCAGTAACAGAACACACGTTTTTCTGGAATGCACAAGGGATATTTTTCAGGATACACCATATGTTAGGACACAAATTAATCTCACTATATTAAAGAATATGTATATCATACAAAGCATTTCTGACCAAATTAAGATAAAGTAAAAAATCAGTAACAAGAGAAAAATTGGAAAATTCAAAATATTCTGGTACAACCAACTTATCAAAGAAGAAACCATAAGGGAAGTTATAAGACACTTAAAGAGGATGAAAACAATGATACAACATATGAAAACTTATAAGAAACAAAGAAACCAGTACTAAGGGAAAAATGTATAGGTATAAACACTTGCATTAAAAAAAAAAGAAAAATCTTAAATCAACAATATAACTTTAAAATTTAAGGAACAAACTAAACCCAAACCTAGCAAAAAGAATGAAGAAAATAATGAAGATGAGAGGAGAGACAAAGTAGAGACCAGAAAAATAACAGAGAAAAATCAATGAAACCAAAAGTTGGCTCTTCAAAATGATTTTAATAATGGATGAATCTTGAGCTAGAAGGACTAAGAAGAAAAAGAGAAATCAAAATCAAAATGGAGACATTATTACACCAATTCTACAGAAATAAAAAGAATTATGAGAGAGTACTGTGAACAACTGTACACCAACAAATCAAATAACCTAGATTTAATGGACAAATTATTAGAAAAGTAAGACAAACCAAGTAAGAAACAAAAAGAAAATCTTAATAAATACATAACTAGTAAGTAGACTGAATCAGTATTCAAATATCTCGTGACAAAGAAAAACCCTGGGCCTAATGGCTTCACTGGTGAATTATATCAAACATTTAAAGAAACAATACCAGCACCTCAAACTTTATCAAACGACTGGAGTAAAATCTTCCTAATTCATTCTAAGAAGACAGCATTATCCTGATAACAAAGACACTACAAGACAACTATGTACCCACATCCTTTATGAATATGAAGGATGCAAAAATCCTCAACATTTGCAAACCAAACTCAGCAGTACATAAGAAGGACGATACACACTATGACCAAACTGGATTTATTCTTGAAATCCAAGGACAGTTAAACACATAAAAGTTGATCAAAGTAATATCCTACATGAACAGAATGCAAGGAAAAAATCCACATGATCTCAACTGAAAAAGCAGAAATAGCACTTAACAAAATTTAGGAGAGCAAACTGTCAACATCCGTTGAGTCAGAGAAAGAGCAAGAGAATTCCAGAAAGATATCTACATCTGCTTTACTGATTATGCCAAAGCCTCTGATTATGTAGATCACAATAAACTACGGAAAATTCTTCAAGAGATGGGAATACCAGACCACCTGACCTGCCCTCCTGAGAAATCTATAGGCAGATCAAGAAGCAACAGTTAGAAACGGACATGGACAATAGATTGGTTCCAAATTGGGAAAAGAGTACGTCAAGGCTGTATATAGTCAACCTTCTTATTTAACTTATATGCAAAGTACATAATGTGAAATGCTGGGCTGGATGAAGCACAAGCTGGAATCAAGAGTTCTGGGAGAAATATCAATAACTTCAGATACACAGATGACAGCACCCTTATGGCAGAAAGTGAAGAAGAACTAAAGGACTTCATGATGAAAGTAAATGAGGAGAGTGAAAACTTGGCTTAAAATTCAGTATTCAAAAAACTAAGATTGTGGCATACAGTCCCATCACTTCATAGCAAATGGAGAAACAGCAGATGGAGAAATAATGGAAACAGGGACAGGCTTTATTTTGGGGGGCTCCAAAATCAAGGCAGATGGTGACTGCAGCCATGAAATTAAAAGACGCTTGCTCCTTGGAAGAAAAGCTATTACCAACCTAGAGAGCGTATTAAAAACAAGAGACATCACTTTGCCGACAAAGGTCCATGTAGTCAAAGCTGTGGTTTTTCCATTAGTCATGTATGGATGTTAGAGTTCAACTATAAAGAAAGCTGAGCACTGAAGAACGGATGCTTTTGAACTGTGATGTTGGAGAAGACTCTTGAGAGTCCCTTGGACTGCAAGGAGATCCAACCAGTCAGTCCTAAAGGAAATCAGTCCTGAATGTTCACTGGAAGGACTGATGCTGAAGCTGAAGTTCCAATACTTTGGCCACCTGAGAACTGACTCATTGGAAAAAACCTTGGTGCTGGGAAATATTGAAGGCAGGAGGAGAAGGAGACAACAGAGGATCAGATGGTTGGTCGGCATCATCAACTTGATGGACCTGAGTTTGAGCAAACTCTGGCAGTTGGTGATGGACAGGGAAGTCTGGCATGCTGCAGTTCACGGGGTCACAAAGAGTCACACAACTGAGTGACTGAACTGAAGTGAACATTTTTCAGGACAAAAACAACCAACAAAAGGGAAACTACATCAAAATATCTGACAACAGTGACGAGATTGTTCAATGGAAGAAAGTAAAAGTCTTTTCAACAAATGGTCCTAGGAAACTGGATATCCACATGCAAGAGTGAATTTTCATCCTTATCTAACACCACATGCAAAAATTAACTCATAATGGATCAAGGACCTAAAGACGACCTAAAACAACAGAACTCTTAGAAGAAAACATAGGACAAAAACTCAATGACACTGGATTTGGCAACATTATCTTGGATATGACACCAAAAGCATAGGTTATAAAAGAAAAAATACTGGTATAGTACTAATCACTTCTTCCCAACTCCATATCCAGTGATGTGATGTTATATTGATTCCATTATATCTATTGATGTTAAGCTATAAACCACTGCTTCTCTCTACCAACTCCCCCACCAAAAGCCTATTGTTAAACTTTTACCAGCATTATCACTGAAAAAATCATCTCTGATAGTAAGTTTTGTTAATTCTGTAATTAATGACAAATAAAATAATGCCCTGCTTGCTTACAGGCAAAGTGTGTTAGCACTTGCATTTTACAAACTGTCACAAAAACCATTTTGCAATAATAATAATAATAAAATTCATAATTAAATTAAGTTCTGGAATTCAAGAAGTTAAAATTGGTATTATGGATTACTGCAACATATTTACTTATTACTTCATAAGTTAATTTATATTAATTCATAAAATAACATTAATTCATAAGCAGTAGAAAAGAGATATATATTTTGGAAAACTGCTCAATTGCAATTGTCAAAAAAGAGAAGGACATAAAAACCTGAGTGTGGTGTTATAGTCTTATTACATGAAAACTGTCACTAAATTAATTTTTAATAGATGAAAATGCTGTTAACTCTTTTCCAAAACTTCCCAAAGTTCTTTTCCAACTACTATCTGCTAGAAAAATTTCAACATGATCTATACTTATCTATAACACTTGTTTACAAACAGCATCTATTTTTCACAGGGTCCCAAAGCACACAGAAAAAGAAGTTTTTAAAATGAGTTTTAAAATACACTGAGGAAATAGCAAGGATAATGAACTAGCTCTTTGACTCATACAAGTACTTATGCAAAAATGTGTTCCATCTGAAAGTCATATAAATATTGAGGTTACACACCATACCAACTTGGTACAAAAACAAAATGCCAACTAATTCTGAAGTATATGTCAATTTATGTCATTAATTTTTACCTACAAAGTAACATTAGGATATAAAATATATCATACTGTTCATAGTATATATTTAGCATACCATAAAAATAACTATTATTTAGGACAAGCAAACTCTGGGAGATAGTGAAGGACAGAGAAGCTTGGCATGCTGCAGCCCATGGGGTGGCAGAGTTAGACAGGATTCAGTGAATGAAAAACAGGGAAAGGCTACTACAGTGTAGCTATTCTGAATTTAGGAATAGGTGACAGGAAAGGAAAATGAAGGTAATCTATTGACACAACAATTGACTCATGATTTTTGAAAGTAATTTAAAAAATGTGCTTCCTAGAACATTCTGCATCACTCAGCATTTACATAATTATCAAAGCCTCCATATTCTAAGTATAAAAATTTCTTGTCATGCAAGATATTAAAAAACTGTTTTGCTTCTGACTGTAAGTAGCATTTAAAAAATAAATGCACTCATAACATTAAGGACAATATAAATAATAGTTTTATTAAATAATAGTGATAAAAACCATCTATCTCAAGTTTTTAAAAAAGATCAATGAGATTAAAAAGGTATAAAAGAGAAAGTAGTTAAAAGAATGTCTCAAAAGGCTATTGATGGTGGCTTTTATCCACCATCAATACTAAATCTCCATTCTTGAAAAATAAAAATAATTTTAAAGACTGAAAGGATTCTTCTTCCCATCTTCTACTTCCACTTCTCAACTACATCACAACAATGTGCTTTGACTTTAGTTCACTGCAGTTTTCACTATATTAATTCTGTATTGTATCATCATAATATTATTAACAGTAATAGGCATACAAGAAGCAGAGTTTACCATATTTGTATTTGGAACTGTAGAAACTGTAGAAAATGGCAACTACATTTTTGCCAAGGGATGACAATCAATCAATCCAAAGGTGCCAGGTGAATTATTTATGCTGCAGGAAAAATAAGCTAACCAGATAAATTATTGGTCAATAGAGAGTTATATCTATTAATTGTTACTGTTGTTTAGTAGCTAAGTTGTGTCCAACTCTTCTACAACCCCATGGGCTGCAGCCCACCAGGCTCCTCTCTCCATGAGATTTCCCAGGCAAGACTATGGTAGTGGGTTGCCACTTTCTTCTCCAAAGGGTTCTTCCTGACCTAGGGACTGAACTTGTGTCTCCTGCACTGGCACCACCAGGGAAGCCCTGTATCTATTAGTTACTAATCCAGTAAAGTAACAGGTGTTCTACTGGCCTGAAGTGCTCTCCCAAAATACATGACCTATACTTACTCTTAGAACTTTTTTTTTTCTTCGTGAAGATTTAGCACAAAATGAAATGAATAATTTTAAGAAGAGTACCCTAAAAGCAACCACCAGAAGCCATTAAAAGTATAATCATAAATAAACAAGTTGTTAAAATTGTTAATACAACTTTGCTACTTCTTAGGTGAATGTGCTTCTTTCTGGGGTTAAGGCGTTCTAGAAGTGTGAATTTCATCAGATCTCCACAGTAATCATGAAGGACATTTATAAATTCAGTCCAGTTCAATCACTCAGTTGTGTCCAACTCTTTACAACCCCATAGACTGCAGCATGCAGGCTTCCCTGTCCATCACCAACTCCCAGAGCTTGATTTATAAATTAGAATATATTAATCAGATAAATCTGAAAGAAGATCACTGGCCCTGCCCTTATTTCTATGCTAAAGACAGATTATATATTAAATAATAAGCAAAAAAGATACTGAGCATAAATAACTGAAAGTGAATATTAAATGTAAGATTGACTCAACAAGAATAACTACAAAAGAATATATGCAAAGTAACTTGTTATCAATAACCCCTAATGGAACCAGTAAGAATGTGGCTAGTTAACAAAGAAGAAATTAAAGAGTTTTAAAATCAACATTATAACTTTTGCACTCTTGACCATCTACATATTTATTGGGATTTGGAAAAATCATTATTTACTATAAACTATAAAAAAGCACAATGAAAAAAATTTAACTAGAAAAAGCAACAGATTCAAAAGCACTTAAATGTTTTCACGCTGATCACCTCAAAAAAAAAAATTTAAAAAAAAAAAAGAGAGAGAGAGAGAGAAAATTTCAGACTCTTACATATGAATAGACCCAATCAGGTCTGAGTAGAACTTAATCACTGCAAATAGACTGACTGGATCAGCTCTAGGAAAGGGACTTTAAGGAAGGAAGAAAAACAGGGGTATTTGGTATAACAGCTTTGCACTTTTAATATAGATCTGAATAGATCTAAGTTGACTAAGATATACAAGTCTTTTCTAGCTAGATAAATACTTTAGGAACATGACATTTTAATAAGATCTTAAGGTCTTTTGAGCTAGTGATAACAAAAAAGAACAAATACTCTTTTTCTTCTAAAAAGGTTAAGTAGGTGTTATAAAAAAAACCCAGATGCACAGGTGAACTCTGAATTTAAGGAAAGCAAACCTACTGTAAGCATAAATATATCAAAATCTATTATAGATAATGGCAGAGAAGGAAGAGAAGTGGTTTTCTTACAGTAGCAAGCGAAGAGCTAAAAGAGAAAAGGAAAGAAAAAAGATGGTTAATGAGAATGGATATTCTTCACATGAACATAGTATTTCCAAAGTAAAATGATTAAAATATGAATTACAGAAGAAACAGAAAAATCCACTATATTTCCCAAGAAGAAAAAAGGTATTAAAGCATAAGAGGGATTTCGGTATATAAATTAATTTTAAGCTCATAGGCTCTGAAGCTTACAGTAACCGGGTCCCCTCCAGTGTTCACCATTCATTACCCATCTGACTTAAGAATTAAATGAGGTAACATACACAAAGTATTCAAATAGCGTCTGACACACAGATCTTCAATACATATTAGCAGCAAGGGTGATGTTAGTCACAAGGTCATGCAACCAGCCCATAACAGAAAAATTGCTATAAAGGCTGAGAGGTCAGTGTTTACTTTTTTGAGTACAGGATGGGGAGGAGTTTGAATGGTAAATAAAGGTTCTCAGGACCGCAAAGAGCTTGTTAACAGATTGATTCTACAGACAGTGAAAACATTACAATCTCCAACATTCTTCCTTCCTCTGAAAGAAATTCTAGGATATATTATAGAGAAAAAAAAGGAGGTAGGTGGGTTTGAGAGTCACTAACTAAAACTTCTGAAGATATATTTCAAGTTATTTTGGGAAATATAGAGCAAATTACTGGACTATTTGCCAGAAGCATTTAAAATAGACCAAGCCAAAAATGGATATAAGTACATTTCTGTCTCACTAATAACAAGTAATAATTTGGGAAAGCAGAGTAAAAATAAATATGTACTTTTAAACTACTATGTAACTTTATTACATGTGCTACCTTACAAGTAGATAATTACATGTTTACAGAAAGCATTATCTAAGATGTAGTATAGTTGGTAACTAGACAAAGAAATTATTTTGGTAACGTTAAGAAATATCTTTGAATCAAAGAAAAAACATTTCATTTTTGAAATAAAAACTGCATTTTCAATTTAAATCACTTGATAAACAAAATCAATACCTGGTAACTCAAATAGCTGCCTCCTATTATGACCTTTAGTTTTCTGGATGATATAAAAAACTTGATACCTGGTTGATATAAAACCCTTTATAAAGGATACCAAGGCATTCTATGAAATATGAAACTTTATTTTTATCAAATAACACAACTTTACTACTTGTCTACTAATAGAAATTTGTGTTTAAAGTTGGGTTCTGAGATAAATGGAACTTTAGAAAAAAATCTAAAAAGTAACAGAAGGCAAAATGGTAATGTTTCTTCCCAAATAATAACACTTCAGCTACCACAAAAAGAAGGGCAGGAGCCAGTATTTTAAAATATGTCAATTTCATAAAAACTCTGTTAGCCTTTGTCCTGCTTCATTTTGTACTCGAAGGCTAAATTTGCCTGTTACTCCAGGTATCTCTTGACTTTCTACTTTTGCATTCTAGTCCCATATGATGAAAAGGACATCTTTTTTGAGTGTTAGTTCCAGAAGGTCTTGTAGGACTTCATAGAATCATTCAACCTCAGCTTCTTCAGCATAATTAGTTGGGGCAGAAACTTGGATTAACATGATACTGAATGGTTTGCCTTGGAAACAAACAGATCATTCTGTCATTTTTGAAATTATATCCAAGTACATTCTGAAATGCGAAGTCCAGTGGGCCTTAGGAAGCATCACTATGAACAAAGCTAGTGGAGATGATGGAATTCCAGGTGAGCCATTTCAAATCCTAAAAGATGATGCCATGAAAGTGCTGCACTCAATATGCCAGCAAGTTTAGAAAACACAGCAGTGGCCACAGGAGTGGAAAAGGTAAGCTTTCCTTTCAATTCCAAAGAAAGGGAATGCCAAAGAATATTGAAACAACCACACAATTGCATTCATCTCACACAATAGCAAAGTCATGCTCAAAATTTTCCAAGCAAGGCTTCAACAGTATACGAACCGTGAACTTCCAGCTGTTCAAACTGGATTTAGAAAAGGCAGAGGAACCAGAGATCAAATAGCCAACATCCGCTGGATCATCAAAAAGCAACTGAGTTCGAGAAAAACATCACAGAGTTCTGCTTTATTGTCTACGCCAAAGCCTCTGATTGTGTGGATCACAACAACCTGTGGAAAAATTCTTAAAGAGATGGAAATACCAGACCACCTTACTTGCCTCCTGAGAAATCTGTATGCAGGTCAAGAAGCAACAGTTAGAACTGGACATGGAACAGTGGACTGGTTCCAAATTGGGAAAGGAGTATATCAAGGCAGTATATTGTCACCCTGATTCAACTGACATGCAGAGTACATCATGCGAAATGCCTGGCTGGATGAAGCACAAGCCAGAATCCAGACTGCTGGGAGAAATATCAATAGCCTTAGATACTGAGATGACACCACCCTTATGGCAGAAAGTGAAGAGGAACTAAAGAGCCTCTTGAGGAAAGTGAAAGGGGAGAGTAAAAACGCTGGCTTAAAATTCAACATTCAAAAAACTAAGATCATAGCATTCAGTCCTATCACTTCCTGTCAAATAGATGGGGAAACAGTGGAAACAGTGACAGACTTTATTTTGAGGGGCTTCAAAATCATCCTGGATGGTGACTGCAGCCATGAAATTAAAAGACACTTGCTCTTTGGAAAAAAGTTATGACCAACCTAGATAGCATTTTAAAAAGCAGAGACATTACCTTGCCAAAAAGGTCCATCTAGTCAAAGCTATAGTTTTTCCAGTAGTCATGTATAGATGTGAGAGTTTGACTCTAAAGAAAGCCAAGCACTGAAGAATTGATGCTTTTGAACTGTGGTGGTGGAGAAGACTCGAGAGTCCCTTGGACTTCAAGGAGATCCAACTAGTCCATCCTAAAGAAGATCAGTCCAGAATATTCATTGGAAGGACTGAAGCTGAAGTTGAAACTCCAATACTTTGGCCACCTGATATGAAGAACTGACTCACTGGAAAAGAGCCTGTTTCTGGGAAAGACTGAAAGCAGGAGAAAGGGAGACAGGATGAGATGGTTGGATGGCATCACCGACTCGATGGCCATGAGTTTGAACAATCTCCGGGAGTCGGTGATGGGACAGGGAAGCCCAGCATGCTGCAGTCCATGGGGTTGCAAAGAGTTGGACACGACTAAGCGACTGAACTGAAACGACATCATGAAAAAACCTGAAGAACTGCTCCAGACTGAAGGAGAATAAAGATACATGATAGATAAATGCTACTTGTACTGAGAGAACAAAAATGCTTTAAGAGTTGGCAAAACTGAAATACAGACTGTAGATTAAAGACCAATATTTATGTTAAATTTCCTAAATATGATCATTACACTGTAACTATGTAATTAAAATGGAAGGCAGAGCAAAGATTTAGAAAGTAATAAAGAATTCAGTGTAAGGTTTTAAGATCCCAAATTTGAAAGCCTAAGTGAAACAGCAATTTCCAAGAAAAATGATAACTTATCAAAACTGACTGGAAAAAAAAAAAAACACCATTAGAGACCTGTAACTATTAAAGAAACTGGATTGGTATAAAATATAACTGAAATGAGGTGTTATGAGGGAAGAGGAGATGAGATACAAAACATAGAAGTGAACTGTCACAATTAGATTACTACTCTGACTCCTAGTGGCAAATTCTTGGTCACAGTCAATGTGACCCAGCTTCTTTACTTGACTCTTTCCCAAGTCCCCAAAGGATGTCAGAACTCTGGATTGAAAGAATAAAACTAAATAAGATTAAACAATTCTCTTCACCCTCCACTGTGTGTGTGTGTGAAGTCGCTCAGTCGTGTCCGACTCTTTGAGACCCTGTGGACTGTACCCCACCAGACTCCTCTCTCCATGGGATTCTCCAGGGAAGAATACTTGAGTAGATTGTCATTTCCTTCTCCAAGGTGTCTTCCCAACCCAGGGATCGAACCCAGGTCTCCTGCACTGCAGGCAGATGCTTTATCCTCTGAGCCACGAGGGAAGCCCTCCATTGGGTCTGCATAATTTGGAGAGTGGTCCATACAATTCTGATGAAATTAATTTCAGTGACTTAAGAATTCAACAGCCATGAAACTTTGTTAACTGACTTACACAGCAATATGCACGTAATACAAAAATCATTTCAAAACACAAGAATATCCAAATACATAATGACAGCTGTGGATTTTTAACCTTTAAGTTGAAACACACACACACACACACACACACACACACACACACAAAGGATATATAAGTTTTGATTAATTTAATGAATGAGATTAAATTTTATAAAGTCAAACTTTTATATTAAAAAAATGGAAGTCTTTCAAAAAGTTATGGATATTGCAATGAGAAAAGGTATCAAACCAATAACTAGAAACATGGGTTGCTGCTAAGATCCTGTAGCCTTTCAAAGAGCACTTGAGAAGATGGTTATTTTGAGACATTAGTATGCCATCTTCTCCATCAGCTAGCTTTCAGACTTAGTTGTACTCCTTGCCCCAAAAAAGAAAAAAAAAAAAAAAAAAAAAAAAAATACTTGAGATACTAAAAACACCTTTACACTCAAATTAGACAGCCTGGAAGTGGACTAGTTCTTTGAAAATCACATTATCATCAAAACTCAACCAAAATAAAACAGATGAACCTAAATAGTCCTATAAGCCTTAAAGAAACTGAATTTGTAATTTAAAAGCTTCCAAAGAGACTTTTCTTGGGAATTCCCTGGCTGCCCAGTTATTAGGATTTCATACATTCACTGCCAAGGGCCTAGGTCCAATTCGTGGTTGGGGAACTAAGATCCCAAAAGTTGCAGAGAGTGGCCAAGAGAGAGAGAGAGAGAGAGAGAGAGAGAGAGAGAGATCTATACACTGAGACAGTTTCAGTGGAGAATTCTACCAAATATTTTCAGAGGAACTAACATCAATTTTACACTAACTCTTTCAGAAAACAGAAGACGAAGGAATACTACACAATTCATTNGAGAGAGAGAGAGAGAGAGAGAGAGAGAGAGAGAGAGATCTATACACTGAGACAGTTTCAGTGGAGAATTCTACCAAATATTTTCAGAGGAACTAACATCAATTTTACACTAACTCTTTCAGAAAACAGAAGACGAAGGAATACTACACAATTCATTTTATGAGGCCACCAGTACCTTGATACCAACACCACACAAAGACAGTAATACCAAAAGAAAGAATATTACAGACCAGTACCTCTCAAGAACTTAAATACAAAACTCCTCCAAAAAATAGCAGCAAATCAAACCCAGTAACATATAAAAAGATTACACACCATGATCTAGTGGGATTTATTCCAGAAATACAAGGCTGAGTCAACAATGAAAAAGANCTAATTCCAAAATCCATCCATGATAAAAATTATCAGCAACTCAATAAAAATCATTTGTAACAAACTCTATAGCTAATATCATACTCAAGAGTGAAAGAGTGAATTGTCTCTGCTAAGATCTAAAAGAGGCAAGAATGTTCACTATGACCATTCTTATTCAACAGAGAATTTAAAATTCTAGCCACTATAATCAGGAAAGAAAAAGAAATAAAAGACACACAGAAGGAAAAGGAAGAAATAAAGCTGCTCATATTTATAGATGACAACAATGGCCAATGTTAGAAAACCCCAAGGAATCTAACAAAATACCTCATAGTTCAGCAAGACCGATGAAGTGAATTTCTGTTCACACAAAATGAGCATGCACTAACCAAAACTATGAACACAACAGTATATAAAATTGCTCCATGGAAAATCAAACACTTAGGTATACACTTAACAAAATGTATCTTTAGGATCTATACATTGAAAATTACAAAATACCAATGAAACTGAAAGACCTAAACTGGAGACAAATCACACTCATAGATTGGAAGATTGAACACAATAAAGATGTCAGTTCTCCCAAAACTGACCAACAGGTTTAATACAATTCCTATCAAAATCCAGTAAACAATTTTGTAGAAAATGACAATTTCATTCTATGCCTACTATTAGGGCTTACAATACAGCTACAATAAAACTGTGTGTGATTCCTATGGTGGGACAGAGCAATGGAAGAAAATGGAGAGCCTAAAAAAAACCTCTCAACTGATTTTTAATAAAAGTTGTTGTTTAGTTGCTCATTCACGTCTGATTCTTTGTGACCCCAAAGACTGCAGCACACCAGACTTCACTGTCCTTCACCATCTCCTACCGTTTACTCAAACTCATGTTCATTGAGTAGGTGATGCCATCCAATCATCTCATCTTCTGTCATCCCCTTCCCCTCCTGCCTTCAATCTTTCCCAGCATCAAGGTCTTTTCTAATGAGTCAGTTTTTTGCATCAGGTGGCCAAAGTACTGGAGCTTCAGCTTTAGCATCAGTCCTTCCTATGAATGTTCAGGGTCAATTTCTATTAGGATTGACTGGTTTGATGTCCTTGCAGTCCAAGGGACTCTCAAGAGTCTGCTCCAACACCACAGATCAAAAGCATCAACTCTTCAGTGCTCAGCTTTCTTTATGGTCCAACTCTCATATCCATACATGACTAGTGGAAAAACCATAGCTTTGACTACATGGACCTTTGTCGGCAAAGTAATGTCTCTGCTTTCGAATATGCTCTCTAGGTTGGTAATAGCTTTTCTTCCAAGAAGCAGGCGTCTTTTAATTTCATGGCTGCAGTCATCATCTGCAGTGATTTTGGAACCCCCCAAAATAAAGTCTCTCACTGTTTCCCCATCTGTTTGTCATGAAATAACGGGACCAGAAGCCATGATCATCACTTTTTTATTCTGGAGTTTTAAGCCAGCTTTTTCACTCTGCCTTTTCACCTTCATCAAAAGGCTCTTTAGTTTCTCTTCACTTTTTGCCATAAGTGTGGTGTCATCTGCATACATAAGGTTATTGATATTTCTCCCAGCAATCTAATTCCAGCTTGTGCTTCATCCAACCCAGTGTTTCACATGATGTACTCTGCTTACAAGGTAAAAAAGCATGGTGACAGTATACAGACTTGACGTACTCCTTTCCCAATTTGGAACCAGTCTGTTGTTTCAAGTCCAGTTCTAACTGTTTCTTCTTGGACTGCATACAGATATCTCAGGAGGAAAGTAAGGTGATTTGCTATTTCCATCTCTTTAAGAATTTTTTACAGTCTATTGTGATCCACAGAGTCAAAGGCTTCAGTGTAGTCAATGAAACAGAAGTAGATGTTTTTCTGGAATTCTCTTGCTTTTGTGAAGACCCAATGGATGTTGGCTATTTGATCTCTGGTTCCTCTGCCTTTGCTAAATTCAGAACATCTGGAAGTTCATGGTTCACATACTGTTGAAGCCTCGCTTTGAGAATTTTGAGCATTATTTTGCTAGCATGTGAGAAGAGTACAGTGTGATAGTCTGAACATTCTTTGGCATTGCCTTTCTTTGAGACTAGAATGAAAACTGACCTTTTCCAGTCCTGTGGCCACTGCTGAATATTCCAAATCTGCTGGCATATTCACTGCAGCACCTCTACAGCATCATCTTTTAGGATCTGAAATAGCTCACCTGGAATTTCATCACCTCCACTAGCTTTGTTCTTAGTGATGCTTCCTAAGACCCACTTGATTTCGCATTCCAGGATGCCTGGCTCTAGGTGAGTGATCACACCATCATGGTTACCTGGGTCATGAAGATCTTTTTCGTATAGTTCTTCTGTGTATTCTTGCCATCTCTTCTTAATATCTTCTGCTTCTGTTAGGTTCATACCGTTTCTATTTTTTATTGTTCCCACCTTGCATGAAATGTTCCCTTGGTATCTAATTTTCTTGAAGAGATCTCTAGTCTTTCCCATCCTATTATTTCCCTCTATTTCTTCACATTGATCACTTGGGAAGGCTTTCTTACCTCTCCTTGCTATTCTTTGGAACTCTGCATTCAGATGGATGTATCTTTCCTTTTCTCCTTTGCCTGTCACTTCTCTTCTTTTCATAGCTATTGTTTTTAAGGCCTCCTCAGACAACCATTTTGCCATGATGCATTTCTTTTTCTTGGGGATGGTTTTGATCACCACCTCCTGTACAGTGTTATGAACCTCTGTCCATAGTTCTTCAGGAACTCTGTCTATCAGATCTAATGCTTTGAATCTATTTGTCACTTCCATTGTCTAATCATAAAGGATTTGATTTAGGTCATATCTGAATGATCTAGCAGTTTTCCCTATTTTCTTCAATTTAAGTCTGAATTTTGCAGTAAGGAATTCATAATCTGAACCACAGTCAACTGCCAGTCTTGTTTTTGCTGACTGTATAGAGCTTCTCCACCTATAGCTACAAAGAATATAATCAGTCTGATTTTGTTATTGACCATCTGGTGATGTCCATGTGTAGAGTCTTCTCTTGAGTTGTTGGAAAAGAGTGTTTGCTCTAACCAGTGCATTCTCTTGGCAAAACTCTGAAAGCCTTTGCCCTGCTTCATTCTGTACTCCAAGGACAAACTTGACAGTTATTCCAGGTATCTCTTGAGTTCCTAATTTTGCATTCCAGTTCCGAATGATAAAAAGGACATCTTTTTTGTGTGTGTGTCTTAGCTCTAGGAGGTCTTGTAGTTCCTCACAGTAAAAGAGCACAAAAGTAATTCAATAGATGAACAAGCAGTGGTCCTAGAAAAAAGTTGGACATTCACAGGCAAAATAAATGAAAACTGATTAACCATCATATATAAAAAATTACTTAAAATGGACTATAGCCTTAAATATGAAATGTAAAATTTTAAAACTTAAAATAGTATAAATCTTCAGGGACCCAGGGTAAGAAAATGCATTCTCTAATGTGACTCCAAAGACACAATCCATGAAAGAAAAAACAGATACACTGAACTTTATCAATTTAAACTTTGCTCTACAAAATATTCCATGAAGGTTAAAAAAACAATCTATAGACTGGGAGGAAATATTTGAAAATCATATATCCTGATAAAGGATTAGTACCCAAAAAATAAAAAGAGAAACTTTTGAAACACAGCAGCAAAAAAACAAACAATCCAATGAGAAAACAGGAAAAGGACACAAAGAGATATTTCACCAAAGAAGATACAAATAAGTACACAGAAAGATATTCAACCCTATCCATTATGGAAATGCAGATTAAAACTACAATGAGCTACCAGTATGCACCTATCAACACAACGGAAAAACACTGACTACACAAAATGATTGTCAGACACGACTGAGTGCACATTCATTTATACACGTTCAGTTCAGTCGCTCAGTCGTGTTCGACTCTTTGCAACCCCATAAATCGCAGCACGCCAGGCCTCCCTGTCGATCACCAACTCCCAGAGTTCACCCAGACTCACATCCATCGAGTCAGTGATGCCATCCAGCCATCTCATCCTCGGTCATCCCCTTCTTCTCCTGCCCCCAATCCCTCCCCGCATCAGTCTTTTCCAATGAATCAACTCTTCGCATGAGGTGGCCAAAGTACTGGTGTTTCAGCTTTAGCATCATTCCTTCCTAAGAAACCCCAGGGCTGGTCTCCTTCAGAACGGACTGGTTGGATCTCCTTGCAGACCAAGAGACTCTCAAGAGCCTTCTCCATCACCACAGTTCAAAAGCATCAGTTCTTTGGTGCTCAGCTTTCTTCACAGTCCAACTCTCACATCCATACATGACCACTGGACAAACCATAGCCCTGACTTGACGGACTTTTGTTGGCAAAGTAACGTCTCTGCTTTTGAATATGCTATCTAGGTTGGTCATAACTTTTCTTCCAAGGAGTAAGCGTCTTTTAATTTCATGGCTGCAGTCACCATCTGCAGTGATTTTGGAGCCCCAAAAAATAAAGTCTGACACTGTTTCCACTGTCTCCCCATTTATTTCCCATGAAGTGACGGGACCAGATGCCATGATCTTCGTTTTCTGAACATTAGCCATTATAATAGCTTAATGGCAATGAAAATGTAATGGAAAGAATGTGAAATATGTTACAATCAGGTATAAAAGGAAAAGATGAAGCCAAGATAATCATGAATCTCACTGACTAGATCAACCAATATAAATCAATAACTAAAGAGTGAAATGATGTTAATTCAAAACAAATAATCGAGAAAGTAAATGAAAAAATGGCGTTACTGATTCAATTGACATGAGTTTGAGCAAATTCTAGGAGACAATGAAGGACAGGGATGCCTGGTGTGCTACAGTCCACGGGACTGCAAAGAATCAAACATGACTGAGCGACTGAACAACAACAATATGCAGGTTATTTTCAAATACCTCTTAATACTGATTTCTAACATAATTCCACAGTGATAAGAGAATAGACTCTGTATGATCTCTTGACCATGAAATTTTTGCACCTTGTTTTACATCCCTGGATATGTTCCAATGTCTTCTGCTTTACAGTCTATGGGAACTTGAATAGAATTTGCATCCTATTAAATGAATATTTTGTAAATCTTAATTATGTTGAGTTGGTTCATAGTGTTTTTTAGGTCTACTATATCCTTCTACTTTTCACTCTACTAACTTTTGAGAGTTTGAGATAGAAATTTGAACTGAAACTTATTTTATCTCCTTAAAAAAAAGAATTGTAGTATATAGTAGAATTGTATGCATTAATAACTCTGTTCTGTATTTTCCAAGTCTCTGGTAAATGTGTTATAATACTTTCATAATTTAAAAAATATGAAAAAAATTGAAGAAAATTAAGAGGAAGCATAGTGTCATCTGTAAAGAGAGTGCTAAAGTGCTAAGCTGATGTTTTCTAAAAAGAGGAAATAAAAGCAACGAGGAAAGTAATATGAGAATATTCTAAAACTTAAATTTTCAGGAAACTATACAGAGTGTGTACTAATTTTTTGCTCCCAAAGAAAGAGAATAGAAATACAGCAGGTACATTTCTCCTCTTCAAAGAATATTGATAATACTCAAGAATGAACTATTATCAAACTGCAGTGAGGTCACAAAATTCATCACTGTACAAAAAATTAGCCGTACAGTTTATTATCTTCTTCAATGGACTGACCCTAAAATGAATAGGTTATTCTAAACTAAATGAATGTCATTATTAGCATTTCTTTCTATTACAACCCTTCAAAGCAAAACTGATCTGCCCAAGGAGCTTCCTCCAACTCAAATTTCCTATTTGTCCATCTGTGATTCGCCTGTGACAATAAAACAGAAATTGTTCCTGGCATTATTATTTCCTCAAAACTAGCAAGATGGAGGGAGAAGGATATGGCAGCTCACTCCAATATTCTTGCCTAGAGAACCTGTGGACAGAAGAGCCTGTTGGGCTGCTGTCCACAGTGTCACCCGGAGCCAGACATGACTGAAGCGACTTAGCATGGATGCATGCATTGGAGAAGGAAATGGCAACCCACTCCAGTATTCTTGCCTGGAGAATCCCAGGGACAGAGGAGCCTGGTGGGCTGCCGTCTATGGGGTCGCACAGAGTTGGACACGACTGAGGTGACTTAGCAGCAGCAAGATGAATGTCCACAGTCTCCATTCCAGATAAAACTTGCAATATGCTATCTTTCATAGTTATTTAGTTAATGGAAAAAAGGGGATAACATTTTCTCTAAGTTCAATCTATGCTTTTAGTGAACTATGAGTAATTCAGTAAGGCAATATCACAGAAATGTTGCCTTTGGGAAACAAGCAGATTCAAAGAAGTAAGGGTCAGATTATACAAGTTTATTGTGGTGAAGTTAAGGAGATGAAACTGTCTCTAGGAAACTGAGGGGAACCACTAAAGGAATTACCAGACACAAGCTTTAGAAAGTCCAGTATTGTAAGCATATAGAAGAAAGAGGTAAGACTGTGCTTTGAAAAAATATTAGAAGCCTTTTCTGAACTGAGGTTTCTGTCTTCATTCCTTTACGTATCCTCAGTGCCTAGAACAGTGATATCTACCAAATAGATGTTCAATAAATATTACATGAAAAACTCATCTTTAAATTTGGAACTTTCCCTTTTAGTAATGTGGATTCAGTGATATTCCTTTAGTGTAAGGTAAGATTAAAACTCAGCAACATATTGTCCACTGAAATATGTATAAATGGGTGGTTTAAATAATTTACAAGGAAAATTCAGATTGGATTAAAAAAGAAATAAAAGATACTAAAGTCAGAAGAAATCTAGTGCAATGGGACACATGGATAATACAGTAAGCATGAAATTGTACAGAAAGGAGTAAGAAATACAACAGAAATTATATGAAACCACAAAATTCTTCATATGGAAAAATTCTGGTAACAAGCAGATCCAGAAGCGTAACCTGATGCAATGAAGACCAGAGGAAAAGTAAAGTAGCCAGGAAATGATGTTGAGGGTCCGATGTGGAAAAGCTGGCATTGAGAGGGAATTTCTAAGATCCATAGATGAAAATAAAAGCTAAAGGATGGTGTTGTAAATGGTACAGAGAGTATCAATAAAAAATTTAAGTGTGTGGGTTATATAGAACTTTCTGTGAGGAAAATAAGAACAAAATGCTGACACTACCTCTACGGCCAGCCCACTCAATTCCCTAACTCTCTAGTATTATGGTGAATAGGAGAACCAGCCTCTTTTGAGAGAGAGTTGCTGAGTCCTAAAGGGAGAGCTAATTAATGGAATTGGTTTTTAGAGGGGGAAGAGTACTGTGAAGGACTGAAGTTTCACAATGGAAAAATTCACAGTTGGCACAGTGGAAAAAGCTAAGTAGTAAACTGTTTCTCTGTATTTTTATAAAGTTCAGTCCAAGGTACAAAGATGTTTCCCTGTTCTTTTGGGGCTTTCCATGGTGGTAAGGAGAATAAGTCTCATTTTTAATAAAGCTACTGCTATATTATAATCATTTTAACTCTTTTTTCTAAAAAACACTCTAATTTTGCTTTAGGCTGTAATAACTGTAAGAAATTCCATTTTTAAAAAGTTCAAAAGTTTTGGACTTCCATGGTAGTCCAGTGGTTAAGAATCTGCCTGCCAATGCAGGGATTGGTTTGATTCCTGGTTGAGAAAGATTCCACAGGCCGCGGGGCAACTAAGCCCATGTACCACAACTATTGAGCCTGAGTTCTACAGCCTGTGAGCCGCAAACCCTTGAGCCCACACTCTGCAACAAGAGAGGCCATCACAATGATAAGCCTGCATATGATAATTAAAGAGTAGCCCCTGCTCCTTGCAACTGGAGAAAGCCCAGGCACAGCAACAAAGACCCAGTGCAACAAGAACAAAAATATTTTTAAATGTACCATTTTAAACAATATAACTATTATCTCACGTGTGTGTGTTGTGTGTTAAATCACTTCAGTTGTGTCCAACTCTTTGCTACCCAATGGACTGCAGCCTGCCCATGGGACTCCTCTGTCCATGGGATTCTCCAGTCAAGAATACTGGAGTGAGTTGCCATTCCCTTCACCAGGGGATCTTCCCAACCCAGGGGTCTCTTACATCTCCTGCATTAGCAGACAGGTTCTTTACCACTAGTGCCACATTTCATAGGCATTTTAATTTTTATAAACCACTTTTTATCCACAACCTAATTATTAATCAAAAATATTACTTAATCTCCCTGGCAACTTTCTAAACTTGATGTTTCCTATTTTTTCTTTCTTCAACTTACTATAAATTCTAAGTTTATAATGATAGCTATCTTCTAATTTACTTTAACATTGCACTGTGAATTCTTCCATTTTCCAAAGAACATCTTAAGTAATCCAGGGGTTGTAGAGTCTGACTGTATCTTTCTACATAGCCTACTTCACTTCCGTCATCTCTTGGCACAGTGTGCTTTAAAAAGCACAATAACATTAATTAGTGAATTTACAGTAAAATACTGTCCTACTACAAAAGGTTAAGAATGGCTAACTTAGATTCCCCAAAGTTATTTAAAACTTTGTTTAGCAGGAAATATTTTAGCAAAATTTTGATATCATTACTGAAAGTTTATGATAAACTTTATAAGTTTACTTATAAAGACTTTAAAATGTGCTATAATTTAATGTTATAGATTTTCTAATCACATACAATTCAACTAAAAATGGTCAAATAATTTAACCTACATATATTTTAAGTTGATAAAATATCAGTCTATAAAATAAAAATGTCACACTAATAGAGAAGAGCAACTATATAAAAATGAATAGAAAAGAGAGTTTCTATCATGGGGAATCTAAAGCTCTATAGTAAAGATCATACAAATTAACAGTTAAGTTTTAGTTGGCATTTAAGGGAGAAGGCAGTGGCACCCCACTCCAGTACTCTTGCCTGGAAAGTCTCACGGGCAGAGGAGCCTGGTAGGCTGCAGTCCATGGGGTTGCTGAGAGTTGGACACGACTGAGCGACTTCCCTTTCACTTTTCACTTTCCTGCATTGGAGAAGGAAATGGCAACCCACTCCAGTGTTCTTGCCTGGAAAATCCCAGGGACGGGACAGCCTGGTGGGCTGCCATCTCTGGGGTCGTGCAGGATCGGACACGACTGACACGACTTAGCAGCAGCAGCAGCAAGGGAGATATCAAAGTTACAAAGATTTAGAAGGAAACACAGGATAAAACTCATACATATCAAGAAAAGGGTTCTGAGAATCTATGCTTGTCAGAGACCATTCTATATATCTATCTCCAAGTGTCTGGGAGAAAGAGTACTTTCATTATCTTGGGCCACACCACCAAAGCCTAGTGTTTTTTAAATTCTCTGAATTACCAACAAAGTATGAAAGCCAATTATATAAAGCAGTGCTTTCCAACTTTTTCCTCAGGCGTACTCAGAAAAACAATAATTATAAGGCAATCAGGAAAGAGGAGGAACCTCGTGGTTAAGAGGTAACCAGCCTGGGCAGCTCCTGTCACTTGTATCTATTCATGGCATACAGCTTGGGAAGCTCTAATGTAGATCATCAAAAGGTCAACTTGGAAATAAACTCACAAAAACAAGCAAGTTATAGGCAAGCATCATAGGAAATAATTTCAGTTCACTTTGAATAAATGAATGAATGAGTACCAAGCCAATTATACAATATGTCACCTTTCTGAAAAAATCCTCATCAGCCTTCTCTTGATTTGTGCTCTTTCTTATTAAAACCAAACAAAAAAAAAAAANAAACAAGCAAGTTATAGGCAAGCATCATAGGAAATAATTTCAGTTCACTTTGAATAAATGAATGAATGAGTACCAAGCCAATTATACAATATGTCACCTTTCTGAAAAAATCCTCATCAGCCTTCTCTTGATTTGTGCTCTTTCTTATTAAAACCAAAAAAAAAAAAAAAAGAGTGAAATATAAGTCTCTGGGAAGCATAACAGGACATTTTTAGAACAAGTACTGTAAACCTAAGACTGGAAAAACTTTCTACCAAATACTTCTTTCACTCTTCAGAAAAGTCATCTTTCATCTTCACCACTGTTACCAGTATTTTGACTATTACAAGCCCTCTTTAAAATATCTAGTGTTTATTAGTGCCAGTGGCTACAGGCACTTCATTAATAATTATTTATTCTTTCTTAAAGGGCAGAAGTTTGTTCCTGAGGTATGAGGGGCAGGTATCTTACTTTATTTCCAGAATTCATCCAAGGTAGAGGATTCTAAGATGTAACCAACAGACAAAATGAACACAGTTTTTTAGCAGTATCTTTTAAATGATTATTTACACAGGAACAGTATTAAAACGCAGTTCATCAAGAAGGACTTTAAAGAAACCTATCATTAACTTGGGAAGACGTTGCAAACTTATGGATTCAATCATCACAGTGAACATCTTTTTTATATTACTAGAACCCAGAAAAATGGATTAAAATAAAACCAATCGATAAAAATATCTATAGAAATGGACATTAATGACCTCAAAATGCAGTGAAAACGAATACATACTTCAGTTCTATAACCGCTTCAGAAGTATCTTAGAAGTATACTATCAGCAGAGGGAGCCAATTAATCTGCTTATACGAGTGTCACAGTCCCATTTGTCTTGAGACTTCACAAAACTGCTATCTTCAATTTATAGCCATGAATTATTGCTCTGCCTTAGATCATACGATTTGAGCATACAATTCAAATGCTTTATTATAGCTATTCCCTACAGAAACGAGGCAATCCTACACAGAGATACATTTATCATTCCTATTTCACAAACAGTAAGGTTTCTCAAGGAGAAACGGCTAACTGAAACAACAGTTAGGATTCCTAGGTTAGTGTTTCCACCAAAAGGACCTATTTTCTTGTTAGTTTATTATTTTACACCTTAGGATTACATTAAAGGCACTTTTTTATGTCTCATCACAGAACGTAAGTTTGGATTATATCCAAATCCCAGGTTTATTCTAAGCTTTATGTCAAAAATCACACTCTGAACAACCACCTGAAACATCAATCTGAGCTTATTCTCTGACTAGCTTTCACGCCTAGTGATGCAAATTTGGTTCCTTATTTAATTATCTTCAAGTAAACTGTCCACATTCGTCAATGTGGCCAATACAGCAGGCCCCTGGCATCCATAGGGGACTGGTCCCAGTATCCGCCTTGTCTGTTTGGCCCCTCAGTGCAGTTCAGTCACTGAGTCGTGTCCGACTCTTTGCAACGCCATGAACCACAGCACGCCAGGCCTCCCTGTCCATCACCAACTCCCGGAGTTCACTCAGACTCATGCCCATCGAGTCAGTGATGCCATCCAGCCATCTTATCCTCTGTCATCCCCTTCTCCTCCTGCACCCAATCCTTCCCAGCATCAGAGTCTTTTCCAATGAGTCAACTCTTCGCATGAGGTGGCCAAAGTACTGGAGTTTCAGCTTCAGCATCATTAATTCCAAAGAAATCCCAGGGCTGCTCTCCTTCAGAATGGACTGGCTGGATCTCCTTGCAGTCCAAGGGACTCTCAAGAGTCTTCTCCAACACCACAGTTCAAAAGCATCAATTCTTCGGCACTCAGTCTTCTTTATAGGCCAACTCTCACATCCACACATGACTACTGGAAAAACCATAGCCTTGACTAGACAGACTTTAGTCAGCAAAGTAGTATCTCTGCTTTTGAATATGCTTTAAATCTGCAGATGCTGAAGTTCTTTCACATAATGGCATTGAATTTGCATAAAACCATATACATCCCCTCTCTCCCATATATTTTAAATGATTCTCCAAATTATTGATAATACCATATACAAAGTAAATGCTATGTAAATAGTTGGCAGCACAAGACAAATTCAGGTTTCACTTTTTGGAATCGTTTTCCAAATATTTTCCATCTATGGTTGTTTGAATCCACAGGTGTGAAACCTATGGATATGTAGGGCTGACTGGGTTCTGGTTCATTGCGATTTTTTTCTTTCTCTATTTCATATATGGGTCATTATTCCATGTTCTTATGCTTTCTCAGCAAGATGTTCTTCTCCAGTTCTTTCTCCACCTTTGATATATTTCTTCTCTTTTTCCCTCTTTACTATTAAGAAATGCCTTTGTGTGCTGTGTACTAAGTCACTTTAGTCGTGTCTGACTTCACTATCCTATGAACTGTAGCCCATCAGGTTCCTCTCTTCATGGGGTTCTCCAGACAAGAATACTGGAGTAGGCCGCCATGCCTTCATCCAGAGGATCTTTCTGACCCAGGGACTGAATCCACATCTCTTATGTCTCCTGCACTGGCAGGTGGGCTCTTTAACCACTTAGACTGTGACTGTTTTACTCAGTTTCTAAAATCTACAACTTCTCCAACAACACTTCCCAGTCATCAATAGCTCGGACAAAAAGCATTACGTGTAAGTACAGGTCACCATGGGCTCTTTCTTAGAAGTCTACAGGCTATATTCTAAATAAGCATCAGTATATGCTGGCCACTGTGTTATCCAAGGTCAGAACCACATTTAAATATTTACACTTTTAGAGATCACATGTTAAAACTTTATTATATATACTTCTGACTTCAACTGTGGTTTCTTATAAGCCTAAAATCACATTCTGATTAACTGAGATACACCATCAGAAGGGAATCCTAAATTCGTAAAACATTAAGAATTAAAAGTCTTTCAAGATGATTTAGGGAAGTCAGATTTAACTGAGACAGAAACTGGAGCACAGACAAGTTAACTAACCTTTTAAATTACTGAAATAATTCAGGAATAAAAAAATATGCAGAAACCAAGAATCAAAATTAAAAGTAGGTTTATTCATAATATTTATATATGAAAATTATTCAAAACTTAAAACACATTTTCCATAGAAATAATACTGTAGATGCTGAATGAGCTCACAAAACAGTCTACAAATATATATTAATAGTTAAAGGGAATTCCAGCTATTTTCAAGAGCCTTGGAAATTTTGAGCACTTTATTCTCATTTTCTAAGTTCTGCTTGATGCACGAATGACATTAACATTTCTCAGCTTTTCAGATATGATTGTTTTTCAGCTCATAAATGAAATAAAAGAGAAACAGTTTTCTACGCTAATTAAGAGTAGATGCCTAACATTACCAAAGGTTGGATTCAAATTTAAAACATATGAATGTAAGGAAACACTTATCTGTGTGGAAGATAGTGGAGTTATAATCTAGGATGGCCACCTACTAGTCACATGATGAGTCTAGGTTGATAGGGGATGAAGGGAGCAAGAATCTGAGAACACAAGAGTCTAGAGCAGAGGCCAGATATCTACAGCTACTCAACTCTATCACTGCAATGTGAAAGCAGCCACAGACAAAACGTTAGCAAATGAGCTTGGCTGCTGCTGCTACTAAGTCACTTCAGTCATGTCCGACTCTATGCAACCCCATGAGACGGCAGCCCACCAGGCTCCCAAATCCGTGGGATTCTCCAGACAAGAACACTGGAGTGGGTTGCCATTTCCTTCTCCAATGCATGAAAGTGGTAAGTGAAAATGAAGCCGCTCAGTCGTGTCCGACTCTTAGTGACCCCATGGACTGTAGCCTACCAGGCTCCTACATCCATGGGATTTTCCAGGCAAGAACACTGGAGTGGGTTGCCATTTCCTTCTCCAATGCATGAAAGTGAAAAGTGAAAGTGAAGTCGCTCAGTCTATGTTTCAATAAATTTTTTTATGGACACTGAAATTTGAATTTCATGTTCATAAAATCATTACTGATTTTTTTTTCCAGTCATTTAAACATGCAAAATCCATTCTTAATTCATGGGCTGTACAAAAATACATGACAGGCCTGGATTTCGCCTGTGGACTATAGTGCCGATCTCCAACTTAAGTAACAGTGGGGAGAAGTCAAGGAAGTGCACCTGGTTTAAAACTAGGGGGGATTATTCATGAACGTTCTTACATTAAACCTAATCAGAAAAGCAGCTCCCCTTTAACATGTGTACATTAATACCAGTCCCAGGTGCAAAGAAAACAGGCATATTGTGCTGTCTTTAACTTTAAAAGTTATAGAAACAATCATCAACCCAGGACAAAACAATTTCCATAAATAACAGTATACTAATCATAATTTTACGTAGAGAATTCATTCTGTACAACTTAAAATTATAGCAAAAGATGCATTATTCATTACCATTTTGTCCCTGAGTCGCTCTCCACGGATAAAAAAGTCAGCACAGCCATTCTCTTCCTGGTGAGGGACTTTGAAGACAGTGACGCAGCTCAGTCCACTCCCTCCAAGTGGTAACCATCCACCACTCGAGTCATCCCGGGTCATCACCACAGCTCGCACTCGTGCATAACTATTACTAAAACAGATGCAAAGATTAGAAATTAGCTTTTCCATAAACAAAAAACCAGCCAATATGTCAGTCTTATTTGAGAAACCAAAGACCATATCACTTAATGTGTGGTACCTAAGTGTTTACTACTTCCATGACAGTCCAGAGAAAGTAATCTAATTGAAAAAGGTCAAAACCCAGAGTAACTAACTTACAGGTTAACTTTTATTTTGAAGACCAGTCTCACAGTAAAAGACTACAGATCTCTTATTCTACCACTTGAGTAGTTCAAGCAAACCTGACTGCCATGGAACAAGTCATGAAGGATCTGAAGACAAACTACAGAGGCTACCATCAAATTTGTCTAAGTATGTCCATCTCCTAGTATGTTGCTGCTTGCTGCTGCTAAGTCGCTTCAGTTGTGTCCAACTCTGTGCGACCCCATAGACGGCAGCCCACCAGGCTCCCGTCCCTGGGATTCTCCAGGAAAGAACACTGGAGTGGGTTGCCATTTCCTTCTCCAATGCATGAAAGTGAAAAGTGAAGTGAAGTCGCTCAGTTGTGTCCGACTCCTAGCGACCCCCTGGACTGCAGCCCACCAGGCTCCTCAATCCATGGGATTTTCCAGGCAAGAGTACTGGAGTGGGATGCCATTGCCTTCTCCGATCTCCNCTGGAGTGGGTTGCCATTTCCTTCTCCAATGCATGAAAGTGAAAAGTGAAGTGAAGTCGCTCAGTTGTGTCCGACTCCTAGTGACCCCCTGGACTGCAGCCCACCAGGCTCCTCAATCCATGGGATTTTCCAGGCAAGAGTACTGGAGTGGGATGCCATTGCCTTCTCCGATCTCCCAGCACATAACTAGACAAAATACTGTTGTATTCTAGCACATTTAATTGTGACACCTCTATGCTTCTAACATTTCTGAAATATATTATAAATAAAATGCTGAAACAAACACGCTTAGCTTAGATACATTTTCAATTTTTTCCTAACAATTAGAAATCTAAACCACACAAACATATATAAAGAAATGTTTTGTTTTATTAACCCATCAGGCAAATTGGTCTTTTCATGCTTTCTTTTTGGAAAATTATTCTTGAGGTACACCACATTCCAGTTCCATTCAGAATTATTTCCCAATATTCCACAACTATTTTTTACATAAAATCTAAGAAATGTTTCATATAGTAATGTTCTAGATAACTGACATCTAAGCATTTTAGTTCTAAAACTTCTAATATAATAATCATTATATTCTTTCTATAAGTCAAATATCTTGCCAATTTCTTAGAAAATTACACTGAGTTTCTTAGAAAATTAAACGTCTTGGTTATTTCAACTATCAGAGTGCCTTGCTTTTTTTCTACTTTACATATTGACATTTATTTGACTGAGGTGTATACTCTGCATATAATCACATATATTAAGTATAAAATTTCACAAATTCTGATAAACATACACATCTACACAACCAACATCAAGATACAGAACATTTTCATGACTCTAGAAAATTCCGAGGCCTCCTGCCCATCAAAAAGGTAACCAAGGTAACCACTGCTATACATGGTTTCCAGTATATACATTAGTTTTGCCTGCTCTGGGCCTTCTTATGTACGGAATCAAAAAGAATCACCACTTGCACCCTCCCTTTCTATCTGACTTCTTCCACTTATTCTGTTGTCATATTAGGGCTTCATTCTCTGTTAACACTAAGTAGTCAGTACTCTCACTGAATAAGTAAATACGCATCACAATTCATGTATTCTTTCTTACGCTGATAGGCATTTGAAATGTTCCGAGGTGTTGGCTATTATGAATAAGGCTTTTATAAACATTCTTATATGTTTTTTTGTAGACATGTTTCCATTTCTCTTGAATAATTACCTAGGAATGGAGTTGATGAGTCATAGGGGAATATATGTAACTATATAAGAAACTGTTTTCCAAGGTGACTGGACCGTTACATTCCTATCAACAATGTAAGATAGTTTCAGTTACTCCACATCTGTGCCAACATCTAGTGTTTTCAACTTTTTAAACTGTACTCACTGTAGTAAGTATAAAGTGGTAACCCACTATGATTTTAATATCTATTTTCCATGATGAATGCATGATGTTGTGCATTTTTTTCATATGCTGGCTAGCCATTTGTATGCCTTCTTTTAAAGTCACTTATTTTGTATTATGTTGCCTTTTATTACTGATTTTTAGAAGTTCTTCCTATTTCATAATACAAGTAGTTTTCTGTCAGACAGCGGTATTCTTTTAAAGTTGTACAGTGTTGGTCAAGTAAGAAGTCTAAAGTCAAACTTAAGTTGGATCCTTGCTCAGCATCTTACCTATATGTCCTTGAGAGAATTACAATGGCCACCTTTAATAAACTAAAACAAAGCCTAACACCTAATAAACACTATGTATTATTGTGTTTAGTCACTCAGTAGTGAGAGACTCTGTGTATCATTTTAAGTTTATTATTAGTACTACAACAAAGATTTTAAAATTGAAGTATTTGTCATACTGGTAATTCAAAGCCAGGTAGGAGGTGGGGGAAAAAAAATTTCAAATTCAAACATAACTCTCTATTAATTACTAGGGTCAAAATAATTCTTTGTAAAGAAGTTCTAAAAGTCTTTAAATTTACATATGACCATTCTAAGGTTTTTATGATTCAGTTATTTACAGGCTCTGATTCCTATCTGGGCTCAACTGTTAACAATCTTCCATTCAGAGAACTGGCCAGAGGAGGTATGGGTACATAAAGACCAGACTGAATTAGGTATCTAATTCTAATGTTCCTCATGGGCTGAGCTGGAACAAGTACCGTCCCAAGAAGCTTGGTGGGATACAAGTACTAGTAAACGAAGGTTATTTGGTTAACCAAGAATTTAATCTAAGGATATCCCAGAAACACAGCACATTATCTTAGACATATCTGATTCAAATTAAATATTTGTGAATTGAACTGATGCATTTAAAGCTCAGCACATTTGAGGTTCAGTGAAGTTACAAATTCACAAGGTGGAACTTGGATCAAAACCAAAATTCAAGTTCCCAATAATCATTTAAGTGTTTATTTCACTACAGGATCCTGACTCTTTCTTCTCAACTGATTATGCAGTAAACTGGAAACTCAGAATTTTATACGAGATTCTGTAAGACTGGAGAAACCTAAGGAGTAAAATAACCCAATTTAGAAGATCAGAGTATATTTTAACTTCAGCGTGCAGAAGCAGTTATCCTCTTCAGAGCACAGACTTATTTTATCATCTGTGATTATTACTAATTCTCATTTACAATCTGTATAATGCTTCTTAGCATACTTTATATTTTAAAAATATAAAACTGTAAGATTATTAGAAAAGACATAAAAACAAGTATTTTCCTTTCAGTTCTTAGTTTCTCCAAAAATTATCGTATATTTAGGTTCAGTCACTCAGTCATGTCTGACTCTTTGCAACCCCACGAACCGCAGCATGCCAGCCCTCCCTGTCCATCACCAACTTCTGGAGTCCACCGAAATCCATGTGCATTGAGTTGGTAATGCCATCCAACCATCTCATCCTCTGTCATCCCCTTCTCCTCCTGCTCTCAATCTTTCCCAGCATCAGGGTCTTTTCAAATGAGTTAGCTCTTTGTATCACGTGGCCACAGTACTGGAGTTTCAGCTTCAGCATCAGTCCTTCCAATGAACACTCANAAAGTAATTTAAATAAACTAAAAACTCACATTTTATATCTTGGCTTTACTCAAAATACTGTAAAAATTTCTGAATGTTACTTATAAGTGTAAGAATATGTTTTAAACAAAAGAATTCCTGACATAATTCTCCTCACTATTCCCAATTTGTTTTTGTTTTATCAAAGTGCCACCTAAAAGAGATGTGTTGCCCTTTCTAGGAAAGTTAGATAAAATAAAGATTTCATTACTGAAAGAATAAGGTTGTCTGATTCATAGTTCACCTTAATACAACAAAGAGGTTTTATAGCTGGCTAATAACTTACATAAACTTTTTTTTGAATCTCGTATTTTCAACCATACCAATGTTTCCCTTAGTAATCCAAGTTAATCATTCAAACTTTAAAGTACTCCAGAAGCTTATGTAAATAAATTTTTATTTCCTATACAAACATCAGTTTATAATTTAATAGCTCAGCTTTCAAGTTTAAGACCTAAGACTAGAATACTTAACACAAAAATTTTGAAGCTGTTTAGTAAATGTTGGGGCGGGGCGGGGGAGTTGACAGACCTTCCTAGGTGCCACAGTTAAATAACTCTTTTCATCTGTGCTTTTAATCGCATAATCTCCTTGCTTTCAAATGTCATCTTTTTCCCCACATAAAATCACTAACTCTTTTGTTTCAAATAGGCAACCACTCCCAAAGATTTTAGTGGCAGCTTTTACAGACTTTACCATATTCTGCCTTGTAGCATATAAAAATCTGTTTGTAGTCCACTTCTTAGATAAGTGTGACTNTAATCGCATAATCTCCTTGCTTTCAAATGTCATCTTTTTCCCCACATAAAATCACTAACTCTTTTGTTTCAAATAGGCAACCACTCCCAAAGATTTTAGTGGCAGCTTTTACAGACTTTACCATATTCTGCCTTGTAGCATATAAAAATCTGTTTGTAGTCCACTTCTTAGATAAGTGTGACTTAAGAGCAAGGAACGAAATCCGTCTATTTAAAATAACAATAAACGCTTTTTTTTTTTTTGGTCACAAAAACAGTAGATGCCCACTCTAGTAAATGTGGAAAATAAAGAAAAATAGTATTTGCCATCATGAAATTAAAATTCTAGCATTTGTTGGATTTTTACTCTCTCTGGTATCATATTTGCAATCTGTTAGTCTCTTGAGATAACAGCTGCTACTTGACAATAAACTCTTATTGTCAAAATCTCAGAATTTCTTTCTGGATCTTCTTTAAAACAGTTGAAAAGCATTTGTTCCCACTGATTTATCTAAAAAGTTGAAGAGGATGTGGAGAAAAGGAACTCTTGTATACTGCTGGTAGGGATGTAAGCTGGTACAGCCACTATACAAACTAGTATGGAGGTTCTTCAAAAAACTAAAAATAGAACTATCATACAATCCATTCCTGGGTATATACCTGGAAAAAATGAATACACTAATTTAAAAAAATACATGTATCCCATGATCACAGCGGCAGTATTTACAATAGCCAAGACACAGAAGTAATCCAAGTGTGCCCATCAACAATATGACTAGATTAAGAAGAGACAGTGTGTGTATATAATATAGGTAGCATATATTATACAGAAACACTTCTCAGGTGGCAAGTGATAAAGAAACAGCCTGCCAATGCAGGAGACAAAAGAATGACAGATTTGATCCTGAGGTCAGAAAGACACCCTGGAGTAGGAAATGCAACTCACTGCAATCTTCTTGCCTAGAAAATTTCATAGACAGAGAAGCCTGATGGCAGTCCATGGGACTAGGACATGATTGAGAAACTGAGTGTTCACGCACGCACACACACACACACACACACACACACACACACACATATATAAAAAAGAATATTACTCAGTCATAAAATAATGCCATCTGCAGCAGACTCACAGACACAGAAAACAAACTTGTGGTTATCAAAGGGGAGAGGGAAGGACAAATTAGAGTATAGGATTAACAGATACGAACTACTATATGTAAAACAAACAAGCAACAAGGATATACTGAATAGTGCAGGGACTTATACAGATTATCATGTAACAATCTACATGAAATATAATCTACAAAACACTGAATCACTACACTGTATATCTGAAACTAACATAGTATTATAACTCAACTACATGTCAATTAGGAACTTCCCTAGTGGTCCAATAATTAAGATGCCACACTTGCACCAAAGGGGACATTGGTTTGATCCCTGGTTGGGGAACTAAGATCCCACATGCCACGTAGCTTAGCAAAAAATACAAAAATAAACAAACAAAAAAACCCCTAAAACAAAAACAAAGTAAACAAAATATGTCAATTTTAAAAAAGCTTGCTGTTTCAAAAACAAAAAAATAAAAAGTCAAATATGACAACAACTATTTAATATTACTTTCCAAATGGCTAAAAACTAAAGTTCTATTTATTTGTCCCTTTGGTACTGGACTACATAATAACCACTTTTCAACTCAAGTTTTCATTCTGATGAAATGAAGATGTTCTTGTAATAAATTGCTTGGTTTCCCTTAGCTTATACAAAATCTAAACTGTATCTCAACCATTAATTTCTGATCTTATTTGAATAACTACATCAAATATATCCTTCACTCACAGTAGGGGAATTGCACAATTAATGCGGAAGTCAACTGCACAATTAATGCAGAAGTCTAAGTGAAAGGTAATGTTGAACTGAACTAAGACAATGATAACAGACAAAAGAGGAATGGACTGACTGGGGAGAGGGGGGGGTCTATTTTGGAAGAAAAGCCAAAAAGATCTGTTGATGTGGTTATAACTACAAAGCAAGTAATCTAAACTATCTCTAATTAGATAATTATCTGTAATTCTTAACAGTCACCAGCTTCATTATCTAGAATTTTTCAATAAAGCAAAAGATGAGCAAACGAAGATAAACTTTGCTTCAGTTGTACTGATCCATGTAGTTTCTTTTGAAATAGCAGTATCATATTATATATGATCCAGAATAATTCTTAAGTTATACTTTATTACGTTTTGTGAATAAATACATATTATGACTAAATTTTCAAATGCAAATTGACAGTTTTTAAAATCAAATAAAGAGTACAGTTATAGAAGAATTTTTAAGTCTAAAACAGCCTCCCTGGTGGTTCCCACCTGGGAATCCACTTGCCGGGAACCCACTTGCCAAGAACCCACCTGCCAATGTAAGAGACACAGGTTCTATCCATGGTTCAGGAAGATCTCCTGGAGAATGAAATGGCAACCCACTCCAGTATTCTTGCCTGGAAAATCCCATGGACAGAAGACCCTGGCAGGCAACTGTCCGTGGGGTGGCAAAAGAGTTAGACACAACTTGGTGACTAAAAAACAATAGTCTAATACACAAGATGACCTTTTTCAATTTCTTTTCTTCCTCGTAGAATCCTCTAGCATTCTGATTACCAAGCTGATTATATGATATACTCACTCAACTACTCCCTCTTGCTATCTTCATTCATTTTGTATTATCGCAATTGTCAACTCCGTTGTCCTTTTCTGTTGATTTGCATAAATGCATCATATTATATATACTAATCATTTGCCAGTTATGTGAATTACATGTATCTTCTTCCAAACTATGGCTTCTTTTATTTTTTAATGTCCTTTGAAGAATGAAACTTTTATCTTACCATGGTAAAACATTTCTTTCCTTTATGATTTGTGCTGGCAACTTTTTGCAAGATCTCATACATACCTATTTTAAAGCTTTTTACATCCAATTAAGAGATAAAACTTTGTTTTCTTTTTAAAGTCATTTTAGCAAACAGAATATTCTATTTTCTGTGACAGTAAGAAAGTCCCTAAAATCACCCATGTCTGGCAGAGCAAGTATTCTTATTATTTACTTAATTAGAGCACACATTCTTTTCCACTATCCAGAAGTTAAATCCAAATTGGTTTTTGTTTCTCAACTATATACGACCTTATTTCCACTAGGAACAGCTACCAGGTCTTCATAGCTGATGTACAGGGTTGGCAATATGTGGATTTGTTCCAGATTAATTTCTCCATCCCAAATTTCCATAAATTTAACCCAACTTCCTACCTTTTCATGCTTTAAAACTTCTAAGTGCACATTTTAAAAAAACTTCACTGATATATTTAACGTTACTTTAAACAGTTTTCAATTATACCTTCACCAAAAAAACTGACCACTTATTACAACAATGTTGCCAATACACATCATTTACTCCCTGATCTAAGAAGCTTCCTACAAAGGAGGAAGGAGTGTTCAATAAGGATTTACACAGTTTCAAAATGCAGGAAAAAAATATAGCAAAGAGAGACTATGGGCAGAGAAAATACCTAGGAAGTTATTATAATGAACTTTATACAATAAAGTATCTTAATAAATATAAATAGTTATATGGACATATCAGTTTATATCACACTGTCACAACGCACACCTGTAAGGGAAGCTAAGAAAGGCAGTACTCCAGTCTACTATGGATCCATCTAAAATATTCCAGTCCACTATGGACCTATCATCCCAAAAGATGATGTTGTGAAAGTGCTGCATGCAATATATCAGCAAATTTGGAAAACTCAGCAGTGGCCACAGGACTGGAAAAGGTCAACTTTCATTCCAATCCCAAAGAAAGGGAATGCCAAAGAATGTTCAAACTACCGCACAACTGCACTCATCTCACATGCTAGCAAAGTAATGCTCAAAATTCTCCAAGCTAGGCTTCAACAAGTGTGTAAACTGTGAGATTACAGATATTCAAGTTGGATTTAGAAAAGGCAGAGGAACCAGAGATCAAATTGCCAACATCTGCTGGATCATCAAAAAAGCAAGAGAATACCAAAAAAAAAATCTACTTCTGCTTCACTGACTATGCCAAAGCCTTTGTGTGGATCACAACAAACTGTGGAAAATTCTTAAAGAGATGGGAACATCAGACCACCTTACCTGCCTCCTGAGAAATCTGTATGCAAGTCAAGAAGCAATAATTAGAACCGGACACGACAGACTGGTTCCAAATTGGGAAAGGAGTATGCCAAGGCTGTATGCTGCCACCCTGCTTATTTAACTTATATGCAGAGTACATCATAAGAAATGCCTGGCTGGATGAAGCACAAGCTGGAATTCAGATTGCTGGGAGAAATATCAATAACCTCAGATACTCAGATGATACCACCCATATGGCAGAAAGTGAAGAGGAACTAAAGAGCCTTTGATGAAGGTGAAAAAGCAGAGTGGAAAAGTTGGCTTAAAACAACATTCAAAACCCCATGAAGATCATGGCATCCATCCAGTCCCCTCACTTCATGGCAAATACATGGGGAAACAATGGAAAATGACAGACTTTAGTTTTGAGGGGATTCAAAAATCACTGCAGATAGTGACTGCAGCCATGAAATTAAAAGATGCTTGCTAAAAAAATAAATAAATAAATAAAAGATGCTTGCTCCTCGGAAGAAAAGTTATGACCAACCTAGATAGCATATTAAAAGGTAGAGACATGACTTTGCCGACAAAGGTCTTTCTAGTCAAAGCTATGGTTTTTCCAGTAGTCATATATGGATGTGAGAGCTGGACCATAAAGAAAGCTGAGTGCCGAAGAATCAATGCTTTTGATGGTGTTGGAGAAGACTCTTAAGAGTCCCTTGGACTGCAAGGGGATCAAACCAGTCCATCCTAAAGGAAATCAGTCCTGAATGTTCATTAGAAGGACTGATGCTGAAGCTAAAATTCTGATACTTTGGCCACCTGATATGAAGAACTGAGTCATTGGGAAAGACCCTGATGCAGGGAAAGAATGAAGGCAGAAGGAGACAGGGAGGATGAGATGGCTGCATGGCATGACCGATGCACATGAGTCTGAGCAGGCTCCAGGAGTTGGTGAAAGACAGGAAGCCTGGTGTGCTGCAGTCCATGGGTCACAAAGAGTCAGACACGACTGAATGACTGGACTGGACTGAACCAAACTGAATGGACTCATCTAAAAACTGGGAAGAATATTACTAAATATATAAAGGTATACTTAGCAATGTCTGGCAAAAAATAAAAGAAACGAAACAAATAAAGACATAAAACCTTAGAATCAAACTGCTCTCAACATAAGAGTCCAGAGGTGGTTGGATGGGACAGGAGAGAGGAAGAAAGGAAAGAGGAAAGGGAAAGAGAGGTACTGCAGAAATGTTTTAAGCTTCAGAACAATCAGCTATAACATTGTAAATGACCAACAGGCAATTAGAAATGTATATAAATTTAGTAACAAGGTCTGAGAAAAAGCCAGAGCTCTACAAGTCTTTTTGTTCTATATCGCAAATTAAATTAGGAGAACAGGGTAATTAATGATGCTACTGAAATTGTGATTAAAGCTACATCATAATTCCCATGAAGAAAATACGTAAATGGCTAAAAACTCACATTTGAACACAATTTTGGTGATTCACAGTTCCTTCCAAGAGATTCACAAACCTGAGATTAAGAAGACTTAATCTCTAGGACAAAGCTGCTCTGCAACTGGTTTTTAAGATCCTGTAATTTACAGATTTATCAAGATGACATTTCCTTTCAAATGTGTTATCTGAATGCTGGTTATGTAGGGTTATATCTCATTCTCTTAAGTAAACCACAAAATTATACTTCCAAGGGAACAAAATATGTTAAGCAATATTCAGAAAATGAAACAAACGTAAAATTGATTAAAGTAGAAAAGAGAGGCAGAAGAGAAGGTCAGAATCACAGATTTGAAAATGCTACACTGCTTGGCTTTGAATATGGAAGAGGGGTCGTGAGACAAGAATACAAGCCTTGAAAAGCTGGGAATGGTAAGGAAATAAATTCTGCCCTAGATTTTTCTGAAGCTTAATTCTTCCCTAGATTTTCCAAAATGAATGCAGCCCTGTCAATAATTTTAGCCCAGTGAGAGCCAGTTGGATTTCTGAACTTCAGACTACAATATAATAAACTTGTGTTATCTTAAGTCACTAAGTTTATGCTGATTTGTTACAAAACCAACAGGAAACAATAAAGAGGTGAGGGAAAAATCTTGAGGATAAAGCAATCCATACCCAGGAGGCAAAGATAACTCTTTTCCATCTCTATCTATAACTGTACCAAAACAATATGGCCAAGAAACTCCACAAAGAACAACAACAAAGAGAAGATACTTAGGATTCCTTAAGTAAGATTTGTTCAGCACAGTAAGAGTTTAGAGGGATATTTGCAGTGACAAATATCAATATCCTATGTTCTCCACTGTATACTTTAAGTAAACATTATCACCCAAATATTAAAAATTATCATATAGACTGTGTACGAGAGAAAAAGGAAGCATTTAATAGAAGTATTTTATCATACAGCACTTCACAGTGTCGTCAGTAACTTGTTTTCTTAGCTAAATATAAAGCAGATGATATTCAGAAGATAACCACATTAGTACTCATTCATCTATTCACTTATCCAGCAAGCATTTAATGTTTCACACATAAACACAATATAAAGTTATGCTTATTTCCTTACAGAAACTCCTAAGTTAGCGGACAAGGATATGTTACCAAAGATGGGGAGTACATGGTAAGAAATAACTAATTTTCATATCCAATGTGAATTCTGAATAGCAGTATCATCAGACACAAAAAGGCAAAGTGCACATCATGGAGGTCATGGAGAGCATGACATGAGAAATGTCATATCCAAGGACCAATATTTAGTTCAAAAGAGGATGGCACGTGAAAGCAAAAGAAAGGTATGAAATAAAATAAAGGCAATCCCAAAGAAAGGCAATCCCAAAGAATGCTCAAACTACTGCACAATTGCACTCATCTCACATGCTAGTAAAGGACTGCTCAAAATTCTCCAAGCCAGGCTTCAGCAATACGTGNTGGGTGTTCATTGGAAGGACTGATGCTGAAGCTGAAACTCCAATACTTTGGCCACCTGATGCAAAGAGCGAACTCACTGGAAAAGTCCCTGATGCTGGGAAAGATTGAGAGCAGGAGGAGAAGGGGATGACAGAGGATGCGATGGTTGGATGGCATTACCGACTCGATGGACATGGGTTTTGATGGACTCTGGGAGTTGGTGATGGACAGGGAGACCTGGCATGCTGCAGTTTATGGGGTCACAAACAGTTGGACACGACTGAGCGACTGAACTGAACTAACTTACCGGATCTTACCGTATCAAGCGTTGCACATCATGCACAAAGGTAGTACTCTATTACAATGAAAAGACCAGAAGGTGAAAAAAGCAAAGGAGTAGAATACTCTGATTTGTGTTTTTAGCAGAGCTTTTTACTGCATCAACCTCAAAGAGATGGGTTATTTCTTCATTTTACAGATATGGAAATTAAGGAATCACATTAAAAAGACAAAGGTCTTGAAACACTCCTTTTATATCGGCAACTTTAAAAACTATGTTATAATTTCCCATATAGTAATCATCAATCTGAAGCAACCCCATGGCAGTTAATAACACTGTGTTTTAATAGCAAGTGAGATTTCCTAAATTCCAAAGACAGTTGTGTCATTTAAGTTATAATCTTGAACAAATCACTTAACTTTCTGTACCTTCATTTTCCTGGTCTGTAAATTGCATCTATGGCAGGGTTTGAGAACTAAATCAGGAAATGTATGCAAAATGCTTGGTTAGTGCTGTGCCTGGCTCACAGTTGAAGTGAAGTGGCTCAGTCTTGTCTGACTCTCTCCAACCCCGTGAACTACAGCTACCAGGCTTCTCCGTCCATGGGATTTTCCAGGCAAGAGTACTGGCGTAGGTTGCTATTTCCTTCTCCAGGGGATCTTCCCGACCCATGGATCGAACCCAGGTGTCCCACATTATAGGCAGACACTTTACCGTCTGAGCCACCAGGGAAGTCCATAGTTAGGTGCTCAACAAATGTTACTTCTATAATGACTTAACATATTAAACTAACTTTATGAAGTTCCAAGATCTGTGTTCTGAAATGGTCTAAATCATTCTGTAGTGTTATATAGCAAACCCAGGAGACAGCCTCCATCAGAACTTTTTTCTCTGAGTAAAAACACCTAAGTATCAGTTATCTAAATTTTCCACGTACTGCTTACATAATGGAAGCATTTACATCTAACAAAGTCACAGGAATCTGGGAAGTCTTACACAAGAATGAAAAATAAAACTAAAATCTGAAGTATATACATAGAGGTATTCACAAAATATTCTTTTAAAATCAACCATTCTGGGTTCTGCTAAACAGTTATCATGAACCTGCCAAAGTAGTTTAAAACTCCAACACTTAGTATGTCCTTGCCTTCTGGCATGACTACTATCCATTCCTCTCACTCTTTGATTACCAGCACTGATGCTATCATTTCATTTTTGGAAGTTGTCTATGTCAGAAGAGCCGAACTATAAATAAAAGTATTCACTGTCAGAAATCAGAATGTAGAAAGCAGGGAACCAACATTAATACAAGAGTTCATAATGAGATAAAAGCATTAGAATAAAATATGGTAAATTTGAAAATAATCTTGTAGTAGAAAAGACTTAAGATTCAGAGGCCATTAAAAAAATAAATTCAACTATACAAACATTCCTGCAATGTAAAAATACTATAAAGTTTATTTTTGAAAAAAGGGTAACAAATTGAGGGGGGAAATGTACAATATGTATTAGTCTTCTACTGCTGCTGTAACAAATTACTGAAAACTTAGTGACTTAAAACAACACAAATGTATGCACTTCTCTGATCTGAAGTCCAAAGGGCTTCAACAGGCTAAAATCAAGGTGCCTGGCACTGTTGCAATCCTTTTAGGAAGTCATGGAAGAGAATGGGTTTCCTCGTCATTTCCAAATCCTACAAGTCATCCACATTTCCTGATTTGTGGCCTTCTACAATCTTCAATGCCAGGAACATTTTTCTCTTTCAATCTTCTTCTAAAATCACATCTTTCTCTGACTGTAGTCCCACAGACAGGAAAGGTTCTCTACTTTTAAGGATTTGTGTGATTAGACTGAACCCATCCAGATAATCCAGGATAATCAACCCATATCAAAGTTCATAACCTTAATCACATCTGCAAAGTCCTAACACATTCACAGGTTCTAAGGATTAGGGTGAGGACATCTTTGAAGTATGGGAGCTTAGGAGTGTGTGGGGAGGATCAACACATTATTCTGTCTAACACAAATAACAGACAATAAAGCACAGTATTTATTACCTTAAAAATAACTTCAAAATCAGTAAGAGAAAAACCAACAATCCAGAATAAAATAGGCAAAATTCATGAATAAAATTTACAGAAGAAAAATATAGGTGCCATGAAACACATATATTAAAAACCTCTAACTTTTTTCGAAATAAGAGAGCAAATTAAAGGCCATTTTTCGCTTATCAGATTGGCAGATACCAAGAAATAAGTTAACACAGAAGTCAGGGAGTAGAACAGAAGTATGACCTGTTTGTAAGGTTATTTGGAAATACCTATCAAAACTTAAGATGCACATATTTTATGACTCAGCAAACGTTACTTCTACCCACTTCTTAACATGTATGAAATTATACCTTTATAAACAAAGTTTAAAGAAAAATACTGTTTTTAACAGAAAAAAAACCATGAAAGCAATCCAAATAAGATGTAATAGGAAATTAAATTATGAAACACCTATTCAATGCAAATAGCCATGACAAAATTAAGCAAGCTCTTTATATTATCAAGGTGAGCTGATCTTTCTAAGTTCTATTAAATTTTTTTAAAGGTACATATGTATATTTAGTATACCACCATTTGTGGCAGAAAATAAATTCACACGTACACTTGTATATGAATAGAATCTTCCTTGGTGGCTCAGACGGTAAAGTGTCTGCCTGCAATGTGGGAGACCCAAGTTCGATCCCTGGGTTGGGAAGNAATTAAGCAAACTCTTTATATTATCAAGGTGAGCTGATCTTTCTAAGTTCTATTAAATTTTTTTAAAGGTACATATGTATATTTAGTATACCACCATTTGTGGCAGAAAATAAATTCACACGTACACTTGTATATGAATAGAATCTTCCTTGGTGGCTCAGACGGTAAAGTGTCTGCCTGCAATGTGGGAGACCCAAGTTCGATCCCTGGGTTGGGAAGATCACCTGGAGAAGGCAATGGCATCCCATTCCAGTACTCTTGCCTGGAAAATCCCATGGACGGAGGAGCCTGGTAGGCTACAGTCCATGGGGTCGCTAGGAGTCGGACACGACTGAGTGACTTCACTTTCACTTTACATATTAAAACTAGTAACTGTCTCTCTAGTGAGGGGAAATAAGAGAGGTACAAGGGTAATTTTCTTTCCATTAAAGCCTTTTATATTTTTTGAATTTTGTACCATGGATACATATAACCCATTCAAAAACACATTTCCAAACTCTTACACATGTACGTGCACACACACACACACACTCTCTCTCTCCCCCCACCCCCACCCCCCGCCCTGCCTTGAAGGGCTATGATCTCAAAACAGTATTTGTCTCTCTAACAGGAGTTAGAACTTGCCATTAAGTAAAATGACACCTTTTTCACGGAACATAGATTAATCTGAATTGCCTTATTCCCCTCCCTGTCAAAACCTGCTGTACTCTATACTCCTCCCATCAGCCTGACAGAAGAAATACCTCTGCTCTGTTCTCACTTATTTACAATTCATAGCTCTCAGTCACAGACACCTGTTCAAACATAAGGAATGGAATCCCAGCTCTCTTCACATATTTCTGCAGAATATCCCACAAATCATCTCATATGCATGTATTTCTTCTACAGATGCTGGGCTCATTTTACTAAACTTAAAGAAGTTGCTCTGTAAAAGGATAGATAGCAAATAAGGTCTTGCCTGAAGAAAACCAGATATTCTCATATTGGACATGTCCTAAGAGAGGAGATACAAACTCAGAAGGTGGAGAGACAGGAGAAAAAGTTCCAGACTACTCTCACACCTTAGAACAAGGTTTTGGGAAGGAAAGATATGCTTAAGAGGAGGGTCCCTTGGTGGTAAGACGAAAATTATTTCTACACACTGAAAGCAGACATAGGTTTAGCAGAGAGGTATGCCCTGCTGAACATGGTAATACGGATGGATGCTCAGGTGAACACAGACAATCACTAAATTATAATACATTATACAGCTCTATTAATTACTCTCCAGAAGGTCTTTCCTGATGCCTACCATTTGGACTAAATATCTTTTATAAATGTTTCCACCAGATAAAGTATAAATAGGGACTCAATTGATATTTGAGAGTCAGCTGTGGTTGATAATTCTTATTTAAAGCAAAAGGGAAATGCTGTTCCATTTTTCTGATTTAGATTAGGTACATTATATCCTTATGTGTATACTATGTAGTTGTATGTTAGGTCTATATAGGTCAGTTAGGAAATTCAACTGACAACTAACAGAAGCAGAAGATACTAAGAAAAGGAGGCAAGAATATACAGAACTATACAAAAAAGATCTTCATGACCCAGATAGCCATGATGGTGTGATCACTCATCTAGAGCCAAACATCATGAAATGCAAAGTCAAGTAGGGCTTAGGAAGCATCACTATGAACAAAGCTAGGGGAGTTGATAAGAATTTCAGATGAGCCATTTCAAAACCTAAAATATGATGCTCTGAAAGTGCTACACTCAGTATACCAGCAAATTTGGAAAACTCAACAGTGGCCAAAGGACTGGAAAAGGTCACTTTTCATTCCAATCCCAAAGAAAGGGAATGCCAAAGAAAGTTCAAACTACTACACAATGGCACTCATCTCACATGCTAGCAAAGTAATGCTCAAAATTCTCCAAGCTAGGCTTCAACAGTACGTGAACTGTGAACTTTCAGATGTTCAATTTGGATTTAGAAAAGGTAAGAGGAACCAGAGATCAAATTACCAACATCCGCTGGATCATCGAAAAAGCAAGAGAATACCAGAAAAACATCTACTTCTGCTTCACTGACTACGCCAAAGCCTTTGACTGTGTGTATCACAACAAACTGTGGAAAATTCTTAGAGATGGGAATATCAGACCACCTTACCAGCCACCTGAGAAATCTGTATGCAGGTCAAGAAGCAGGTCAAGAACAGTTAGAACCTGACATGGAAAAACAGACTGGTTCCAAATTGGGAAAGGAGTATGTCAAGGCTGTATACTGCCACCCTGCTTATTTAACTTATATGCAGAGTACATCATGCAAAATGCCTGGCTGGATGAAGCACAAGCTAGAATCTAGATTGCCGGGAGAAATATCAATAACTTCAGAAACAGAGACAACACCACTCTTATGGCAGAAGGTAAAGAACTAAAGAGCCTCATGATGAAAGTGTAAGAGTTGGTGTAAAGGTCAACATTCAGAAAACTAAGATCATGGCATCCAGTCCCATCACTTCATGGCAAATAGATGGGGAAACAGTGGAAGCAGTGACAGACTTCAAATCACCCTGGAGGGTGACTACAGCCATGAATTTTAAAGATGCTTGTTCCTTGGAAGAAAAGTTATGAACAACCTAGACAGCATATTAAAAAGCAGAGACATTACTTTCATAACAAAGGTCCATCTAGTTTTCAAAGATATGGTTTTTCCAGTAGTCATGTATGGATGCGAGAGTTGGACTATAAAAAAAGCTGTACGCCAAAAAACTGATGCTTTTGAACTGTGGTGTTGGAGAAGACTCTTGAGAGTCCCTTGGACTGCAAGGAGGCCAAACCAGTTAATCGTAAAGGAAATCCGCCCCGAATATTGAAGGACTGATGCTGAAGCTGAACCTCCAATACTCTGGCCACCTGATGCCAAGAGCTGACTCATATGAAAAGACCCTGATGCTAAGAAAGATTGGAGGCAGGAGGAAAAGGGGAGGAGAAAGGATGAGATGGTTGGATGGCATCATTGACTCAATGGACATGAGTTTGAACAATCTCCAGGAGTTGATGACGGACAGGGAGACCTGGCATGCTGCAGTTCATGGGGTCGCAAAGGGTTGGACATGACTGAGCAACTGAACTAACTGATGTAGTTATATGAGAAGTTCCTTTTTACCAAGTAGGAAGAAGGCAAAGTAATTTATTACTGTAGTTTCTTAGTGTCTCCAGTAAATTCCTACTGTCTGATCTCAACTGTGCTACCAAAGATACTAAAAAAAACCTTGTTTGTTTATGCCTGAGATGAACTAACAATCTTTTGACTGCATAGGGGCAATAGCAAGAACATTCAGTGAGATCACTGCTCTCTCTGGTCAGGGAATAGGCTCACGGAAATTCAACTGACACTTCTGAAGAGGGAATTCTTTCGCTGTCAACAAAAGATGGCTTTCCCTAAGGAGGCCACAAGATTCTTTTACATTTAGTATCCACAACTTCTGAATATGGTGCCAGAGATACGGTTCTGCTCATCTTACCTTACTTTTAGTAGCAGGGAAGAGCACTCACTCTTCAAATGCACCTAGAGGAAAGCATTTAGGTAGCACCTCTGCACATACTAAGAATGCACGTAACACTGGCATTTAATGGCAAGGAACAGAGGAGTAACAAGGGTAAGCTTTCAACGCTGTAAATCTAGAATGCCAATTCTTCAGGGGTCAAGCAACAAGCCGAGGACACCAAAGATGTTGAATCAGTGGCATGGACCCAAATTAACCACTAGAATAATCTGCTGAGGAAAATAAGTATCTCCACATTCAGTATTAACAATCACCAACATCTGAGAGTGTGGATTATGGCTAACATGTGAAAGTAAGTCCAATGAGTACCTGTATAAAATAGACATCTAGCAAATATGTGTATAATTGAATCCAAAAATAAAAAACAAAATCCAATGAAGAAGCATGAAGAATTCTCAGCTCCTCTTATCAAGAGTGCATTTGGAGAGAAGCAGACAGCACAAGGTAGCTTAAACACTTAATCAAATGCTAATTGAGTAAAAATTTAGGAGCCTTCAGTGAAGGAGGTACACAGATACACAATGTTAATAACACTATCCTATATAGGGGAGTTTATAGAGTTCCTCTGAAAATGTCACACTAATCTCGGAATAAAAAGTATAACAATAAATAGCTAATCCTCATTGTGCAATTGTGGGACTTGGAACATTTTTTTCCTTTCAAATTCAACATAAATAGATTCAATTTTTACTGAAAACTTGGCATCCTACAGCAGCGTTGTCCAATCAAAATACAATCGAAGCCATATACGTAGTCTTCAACTTTCTGGTAGTTGAGAATAAAAAGTAAATGAGGAGGATGGCAGTGAAATGGCAGAAAAAGTAGCTCAAAGAGCATATCCCACAACACAAATACTAAAACAAAAAAATTGTCAGGCAACTTTGTCAGAACTCTAGAAAATAATCAGAGGTTAACAGTGATGAAGCAAATGGGAAATCAAAAGGCAACTTTAAAATGTTAGGAAGGCTTTGTGGCACTTTTACTTGCCAGTGGCCTAACCCCACTTCCCACTTCTGCCTCAGCAGTGCTCTTAAAGATGTCAGTCCGCATTCTCAGCATGGAATCCTAGTCCCTGGTTCCAAAGAGCACAGCAGACCTTAGTCTGAAAGAACCTTGTCTGGAGCCCTGTGAAAGAAGGACATAAGGCACTTCTATTCCTCAAACACATGGTAAGGCAACAAACGACCAGCCTCTGCTGGGGGCAATATCACAGAAGAGGCCAACAATTGATATACCAAAATCCTAGGAGAGAAAGCTTGGAGAGGCAGTCTTTTTTTAGGAAATTAAGAAAACCATGTGCATACCCAGGGCAGGACACATGTTCAGAAAAGATGTGCGAAAAACCAGTTTTCATATAGGCTCAGCTCAGCAGGAAGTAATGGGTAAGGCAGAGTTGTAACTAGCTTGGCTAAGCACTAAACGAGTGACATGATACAGAGATAATCTGCACAGAATAGCAGAATTTTCCTTCCCTCCCTGTCTCTCTCTTTTTAAACTCCTGGTGTTTAAGAAAACCTTCACCAAAACACAAAAGGAACAGACTTCAGGAATCATATAGCAAAGAATAAAGACTTAACAAATACAGTTTAGAAAAACAACCAAACAAAACACCCACAGCCTATAGCCACCAATAAAACAAACACTAAAATGGAAAGAATATAAGTTCCAGAGTTGTCACATTATAATATTCAAACTGTTCAATTTTTAACAAAAATTTGTGAAGTATGAAAAGAAATAATGAGAGTATGGCCATTCAAAAATGAACTTAACAAAAACTGTCCGTGAGGACGCACATATATTGGACTTACTACACAAACACTTTAAGTCAACTGTCTTCACTATACTCAAAGAGGCAAAAGAAACCAGGAAAACAACGTAGTAGCAAATATTATTAAAGAAACAGAAATTATAAAAAATAGCCAAAAAGAAATTTGGGAGCTGGTAAGTACAGTAACTGAAATGAAAACTTCATTAGAAAGTTTCATAGCAGATCTGTGCAAGCTAAAGAATCAATGAACTTAAAGATAGGCCAACTGAAATGACCCAGTCTGAGGTGCAGAAAGAAAAATGAAAAGAGCCTAAGAAGTCTATGGGATGCTATATGTATATGTAATGGGGAGGCTAGAAGAAAAGAAGAAAAAGGGGAAGTTATGGCTGATTCACATTGTTGTACAGCAGAAACCAACACAACATTGAACTATCTTCCAATTAAAATTTTTCAAAAGAATATCTGAAGTCTCCAAAAAACTTTCCAAATTTGATAAGGACATAAATCTATACATTTAAGAAATTAAACTTATAAATGGATCAAAGAGAGACACTGGAGCTGCTGAAAGTCAAAGAATCTTGAAAGCTGTGACAGAGAAGCTACTAATCATACATAAGGGAATCTCAGTAAGATTAACAGCTGACTTCTTACTGCAAACAATGGAGACCAGAGGCAGTGGGATGACATATCTAAGGTGTTGAAAGAAAAAAACAATGTCAACCAATCTATATATAGCAAAACTATCCTTCAAAAATGAAGGGTAAATTAGGGCATTCTCACCCCACTTCAGTACTCTTGCCTGGAAAATCCCATGGATGGAGGAACCTGGTAGAGGCTGCAGTCCACGGGGTCACTAGGAGTTGGACACGACTGAGCGACTTCACTTTCACTTTTCACTTTCATGCATTGGAGAAGGAAATGGCAACCCACTCCAGTGTTCTTGCCTGGAGAATCCCAGGGACGGGGGAGCCTGGTGGGCTGGCGCATCTCTGGGGTCGCAGAGTTGGACATGGCTGAAGCAACTTCGCAGCAGCAGCAGTAGCAGATAACTAAAGGGTTGAAGGAGTTTGCAACTATCCTTAATGAAAAGATACCAGGTAGTAACTCAAAGCCATATGAAAAAATAAAGAACTGTGGTAAGGGTTATTACATAGGTAAACATAAAACTATCATTTTTTGGACTGTAACTTCTCTTTTTGCTTCCAATAATTATTAATCTATATAAGGAGCCTATTAATGTACAAAGATGTAAATTGTGACAATAACAACATAAAAGGTAGTGGAGATGAACAGGAGCAGAGCTATGACAGGCTATTAAAGCTAAGTTAGTATCAATTTAAACTACAATAACCTGTATACTTGGAGAAGGAAATGGCAACCCACCAGTACTCTTGCCCGGAATATTCCATGGATGGAGGAGCCTGGTAGGCTACAGTCCATGCCTGTATACTGTTTATAAGACACTGAATTTACATCCACAACTACAAATAGGTTATAAATGGAAATATGAAAACAGATATTCCATGAAACAGTAACCAAGGGAGCTGAGGTAGCTATATTAATATTATTATAAGAGACAAACAAGTCATCATATAGTGATAAAAAAGTAAATTCATTAAGAAGATGTAACACTTATAAACACATGTGCACCAAACAACTGCGTCCCAAACACCAGCAAAATTGAAGGGAGAAACAGACCTACAATAGTATTTGGAGACTTTAATGTGTACCATACTTTTAATAATGAACATAACATCATCTAATAAAAAAGAATAAAGTACTGATATGCTGCAAACTGGTATCTCACAAATACTGTAAATGAAAAATATCACATATTGTATGATTTCGTTTATATGAAACATCCAGAAGAGGCAAATCTGCAGACAGAAAACAGACTGATGAGTGCCAGGGGATTAGGGGTGGGGTAAAGGAGAAGTGAAGTGAAGTGAAGTGGCTCAGTCGTGTCTGCCTCTTTGCGACCCCATGGACTGTAGCCCACCAGGTTTCTCTGTCCGTGAGATTTTCCAGGCAAGGATACTGGAGTGGGTTGCTATTACCTTCTTCAGATGTTCCTGGTCCAGGGATTGAACTCGGGTCTCCCACATTGTAGGCAGATGCTTTATTGTCTAAGCCCCCAGGGAACAACTGCTAAATGGATATGAGTTTGGTAGCTGTTTTGTTTTGTTTCTGGTCTAGCAGCTTGCAAGATCTTAGTTTCCCATCCCAACCAGGGACTGAACCTGGGCCCTCAGCAGCGAAAGTGAAGACTTAACCCCTGGACTGTCAGGGAATTCCCATGAATTTGAATTTGTTTTTTCAAGGGTGATAAAAGGGTGAAAGGGTTAGAACTACATAGAGATGGTGGTGGCACACATGAATGTACCAAATGCCACTAAACTGTACACTTTAAATGGTTAAATTTATGATTTATGTGAATTTCACCTCCATTTAAAAAAAGTAAAAGCAGGTAGAATTAATGTTAATGTGTCAGTTGCTCAGTCGTGTCTGACTCGGATCCCATGAACTGTATCTCACCAGGCTCCCTGTCCAGGGGTGGATTGCCATTTCCTTCTCTGATTAATGTTAATAGTATACTTTAAACCATTATATCCCAACATATCACTAAAACAGGTAATATAAAATAATCAATGAGGAATTTTACTTTTTTTTTTCATAGTAAGTCTTTGAAATTTGATGCACATTTTACAAACATATATAGCACATGGCAATTCTGACTAGTGCTCAATAGTCATGTGGAGCCAACAGCTATCTAACTGGCCAAAGAATCTTACAAAAAGATTATAAAAATAAGTTGTCAGGTAAGCATCTATTGAAAGAAGACATTCTTAAAATTAGGAATACTCACTTTCTATCTTACAACATTTGCGGGAAATCTCTAGTAGTTTCTTTTTTACAAATATAAGTAGCCATGAAATAAATAAATTTATGTATAATCCTATCTTCAATCATATTTTCTCCCTGAAATTGTCTTTACAGATCGGCAAAAGATCATCACTTAACTCTCCTATTGTTTTTTAGAGACTATAAAAGCCCCTTCTGATGAACTCAAAGTATTTATTATATATCTTTCACTAGGCACTTGCTAACTTTCAGTTCAGTTCAGTCGCTCAGTCGTGTTCGACTCTTTGCGACCCCATGAATCACAGCACGCCAGGTCTCCCTGTCCATCACCAACTCCCGGAGTTCACCCAGGCTCACGTCCATCAAGTCAGTGATGCCATCCAGCCATTTCATCCTCTGTTGTCCCCTTCTCCTCCTGCCCCCAATCCCTCCCAGCATCAGANCTTGATGGGCGTGAGTCTGAGTGAACTCCGGGAGTTGGTGATGGACAGGGAAGCCTGGCGTGCTACAATTCCTGGGGTCGCAAAGAGTCGGAGACGACTGGGCAACTGAATTGAACTGAACGTACTCCTCTAAGATTATTTTCTATTCTTCCATTTATCACATCTTAAACTTCCCTGTACCACCAACAGGGCCTTGTATACAGCAAGAACTTAAGAGTCAACATTTTCCTGTTTCATCATTACTCTCTCCCCTACTACACCTAATAAACAGTATTTCACATGCAGGTAATGATGATACCAAAAGGGCAACCGCAACATCCTCAGTTCAGTTACAATGAAATGAAATCCCATGGGTATACAATCGTGAATGTATGGAAAGACTCTTAGTTTATAGGCCCCACATTCCAAACAAGAACCAAAATATGTCATTACAGTCCATGGACATAGCTTCCTGAAGTCTTGGCAAGGTAAACAAATATACCACACTCAAGGCAAATCAAAGTTCTGGCTTCCCATCAGGTATATACATTTAGGTCATTCACAATCTTCCCAAGGCAAATGTCATTTACCAGTCAGCAATGTTGCCTTGTGAGCTTCCCAGCTGGCACCAGTGGTAAAGAATCCACTTGCCAATGGAGCAGACACAGAGACATGGGTTCAGTCCCTGAGTTGGGAACATCCCCTGGAGGAGGCAATGGCAACCTACTCNACTGAATTGAACTGAACGTACTCCTCTAAGATTATTTTCTATTCTTCCATTTATCACATCTTAAACTTCCCTGTACCACCAACAGGGCCTTGTATACAGCAAGAACTTAAGAGTCAACATTTTCCTGTTTCATCATTACTCTCTCCCCTACTACACCTAATAAACAGTATTTCACATGCAGGTAATGATGATACCAAAAGGGCAACCGCAACATCCTCAGTTCAGTTACAATGAAATGAAATCCCATGGGTATACAATCGTGAATGTATGGAAAGACTCTTAGTTTATAGGCCCCACATTCCAAACAAGAACCAAAATATGTCATTACAGTCCATGGACATAGCTTCCTGAAGTCTTGGCAAGGTAAACAAATATACCACACTCAAGGCAAATCAAAGTTCTGGCTTCCCATCAGGTATATACATTTAGGTCATTCACAATCTTCCCAAGGCAAATGTCATTTACCAGTCAGCAATGTTGCCTTGTGAGCTTCCCAGCTGGCACCAGTGGTAAAGAATCCACTTGCCAATGGAGCAGACACAGAGACATGGGTTCAGTCCCTGAGTTGGGAACATCCCCTGGAGGAGGCAATGGCAACCTACTCCAGTGTTCTTGCCTGGTGAATTCCATGGACAGAGAAGAACTGCAACAGGCACGTACAATAGGCAATGTTGCCTGCTAACACAACTGACATTCTGTCTTCACCCAAATTCCTGAGGGCCAGAGCCTAACCCAAAGTCATTTTGGAGACTTGATTAGGAGAAAAGATTTGGTTTGGTCTTTATTATGCAAAACAAGAGATGTTGCTAAGTAGATGGGGACACACTTACAGAAGAAGTCCTTGCTCAATATAATTCACTTTACTGGTATCATTGATCAGAAAACGGATATTAGCTAATTATATGTAACTTAAATTATAATAATACTATAACTGTGTAAGACTAAAGTTGCTTACACATGTATTTTTAATAGTATAAGTTCTAATGTGAGAACACTGTTGTTTTCAACAAGCAAACTATCTTCCAACAACATCTCAACTGAAATGTCACTGATGGGGCAAAACAATTCTAGTAAAACCTTATTTAGAAAGTGGACTGTGACAGAACATTTAGAAATAACCATCTGATATGTATCTGGAGTTGTGGGGAGAGAGAGCAGGTGAGAAAGTTTATAAGAAGTGCCAGATAATTTGTGTTGGCAGAGTAGAATTTAAAAGTGGGAAGACAGGACATAAGCTGCTCCAAATCAAGCCTTCTGAGGAGAAAGTCTGGCACCTGCCAATTAACGAAAGGTACAGGGATTCCCGTTGGGGATCAAAACAAAGACATTCTCAATAATATTTCTCCAGTTAGACTAAAATAACTAAGATTCAATTTCCAAACTACTTTTTCTTCCCTTGTAGTGAAGTTTTTGAGCTCCTCAATTTTTCCATATCCAATTACATAGACAGTAAGTGACAGAGCAAGGATTCGAAGGTCTAAATAGAAATCCTATGCTTTTTATCACTGTTATAACCAAGCAAATGCACGGTTGATATAGCTCACTGATAAAAAATTATATTCACATTTATATGTATTCATTTACTCAAAAATGAATTTTTACTCTCATTTTTCACAGTTCCAAAAAGCTGTTGATTCCTGTACACTAAGTAATTTCTCTTGCATGTGTACACATGCACACATGTGCACGCACACACACACACACACACACAACTAGCTGCATGTGGACATAATATACAAATGTTAATATGGTAATTTACCAGGATCCCTGCTATTGAGCTGTTTGAAGTATGCTGATAATGCTTCAAACAGGAAGGGTTTTAATGTTAAATAAAACTGACTTCATTGTAAAGTTGGCTCTGGTTAAGCTTCCTTATGTATCTCCACCAACCCAATTAGCTCTAGAAATGCAAAATTTTTATAGTTGCAGCAGAGAATGCCTCTTCTCAGTGTTCAAAAGTCCTAGAATTGAGTCTCACTGTCTCTCATTTGTCTGTCCTCAACCAATCACATCCATGAACCCACTCAAACCTAAAGGCCTAAATGTGAAGGAATGATTCCCATCCCCCACCCAACCCCTGCCACCAAATAGAGAGCTCTTAACAGAAGAGGAATTGAGGTATACTTGAGAGCTGACTCATTGGAAAAGACTCTGATGTTGGGAGGGATTGGGGGCAAGAGGAGAAGGGGACAACAGAGGATGAGATGGCTGGATGGCATCACTGACTCGATGGACGTGAGTCTGAGTGAACTTCCACGAGTTGGTGATGGACAGGGTGACCTGGCATGCTGATTCATGGGGTCGCAGAGTCAGACACGACTGAGCGACTAAACTGAACTGACATAATAAAACAACTGATGACCACTATAGTATTGAAGACGGTAACTTGGGCTGGGATTCAAGATAAGATAGAAAAATTATTCAAAATGGGTTGCATGTCATAAAATAGGCCATAAGAGTATGCAATGTAACTTCTTGCTTGAGTTGGAAGGAAGACAACAAAAATGAATTATACTAAACAGGAATCCTACTGATAAAGCCTTGCATTTTCAAAAGGGAGCTACTCTAGGCTTCTGTGCAGGGAGGATATAATTAAATTGGTGTGTATATGTACATGTTCAGACATGGACAACACTTTGGAACCTCACAGGCTATAGCCTGCCAGGCTCCTCGCTCCATGGAATTTTCCAGACAAGGATACTGGAGTGGGTTGCCATTTCCTCCTCCAGGCGATCTGCCCGATACAGGGATTGAACCTGCGATTTTTGCCTCTCTTGCATTGCCGGCAGATTCTTTATCACTACATCATCTGAGAAGCCAATTAAATAGATATCTAAGAGTAATTATATGGAAAAATTGATCAGGAAACTTGGGAAGATTCAGAGAGCAGAGAAAGGCAGCTAGAAAGATGTTATTTGAATCCAAATGCTATTTCAATAATGAAACCTGGGAACACAACAGTGTCTTTACAGATAGAAGGTTCAAGGTAGAATCCTCAATTTATTCTTCGAAACAGATCAAATTTCATGAAAATAAGGAGAGGATACAAAAAAATACAGGAGTCAAAAATAATCTCCAAGATTCTAAGCTTGTAAAGATTCAATCCAGTGGTGGTACATAGTGTAAAGGATGCAGAAAAGAATCTGTCATCAATCTAGAATAAGAGTTGTCATCAACTGTAGTGAGAACACTCAAAGGAAATAACTAAAACGCCATGGAGAACATAAATAATTCAGCGGTTCCAAGCATATAATAGATGTCTGATTAAAAAATCAGAAATAAGGAAGAATGACTGGATGTCTTTTACAAGCAAATATATTAAACAAAAAGTATCCAAAAAAGGAGTAAGACACAGCCCCTGTTCTCAAAGAAATCACAATACAACTAACTTGAATAAGTATTAAGAGCAATAATTTTTTAATTACCACTAATTCTGGTAATGAAAGCTTCAAAAATGCATTAAAAGCCTGTAAAAAAGAAAAGCAGACCATACTGAGACTAAACTTTGGGAGAAATACTCCTCCTTTTAAGGAAGAAGAAAGGAGTCAAGTGATATGGATCAGAGTACCAAGATAGGTAGGAAAATTTGAGGAATACAATGTAATGAAAACCAACACAGCGGTTTTGTCTTAAAATGCCAAAGAGAAGCCTGCTGCTGCTAAGTCACTTCAGTCGTGTCCAACTCTGTGCAACCCCATAGACGGCAGCCCATCAGGCTCCCCCATCCCTGGGATTCTCCAGGCAAGAACACTGGAGTGGGTTGCCATTTCCTTCTCCAATGCATGAAAGTGAAAAGTGAAAGTGAAGTCGCTCAGTCGTATCCGACTCTTAGCGACCCCATAGACTCCAGCCTACCAGGCTCCCATAGGATTTTCCAGGCAAAAGAAGTCTAGTTTACTGGAAATATGATTTGAATGCAAAAGTACCAATGGACTGATACACTAAATGTAGAATACTCATCTCTCTAGGAATAGAGAATTAAAGTAATAGTTCAGATTCTGTTAATATCTTTCTGTTAAATCATTTTAAGACTGTTAGAAATTACTAACTATAAATAAATGTTTGAATTTTCTCTCTTCTCATTTCACAGAAGACCCAAGATTCAGCCTATAAAGATACCTCTAATAGTATCTTAGATCTTAAAGTAAAGGTCAAAAACAAATGGATGAAGATTACTACTTTAAGTGCTTATAATACTTGTAGTGGTGAGAACTCTGGCCATTTAAAGGGAATATATAACACTCCATTCTAGCAGCTGCCTTGCAGAAATTCAAGTTCAGTATTATGAAAATGTTTTGATCTTTTCAGAGAAGCTGGAAATCCTGCCTTGATTTCTTAAATACTGGTTCATTTCTATGTGGACTGGTTTCACCTGCAGTTTTCATCTTCTTTCTTAAATAGTGAATCTTTAGTTGAACAGAAATAAAAAGTTTTTATACACTTTAATGACTGTATTTCTTTTTAACTGAAAAACTACGCAAATAAAAACAGCATTTGGGATCTCCAAAACAAATCAAGAAACAGGAAACATCCAGTAACCAATTAGTACTTTATCTTTAAGTCCCGAAACGTCACTTTAATTTCATTACACTTTGGTCTTAAACATGAAACACAAAAAGTGCAAAATCCAACAAATTTTTTAATAATGAGCATGAGTGACCAGGAATTAATGGCCAAACCTGCTCCAGACAAAAATTTCACTGGTTTGGTGCTGGAGAAAACTCTTCAGCATCCCTTGGACAGCAAGAAAATCAAACCAGTCAATCCTAAACGCAATCAATACCGGAAATATACTGGAAGGACTGATGCTAAAACGAAGCTCCAATACTTTGGCCACCTGATGCAAAGAGCCAATTCAGTGGAAAAGACCCTGATGCTAGGGAAGACTGCGGGCAGGAAGAAAAGTGGGCGACAGAGGATGAGATGGTTGGATAACATCACCAAGTCAGTGGATGTGGGTTTGAGCAAACTCTGGAGATAGTGAAGGACAGGGAAGCCTGGCCTGCTTCATTCAGTCCACGGGGTTGAAGATGTCGGACAGGACTTAGCAACTGTTGTTACATGGTATTTTGCTATAATTTACTTAACTAATTTTAGAAATCTTAAGATATTAAATACCAATTTTTTCAGTTGCTTTTTTCTGATAATCATACTTTATCTCTTGAAAAAAAAAATCATTGTAAAAATAAAAATTTTCTTCTAAAAAGAAACAAAAAATTCATTATGCTAATGAAGAAGCTAGTCACAGACGTACCATGTATTATATGATTCCATTTATATGAAATATCCAGACAGGCAAATCCACAGAGACAAAGTATGAATGGTGGTTGTCTAGAGCTGGGGAGAGAGCTGAGGGCAAATGGTGAGACGGCAGAGAGGGATGGGATTTCCTCTGGTGTGCTGGGAATGTTCTACAATTAAATGCAATGATGACTACATCTCTGCATATATACCAAAACCCACTGGATTTTACACTCTAAATCAGTGAATTGTATGCTATATGGATGATATCTCCATAAAGTTACTGTTAAAAAAAAATCCATCAGTTCAGAGGTTCCAAAACTCATGTTCATTCTCTAAGTATTATATGGAGAACTTTTTAAAAAAACAGACTCCCAAAGTCTACTGGTCTACTGCCTTGATTCCAAAAGGGTGAGGTTTAGGAATGCTGTATTTTAAACGTTTCTGAAGGAGATTTGATGTGTAGCTGTACTGGGGAATAATTATTTACTGAGAATATTAATAAACTATAAAACTAATCTTCATTTTTAAATCTGTCACATAAATTCTATTCAGAGTACTTTATTCCCTTATCACTTCAGGCAGTATAGCCAGGTTACTCTTGTATTCGGCTTTGCTGCTAGTCGCTTCAGTCATGTCCAAGTCTGTGCAACCCCACAGACGGCAGCCCACCAGGCTCCCCAACCCCTGGGATTCTCCAGGCAAGAACACTGGAGTGGGTTGCCATTTCCTGCTCCAACGCATGAAAGTGGAAAGTGAAAGTGAAAGTGAAGTCGTGTCTGACTCTTAGTGACCCCATGGACTGCAGCCTACCAGGCTCCTCCAACCATGGGATTTTCCAGGCAAGAGTACTGGAGTGGAGTGCCATTGCCTTCTCCTGTATTCAGCTTCAGATAATTTTAAAAATTAAGTTCCAAAAGAGAGCACTAACTCAAGAATTCAACATACATAGCTAAACGACTGATTTAAAATAGCTTGGCAATCTAAAATCTTTTAACAGCTCGTTACCATGACTTTATTAAAGACATAAAACAGCACTTCTCTGACTGCCTCTCCTAGCTCACTCACTATCTCCACCACAACAGCATTCTTTCCACTCTTTAAATGGTTTCCCTCTACCCCAGATCCTCTGCACTTACTTGGCGACTCCCCTGAGATATTCTATTGGTTTCCTCCTTAAGTGTTAGATAACATGAACCCTCATCAAATTAGATTCACCCAATCTAAAGGAAATCAGTCCTGGGTATTCACTGGAAGGACTAATGCTAAAGCTGAAACTCCAATCCTTTGGCCACCTCATGTGAAGAGTTGACTCATTGGAAAAGACTGATGCTGGGAGGGATTAGGGGCAAGGAGGAGAAGGGGACGACAGAGGATGAGATGGCTGGATGGCATCACCCACTCGATGGACACGAGTTTGAGTGAACTCTGGAAGTTGGTGATGGGCAGGGAGGCCTGGCGTGCTGCGATTCATGGGGTCGCAAAGGGTCAGACATGACTGAGCAACTGAACTGAACTGAATCTAAACTAGTTCCAACATCCAGCTTCCCTCCACTCTTATGTATTATACTCTATTTCTTTTCTTGGTATTATTTTCCTTATAATGCTTATGGCTATCTGAAATTATCTTATTTACTTCTTTAGGTATTTATTTTCTATCTCCTATTAATAAAACTTATGTTCCATGTGAGCAGGGATGTTGTTTTCCTCATTTACTACTGTATTGAGTAGAATGTAATTAGAGATATAGTTAGTGATCAATATGTATGTAATTGCTGAGTAAAGGAACAGAAAAACATACAACCCCATCTTACTTTTAAATAAGCCACACTGATAAGCCTCTGTGAAGACAATATTTGTTTTATACAATTTTTAGTACTAAGCAAGATTAAAATGTGAAAATCTCACTCTCTAGCTTCCTCTACCTTTCTCCTCTGAGCCCCTTCCTCCAGAAGCAGTCATTCCCCTGCACCCTTGTGGTCAAGTAATTTTAACTTGGGACAGGTAAGACTAAGAGCCTCCAAAACCAACTCTAACAACATTGAGAGTTGCAAGCAAGTACATTCTTACAATCCAAGCAAAACCCAAAAGATATAAATTAAAACTTGTTTCAACTATGTGTCATTCAGGGAAAACTACCAAGGATCTCAGAGTGATTTGTCTTCTCAGGAAATAAGTGCACTCTGGATCTTATAAGAGCTTAAGGATGAATGGAGTTAAAAGAAGAGGAAACATGAAGGAAGGGATAGTGCTTTTTCTTACTGGAGACTACTTTCTGTAAAAAACACCACTTTCTTCAAGGAGTTCACCATCTAAAATGCATTATTAAAGAGCATGATAGACAATACAGATAGCAACATAATAATGTGTACTATAAGTAAAAACATAGAAACATGAGCAGAGTTTTAAATATAAATGTAATAAAGCAGGAAAACACTATTTTACACAGCTTGTAGCCCAAGATTCAAATGCTGAAAAAGAAACTAATCTGGGAATGAAGACATTGTTTCAGAAAGACTTTACTACCTTGAATGATGCTAAAAAAAAGTTTCAACATTAACTCTTGAAAATATTCTTGAAAGAATGTATATTGCTGCAGAAATCAGTTCAGTTTAGTTACTCAGTCTTGTCTGAATCTTTGCGACCCCATGGACTGCAGCACGCCAGGCTTCCCTGTTCATCACCAATTCCTGGAGCTTGCCCAAACTCATTTCCATTGAGTCAGTGGTGCTATCCAACCATCTCATCCTCTGTTGTTCCCTTCTCCTGCCTTCATTCTTTCCCAGCATCAGGGTCTTTCCCAGTCTTTCCCAGCATCCAGTGAGCCAGTTCTTCACATCAGGTGGCCAAAGTATTGGGAGTTTCAGCCTCAGCATCAGTCCGTCCAATGAATATTCAGGACTGATTTCCTTTAGGATTGACAGGTTGGATCTCTTTGCAGTCCAACAGACTCTCAAGAGTCTTCTCCAACACCACAGTTCAAAAACATCAATTCTTTGGCACTCAGCTTTCTTTACAGTTCAACTCTCACATCCATACATGGACTACTGGAAAAACCATAGCTTCAACTAGATGGACCTTTGTTGACAAAGTTAATACATAAAAATACTTACCTAACATGTAAAGGCTACTAAAAGCGCCATAATTACTACACACCTCTAAGTGAAAATATCTGAGGCACTTCTATTACAGCCAGTTATAGGACATTTCTGAGGAAGTTAAAACATTAATATTACAGTAATATGATTAACAAGGAGTGAGGGAGGAAAAGAGAAATGAAGTACATATTTTAAAATTATCTTTATTTAAAACTGTGTGATCACTTTTAACACAAATTTTTTATTAGAAAAATAAGGACATTCTGTTTCCAATCCAGCCCATAGGAAGCTTGGAAGCTACCAATCTATGCTAACAACAAGTAAAAAGCTTACCAAACTGAAAAATCAACACTTCTTGGGATCAGTAACGAAAGTGAGGTCACAGGGCAAACTACTGCCCCCAACCCTGAAGAGGCAGAGATTGTAGAGAATGACAGTTTATGGGATCAGAAACGTGAGGGCAGAGAGCTCTTTGGGAAACAGCGCTGTGGCAGGGTACGGGGGTATTGATGAGCTGCTGGAGACGGAGAGTGAACAATTCTGAGTTTAAAAATTCAGTCCTCAAAATACACCCCACCCCCCGTCTGTTAGTATTCCCCTCCTGGCACTCTAACAAGTCCTCAAAGAGAATGAAAATTCCCTCGTATTTCCAGAAGAGGGAAAGAAAGCATTTTGAAATACACTGGAGCACACTGTTCTTCTTAACAAAGCTTGACTTCAGGAGAAATTATTTAACCAGAGTTTAGCCTCCTAAATGGGTTTTCCTGGTGGCTCAGAAGAATCCACCTGCCAATGTAGGAGACATAGGTTCTATCCCTGGGTCAGGAATATCCCCTGGAGAAGGAAATGGCAACCTACTCCAGTATTCTTGCCTGGGATATCCCATGGACAGAGGAGCCTGGTGGGCTACAGTCCATGGGGTCACAAGAGAGTCAGACACAACTGGTTGACTAAAACAACAATAACCACCTAAAGTTGTATCAGAGCCTAACTGACCTAAAGGAAGGTAAACAAATATCCAACTACAGTCCGGTTCAGCCATCTTGTCCTCCTTAAGAGGCGTGAGGGAGAAACAGCATTTAAGTTCACAATCCAGAGACATAGGATCACAAAAAGCTAAGTTCTGGAGACCAAATGTTCAGCAATGTGATTATAATTAACAATTCTGAATTATATACTTGAAGTCTGCTAACTGTACATGTTAAATGTTCTTAACAGCAAAAAGAAAAAAAGCACCTATGTGCTGTGATAGATATGTTAATTATACTGACTGCTGTGATTATTTTATAATGTATACAGATGTCAAAACACTAAGATGTAAATCTTAAGTATAAAGAATTTTTGTCAGTTATAATTCAATAAAGCTGGAGCAAAAAAAGACTGAAACTTAATAACAGAACTGGCGGGCTTCCCCTGTGGCTCAACTGGTAAAGAACCTGCCTGCCAATGCAGGAGATGCAGAAGACACGGGTTCGATCCCCGGGTGGGGAAGGTCCCCTGGAGAAGGAAATGGCAACCTGCTCCAGTATTCTTGCCTGGAAAATCCTATGGACAGAGGAGCCTGGCAGGCTACAGTCCATGAGTTCACAAAGAGTCAGACACAACTGAGTGCATGGGTGCACACGTGCATGCACACAAACACACACAATAGCAGAGCTTAAAACACTTTCCTGCCCATCCCCTACACACACACACACACACACACACACACACACTTTACCACATTACTAAAGGCCTGTTTATAGCTTTTCAGCCAATACACCATGTCTGGCTATCAAGAAAAAATTATAAGGCATATCATAATAAAAGGTAACAATTTAAAGAAACAAAGGAACAGAACCAGACTCAGACATGGTAGAGATTTTGGAATTACCAAACTAAGAATTTAAAACAACTGTGATGACTATGCTACAACACCAAGAATAAACACTAAATGTTAACTATGGACTCTGGGTGATAATGATGATGGCTGTGTAGGTTCATAAATTATAACAAAGGTTCCATTCTAGTGGGGGATGTTGACAATATAACAGTTAGGTACCTGTTCAGGCAGGGAGTGTGTGGTAAATCTGTACCTCCCCCTCAGTTTTGCTGTGAACCTCAAACTTCTCTAAAAAATAATGTCTATTAAAAAAAAAAAAGCAGTTGGATATAAAAAATACATAAAACTTGACTGGCTTTCTTCTTTACCAGTGAGTTAAGATTATAAAAAAGAGCTAATCCACAAAAATAAAACATAAAATTACTAAAATGAAATGTGCAGGATCAATATAAAGAAATCTTTAAAATGTTCATGAAGAACATAAATGACCTGAACAGATAAAAGCACATTTTATGTTTTCTAAAAGCAAAACTCAATATTACAAAGATGAAAATTCTGTCTAAATTCTGTTTATCTACTGGAAATTCAGTTTAAAATATCAATGGACTTTTTTGAGGAAGAAGAAGGTAACTTAAAAACAAAAGTGTCTTTAGTATATTTAGAAGCCAATAACATTTGAGTGATCTTTAAAAAACCTAAGGGACTTCCCTAGCAGTCCAGTTGTTAAGACTCCACACTTCTAAGGCAAGGAGTGCAGGTCTGATCCCTGGTTGGAGAACTAAGATCTCATACACAATGTGCAGTGTGGTCAAAAAATAAAAACAAAAGCTTTAGTCAGGTCAGATGACTCTCGCTGAAAACTCTGCAAGAGCTATATATTTCACTCATATTACACTTATATTTGGTAACAGGCCAAATCCTGAAGACCCAGTTTTAGAGAAATAAGAAGATAAAATGTACATAATATACCTTAAAAAAATTCTAGAAAAACTCACAACATCCTGGATGTCATCATGGCTATTCTTCAGTAGCAGAGTCAGAGGTTACCTTTATTCTCTTCTTTTATAATCACAAAAACAATCAAAGTACCAAAATGAAACAAAGCAATCCAAGGTCTAACAACATTTAACAGCAAAATCTATGTAGCTTTTTACTATATACCCAATCTACTTTGAGTAAAGTTATTATTTTTAATTCCAACAATAACCCTGCAAAATGGTGTTAATCCTATATAACAGATAAGGAAACTAAAGTTTCAAGAGGTTAAGTAAGCATAAATGACTTATTTATAAGTGACTGAATAAGAATTTAAAATTTATGTTGTTTTAGTTCTTCTCCGCAATTTAAAAAGCTGTGACTAGAAAGTAAAGAAAAAAGTCGCTCTTTATCCCCAGCTTCATTTATGTAAAAGAATAGTATTTTGAATATTTTTTAATCAGTTATAGTTTTCATTTTTCTACAATTTTATCAGTCTAAATATAGGCATATAGCAGTTACTTAAAAAATGTTTTTAAAAAATGATTCCATGATTTTGACTCCCCCTTCTGCAAAGAAACAAGTTTCAAATCTGTAATTGTAATTTCACAAAGTAAACATGTCCTCCTTGACAACACAACACATTTATACAAAGCCTAATACCACTTTGTGCCCTGCCCCCCAAAATGTTCAGCAAAATGTTCATATCTCATGGAAACACACTAAAATTATGAGCAATACTGGATTTAAATCAGCATCGTGGTTCTCATACAGAGTGTTTTAAAAACTAGAACAGCGTGCTATTAAGGCTCTTATAAACTACAAACCATGGTCCTCAGTGAAATTAAAAACAGGTAATGTTGAAATGAAAACAGCCATCACCAAACAAATTTTAATCATCAGACAAATTATAATGTACAAACTTTTACTTTAAAAACTATAATAAGNTGAGAAACCTGTAAGATGTGTATAAGAGACAGGGCCAAATCCTGAAGACCCAGTTTTAGAGAAATAAGAAGATAAAATGTACATAATATACCTTAAAAAAATTCTAGAAAAACTCACAACATCCTGGATGTCATCATGGCTATTCTTCAGTAGCAGAGTCAGAGGTTACCTTTATTCTCTTCTTTTATAATCACAAAAACAATCAAAGTACCAAAATGAAACAAAGCAATCCAAGGTCTAACAACATTTAACAGCAAAATCTATGTAGCTTTTTACTATATACCCAATCTACTTTGAGTAAAGTTATTATTTTTAATTCCAACAATAACCCTGCAAAATGGTGTTAATCCTATATAACAGATAAGGAAACTAAAGTTTCAAGAGGTTAAGTAAGCATAAATGACTTATTTATAAGTGACTGAATAAGAATTTAAAATTTATGTTGTTTTAGTTCTTCTCCGCAATTTAAAAAGCTGTGACTAGAAAGTAAAGAAAAAAGTCGCTCTTTATCCCCAGCTTCATTTATGTAAAAGAATAGTATTTTGAATATTTTTTAATCAGTTATAGTTTTCATTTTTCTACAATTTTATCAGTCTAAATATAGGCATATAGCAGTTACTTAAAAAATGTTTTTAAAAAATGATTCCATGATTTTGACTCCCCCTTCTGCAAAGAAACAAGTTTCAAATCTGTAATTGTAATTTCACAAAGTAAACATGTCCTCCTTGACAACACAACACATTTATACAAAGCCTAATACCACTTTGTGCCCTGCCCCCCAAAATGTTCAGCAAAATGTTCATATCTCATGGAAACACACTAAAATTATGAGCAATACTGGATTTAAATCAGCATCGTGGTTCTCATACAGAGTGTTTTAAAAACTAGAACAGCATGCTATTAAGGCTCTTATAAACTACAAACCATGGTCCTCAGTGAAATTAAAAACAGGTAATGTTGAAATGAAAACAGCCATCACCAAACAAATTTTAATCATCAGACAAATTATAATGTACAAACTTTTACTTTAAAAACTATAATAAGTAAAAGATTACAGTTAAGGTGTAAAGAATACATTTTTCATTGATATTAGGAAACAGGCATCAGTTCAGTTCAGTCCAGTCGTTCAGTTAAGTCACTCAGTCGGGTCTGACTCTTTGCGACCCCATGGACTGCAGCACACCAGGTGTCCCAGTCTGTCTATCACCAACTCCCAGAGCTTTCTCAAATTCATGTCCATCAAGTCGGTGATGCCATCCAACCATCTCATCCTCTATCATCCTCTTTGTCTCCTGCCTCTAATCTTTCCCAACATTAAGGTCTTTTCCACTAAATCAGTTCTTCACATCAGGTAGCCAAAGTATTGGAGTTTCAGCTTCAGCATCAGTCTTTCCAATGAATATTCAGGGCTGATTTCCTTTAAGATTGATTGGCTTGATCTGCTTGCAGTCCAAGGGACTCTTAAGAGTCTTCTTCAGGACAATAATTTGAAAGCATCAATTCTTGTGTGCTTGGCCTTCTTTATCACTCAACTCTCACATCCAATAGAACATAACTACTAGGAAAATCATAGCTTTGACTGCATGGACCTTTGTTGGCAAAGTGATGTCTCTTCTTTTTAATACACTAAGTTAGCAATTAATTCTGGTTAAGAATATAGATGATCATTATCTTCTTTGCATCTGTTTTCTACTTTTCTAAAAATTAATAAAGAACTCACCCTAAAGCTAAAAATAAACTACTTCATGCCAACATTCTGCTGCCCAGCAAGAGGAACTAAACCACGCTTTCAGAGATGCTTTTTTATTTATCTACTGTTCCTACTAAACCCCTCTAAAGAGGCAAATCATGTATTACCTTCCAACTTAATTGGCTACATTTTAGGAATTACTGTTTGATACCTACCAGTAGGTATCAAGGACTCCGAAAAATAAAGAAGAGAATGATATCCCACATAAATTATTTCCTCTAACAGAGATTAGGGGAAAAATCTGTAGTGGAAAGAACATTGAAATAACAGCCATAAAGTCGAAGTTTCCACTGAGAGTGATACAACGCAACTTTAACAGTTTGGGCAAGTTACTTTATCATTATGGCCTTAGTACACTTTTTCAAAAAAATCAGAGATAAAGATGCTATTTAATCAAATCCCTTTCTCATTCCCAATTTCTTTGATTCTATGAATTATCCAATAGTCACAAAATTACCCCAAGTAGTCCATCATAATACCTGTCAATTATTAATGTTTATTCTACTGTTGAATTTTTGATGTTTCTTTGCAATGTATTAGTTACTTCTACTATTACCCCTACTATTATTAACAGGCAGCTAACACTTCAGTACCTGCTATTTGCACAGTTCAATGCTTTCCATGAGTTATATTTAATCCTCAAGATAACCCTCCAAAGCAGATGTAATTATTACCCTCATTTTACAGACATGATTTAAAAAAAAACTCCAAGATCACAAAACTGATAAGTGACAGAACTGGGCTTCCAACCATGGCAGAATGAACTCAAAATCCCATATGTAGGTATACAGAATAAACTTTTTCATCACACCCTCAACAAGAGAACTAAGGGACACTCTGAAAGTGTGAATACATATATAACATAACAGTGCTTCACACAGTAGGCATCATTAAACTTGGATTTAAAACCACTTTATGATATTTATTAAATTTTATGATCTTAGGCAAGTCACTTCTCTTTGCTCACATGGAATATGGGAAAAATAGTATCAACTCAAGAAGTTAATGCAAGAATTAGAAGCAACAACAAAGTGTTTATTTAAGTGTACTCAGCCAACAGCTATTGTTTAAATGGTTGTATAATATTACTAAAATTATTAAGTGGCAGTACATTAAAAAGAGGCACATATAAATATATATTAACCTAAATATTATATATTTATTTAGCATGATTTATATATAATATATAAATCTCTAAGCCATTTAGATTCTTAGACAATGAATCAGTTCACAATGGCCCCAACCCCTCATCTACCTCAACCCCTCAGCTACTTATTGAAGGGAAAAAAATACATCTGTAAAACAAACAAACAAAATTCTCAGCATGATGTCCTCCCAAAACATATAAGATCCACCATACTGCCTTAACCACAGTAAGCATATAATAAAATATTTTTTTGAACTGTAAAGACTATTTTCTGTTTTGAAATATTATACTATTTAATAATTTTCTTAAATTTTAAGAACTAGGGTGTGCTTATCTGTGCCAGAAAAGATAAATAGTAGAATTAATGGAAATGACAAGTGTAAGGAAGGAACTACAGAGATACAGGAGACCAAGTGGAAAAAATCTGGACTCTGGGCTGAAAAGGCCTGAGTTTATGTCCCAACTCAATCACTTTTATCTGACTTTTAACTTTCAGCTTAGCTCTCTTCATCTGTAAAATGGGTTCTACTCCACCAGCTTCACCCCAATGCCAATAAGCACATCTGTCGTGTCCAACTCTTTGCAACTCCACGGACTGTAGCCCACCAGGCTCCTTGTTCCATGGAATTTTCCAAGCAAGAATACTGGAGTAGGTTGCTATTTTGTACTCCAGGGGATCTTTCCTGGCCAGGGATCAAACCTGTGTCTCTTGCATCTGCTGCATTGGCAGGTGGATTCTTTACCACTGTACCATGTGGCAAGCCCATAAGCACATCTACTACTCAGGTAACAGTTTCTCAATACAAGTCTCCAATAAAAGAAACTAGAGTTCCTTGGATAAATACAATGATTCTAAAGCTGTGGCAGGGAAAATATCAAATGAATGAAGAACATATTGTGAAGACAAAATGGAAGTGCTCATTTGCAGTCAGTTAAAGCAATGGCACCCCACTCCAGTACTCTTGCCTGGAAAATCCCATGGACAGAGGAGCCTGGTAGGCTGTAGTCCATGGGGTCCCTAAGAGTCAGACATGGCTGAGTGACTTCACTTTCACTTTTTACTTTCATGCATTGGAGAAGGAAATGGCAACCCACTCCAGTGTTCTTGCCTGGAGAATCCCAGGGACCGGGGAGCCTGGTGGGCTGCCGTCTGTGGGGTCACACAGAGTTGGACATGACTGAAGCAACTTAGCAGCACCAGCAGCAAGCTGACTGTGCTCTTTTCCCTGAGGGGGCCTGGTATACCATGGCTGCAAACAACAGCCTCTTCACAGTGTATGCTTCACGTTGCTTATATGGGTTGCTCTAAGGGACCCTAGAGACAGCCCTTTCCAGTGGACACTCATGACTGGCATAGTGTCCCCACTCTAGGCCCCAGACAGGTATGCACAATGCCTCTGGAAAGCCTCGGGGCACACTGGCAAGGATCCACACTGGTTAAGTTATAATGTCCATCTGTGCCAAGCTACAGAACAAGAAGGAACTGACTGAAACCCTGACTGAGAACCTGGCAGACATCATGTTAACCAAATGATCGAAGTTCCTATCATTAGTACAGGATGTATCACCATCATAGACCTTCTGAAGCACGAACACACCTTCACTCTACAATATTGCCGCCCAAAACGTTTAATTTCAATTTAATCAAGACTGAGCATCAGATAAATGCAAACTGAAGAACACTCTATCAGTACTCTGATATATAGATATATATATACTCTATCAGTATAACTGATCAGTATTCTTCAAAATCGTTTCAAAATTATGAAAGAAAGACTGAAGAACTATTCCAGATTACAGGAAACCAAGAAACGTGAATACTTTGTACAACACGCAATGCTGGATTGGATCCTGAACTAGAAAAAAGGACACCAGTAGGACAACTGATAAAACTTGAAATAAGGTCTGTAGATAATATTATTACCAATGTTAATTTCCTGTTTGGCTATTTAAGATACCAACATTTTAGAAAGCCAGTCGAAGAATAGATGAATATTCTTGGTACATTTTTTCTTATCGTTTTGTTAGATCTAAAATTATTTCAAAGTAAGACTGTATACACACATGAAATTTCTGAGGAAACACAGCAATATGAGAATTACTTTATGCTTGCTTTACCAGTATCTGCCACAAACTTTTGAAAGCTCTTTAGCATACAATAGAGAAAAATTCTCAAGGTTATGTAGGCTGATGAGAGACAATGACAAAACAGCATTTGTATGTAAACCCTTCAATGCATCTACCTTGACCTCTGTGCCCATAAAATCTATAATTTTTAATACAATAATTAAGAAGAAACAGAGAAAAATTACAGTAGGTTCATTAAGTTCATGGCAAATTACTTGAGTTTGGAACCTCAACAACGTACTTCATCTAAAATACCCCCCTGGTCTTCCTATCAAATTTAGGCTGTCTGCATCATTTACCTATCTTTGATAACACAGCTAACGTTCTTGCACTAAAACCTGACCCAGGTGGACTAAAATATTACAAATGACTCATTTCAAAGCTCTTGCTAGTCAAAGAAATGATTTTTTTAAAAAGAAAAGATTAAAGTCTTTTTAAGTAAACATTAATACATATAATTTTATTTATATATACTAGATTTATATATATCAGATATATATATTAGATTTATATATAAAAGATTTCACGTCTTTTAAGTAAACATCAATAAATATAACTATTTATAATACACAGTCTAAAGTCATAAAAAGGCTAAGTTCACAATAATCATCTACTCTCAGCTCTAAGTTGTTAAGACACTAAATCTTTTACCTTCGTTATAAAAATTTATTTTTATTTATTTGGCTACTCCAGGTCTTAGTTGTAGCAGGTAGGATTTCTACCTTCACTGTGGCATGTGAGATCTTTTTAAATTGCAGCATGCTATATCTTTAGTGCCAGCATGTTAACTTAGTTGCAGCATCTGGGATCTAGTTTCCTCACCAGGAATTGAACTCAGGGCTCTCGTGTTGGAGGCTTGGAGTCTTAGCCACTGGACCACCAGGGATGTCCTTAAATCTTTTACCTTTCTTACACAGTAAAGAATCTGCCTGCAATGCCAGAGACCTGAGTTTGATCCCTGGGTTAAGAAGATCCCCTGGAGAAGGGTATGGCTACCCACTCCAGTATTCTTGCCTGGAGAAATTCACAGCTTCTTTGCTGGCTCAGATGGTAAAGCATCTGCCTGCAATGCAGAAGACCTGGGTGGGGACCATCTCCTGGAGAAGGGACTGGCAACCCACTCCAGTATTTTTGCCTGGAGAATCCCATGGACAGAGGAGCCTGGCAGGCTACAGGCCACTGGGTCACAAAGAGTCAGACACAACTGAGCAATTAACACTTCACATTCAGACACAATCCTGCTGCTGCTGCTAAGTCACTTCAGTCGTGTCTGACTGTGTGACCCCATAGACGGCAGCCCACCAGGCTCCCCCGTCCCTGGGATTCTCCAGGCAAGAACACTGGAGTGGGTTGCCATTTCCTTCTTCAATGCATGAAAATGAAAAGTGAAAGTGAAGTCGCTCAGTCATGTCCAACTCTTCACGACCCCATGGACTGCAGCCCAGCAGGCTCCTCTGTCCGTGGGATTTTCCAGGCAAGAGTACTGGAGTAGGGTGCCATTGCCTTCTCCGAGACACAATCCTATTCTACCATAAAAACTTCAAAGTGAATTGAAAGACAAGACTGTAGCTAATCACCAGATTACTGAACTACACACAAAGTTTTATACAAAACATGTAAACATGTCTTTCCAGAATGAAATAAGTTTTACTTTCAGTGTTCTTCCTCACTCTTCTGGGCCTATCTTTTCCAATAGCAGGGAATCAAGTCCTTCATTACCAAAGAACCAATGATGTATTTCCAGTAACAGACTGAGAACTCTGTGAAGGCAAAGACTCAGATTTTACTCATCTGTATCCCCAAAGCGTATTGGCTCAACACCAGAAAACTAAAAAAATTTTAGTTCCAATCTTTTCTCCGGCATATAATAAATGCTCTATTAATGTTTGTTTTATCTAGTTCACTCAGAATCAATGTTAATGACTGTGCCAAAGCTAAGAGCAATGTAAAAACCAGAAGAAGGTCTAAATTTGACTAGTAAGAAATGCTGCAACATCCTGATCTCCATCTGTTTGGCTGTTTCTATCAGCCTACCACTTCAACACACATGTATGACTGATCCTTATAGGGCGCACTGCACTGAAACATTTAACTACTACTAAATGTGCAGCACACACATAATGAATTTGAATTAACAGATTTTCTTTATTGAAACAGTTCTAAGTACTATTTTTATAGCACCTAAACACTTCAAGATCTGAGGTTGAGATAATACCCTACTTTGACAAGATATACGGATAATTAAGTATATATAACTGGGTCTAGAACTTTGTCATTCAATATTAACCAAATAAACTGTCATCTATCACTAGAATCAGAATTTTAAAACAATATTTTATCTTAACTCAGTACCTAAAGGGTAAAACAAAAAACAAAACATTACCAAGCAACTGGCAGCAGATTACAAAGATGACTGGCTTAAAAAAACAAAACAAAACAAAAAAACCCTCAAGAACAATACCCACAAACACTAAAGGAAAAAATTTCATTCAGCTCAATAGATGTATACACAAAAGCCTATGCTGAAATCAGTATACATTCACGTCCATGCCAGAATTTTGTTAGCTACTTAACAGCTTACTGATGTACAGACAGTTGTTCAGTAGTGTCTGACTCTTTGCAACTCACTGACTATAGCCCCCCAGGCTCCTCTGTCCATGGAATTCTCCAGGTAAGAATACTGGAGTAGGTAGCCATGCCCTTCTCCAGAAGACCTCCCCAACCCAGGTCTCCTACATTGCAGGCAGATTCTCTATTGTCTGAGCCACCAGGGAAGCTGACAATATTTTATTAAAAATAAAGAATTAACTTTAATTCAAACTTTACAATGAATAAAGCATACTACACTGTTTTACATCTTAATATTTAAGAAAGAGAAAATGTGAAAATTTTCTATACAGGAGATTATGTCAAGTTACAAAATACTAGATACCAAAATGCTAGGTATCATCTGAACCATCTTACTCATTCTACAAATGAGAAAACTTCAGTTTTTTAAGAAATTGCTTTTTAAAGGAAGGCTACACAATGGACAATGCTAACACAAAATAATGTAAGGAAACAATAACCAAAACTCATCAAAAGCAAATAAAGGCCAAGAAACCAACAGGGACAGAGGAAAAGGAAAGGAGAAGGTGAATCCATAAATGGGCATTTGGAAAGGTAAGATATCACAACAGTTCAGAGGCTGGCCTCTGAAGCCCGACCTAATGAAGTTTGAATCCTATCATGTACTAATAGGTTAGTCTTCTCATGCCTCAGTTTCCTCATCTATAAAACAGATGTAACAGTACCCAATAGGATGGATGTGGGAATTTAAAAATTTATCAATTCATGTAAGCATTTAGAACAGTGTCTGTCACACAGTAAGCAAAAAAAAGTTAGCAAATATCATCTGTTATAAAAATGCAGTTTTTATACCCCTTTTCTTACGCTGCCAGTGGGAGTACAACTTGTACTACATGGGGACAGTTTTGTATTACCTTGTAAACTTGAAAATTTACAACATAACTTAAATCCAACTATTTTAACCTTAAATACATTAAAGAGAACGTTTAGCATATATGCATTAGAATATTGCAAAAATGCTCACAGTGGTAACACTCATGACAGCAAATACCTAAAACTAACTCAAATATTCTTAGACAACAGACTGTCTATATTGTGGTAATGTAACACAATGGAGTATTATATTGCAGGGCAAATGAATAAAAAACAATAACAAAAAGAATGGAGACATCTTAATACATTACTGAGCATAAAAAAATCAGTTCAGGAGTTAATATATACTAAGTATACTTCTTTTGTTGTTGTTTAGTCGTATGGACTGTAGCTTCAGCCTCCTCTGTCCATGGGATTTTCCAGGCAAGAATATTGTGCATTGCCATTTCCTTCCAGATCTTCTCAATCCAGGGACTGAACCTGCGTCTCCTGCATTGGCAGGCAGATTCTTTACCACTGAGCCACCAGGGAAACCCATATTCCCTTTATAGATTTCAAAACTAATGAGACACTGTTAGGTGTACATATATACGATAAAGGTTTTTTTTTTTAACAGGAAGTAAAGGAAATCAACCCTGAATGTTCATTGGAAGGACTGCTGCTAAAGCTCAAGCTCAATACTTTGGCCAATACTTGATGTGAAGAGCCGACTCACTGGACAAGACCCTGATGCGGGAAGGATTGAAGGCAAAAGGAGAAGCAAGCGGCAGAAGATGAGATAGATATGGACATGAATGTGAGCAAACTCCTGGATATAGTGGATACAGAGAAGCCTGGCATGCTATAGTCTGTGGGGTGGCAAAGTCAACCTCATGGACATCTTAGTCACTGAACAACAGCAACAGAATGATAAATACACAACACACGATAAAGTAACCTTTAGGAAGAGGTCAAAAGAATATAACAGCAGTATGTTAGATAGATTTTAGCTATCATCAATGTCCTGATTCTTGGATTATACTAAGTGAATAATAGACCACAGAGGTCCATACATAGACCAATTATGACAGTATGAACCAAGATAATCATTAGTCTAATTCTGTGCACCTAAGGTTTTTAAAAAAAGAATTCAAAGTTAATCATAATCTGCTTTGGAATGAAAGGTCAAATGAGATAATTCATGTTTGACATACAAGAAAATACTTAATACACTTCGGTTATTAATATCCAAAATGGAACAATGTATCAAGATAAAATTCATATGATATATAGAATAAATCATAGAATAAAATCCTATGATTTATAGAATAAAACACATTTCAAGATTTAAAATCTCTTCTCACACTAAACTAACCTCTTTTTCATTTCCTAAAGTGGAAACCAAATCTAAAAAAGACAGAAGCAGGCGTGATGCAGTCCACGGGGGTCACAAAGAGTTGGACACAACTTAGTGGCTGAACAACAACAAATAATCTTTAACTTAGCTAAACTTTTTATATGTACCGATACCATTTAGTTCCCCAAACAGGCCCAGACATTTTGATTCTAATTCCTGGGCTTTCCTCTTCTTCCTGAAGTCTTCTAAAACCTTTCCTTTTTCTGCCTTCTCTGCTTACTTCTTTTTTTTTTCCCAATCGTCTAAAAAAACACTTCTTCTCCCCATTGGTAAATCAAAACTCATACATACACAAATCCATTTTCATATAATTTTCATGCAAAAAGTAATTACGGGTAAGAAAAGATTACTGTCTTCATAAGCACAGATGCTCAGACACTAAAGACTTGCTCTAACTCACATAAGTAAATGGCAAAACTGAGACTAGAATCTGAGTTTCGGTTCTTTTCTATATGTATTTCCAGATTTCATAATGTGCCAATTGGCATAATTCTATTTTTTCTGATACAGGTAACTCACTATCTATATAATCATACGATCTATGTGACATTTTTAGAGAAACAAATCTTAAAATCCTTTCTATGTATTTTTTGCCTTTATGAAACTTTTAACATGAGTGCAAAAAGAAAACTTCTTCTATGGGTAATTTTCTGCTACATTCCAAGTTTCCTACAATGTGATTGTATTCTTTTTGTACTTCAAAAAGTTTCTATTAATCTTTGCTGGATTTTTACGTTCTTATTTTTTGTTTGAAAATGGCATCTGCTGTAATCACAGTGCATGATCATGACTTGCCCTTGAGTAACACCCTAATGTACCCTAAATGCTGCCTCTAACCACAGTACACTTCCTCCCAGAAATGTGCCATACAAGTGAGGCATATAATGCCATAAGATATAAATACACAAAGACTTTACAGTTAAAAGTTTTCTTTTTTCCTAATATAAATGATTTAAAACATTTCATTTCATATTGAAAACACAACTCAATTATTGACTAAAATGCAATATTCATAGTATCTTTGAAATTGTTTATAAGGTTTCAAAATAATTATATACTTTTTACAAGCTGCTTTGGGATACATTCCCAAATTCAGGAATGATAAATTCATGGCACTTCAGTGAAAGAAATCTGAGACACAATGATGTAACGCTTATTATCTATAACCTAGCTTCAGTGATTCAAATCTGAATTCCCCTACAATGCCTCACAACTTAAGCATGAAATGCACTGCCCTGAGAATCCTATACCTTTTCATTTTATCTATTTTTATGAAATAAGCTGAACATAAATGTAAATCTTTAGTACCAATAAGGAGACACATCCTTAAAAGACAATATTCCATAAATTGAACTGTAGTTCTGAACCTGGAACTTTTAACTACAAGTGTCTTAAGCAGCATTATTTTTACACAGAATAGACAAAATATTCTATAATTCTAATCTATAGAATACAGAAATCAGCTTATGTCATCGTAAGTCCAAGTTGTTTTACAAAAGGTTTCCTGTGTGTGTGTATATGAATGTATATATGTACCTACTGAGTTGGTGATGGACAGGAAGGCCTGGCCTGCTGCGATTCATGGGGTTGCAAAGAGTCAGACACGACTGAGCGACTGAACTGAACTGAACTGACTGATGCGCACTTTGTTAAAAAATATAAAATATTTGTTACTGTTACAGTCAAGAGTTTAAAAGCTACTGTTTTAGGGCATGGGCCTTGGAGTCTTCACCAGCTATTCAACTTTCTTAAGTCGCAGTTTTCTCACCTTTGTAATTCCAGGTAATAATAGAAATAACATTTCAAATAGCTGTTATCAAGACTAAATCTATCAAATGATTTTAAGACAATGCTGGTAATCATTCAAAATTAGTTGTCACTTAATTACATATTTGGAGCTTCGTAAAAAACTCACAAGGTACTAAAGAATAAAAATAAAATCTAAGAAATATGAGAATGTATTTATAAATAATCCACAATAGGCAAAGAATACAATTGTCTGGAAGCAACACTTCATAATTAGAATTTTTTTAAGGCCACATATTCTTTGACATTAAGTATTTCACTCCCGTAAATGTATCCTAAGAAATTAATTGAACAGAAAAAAAACTGTATGCAGAAAAGATGCTCATTACAATTTTACTGATAAGCCAAGAGCTGGACACCAAAATGTTCACTAACAAGAAAATACCTATGTAAACTTACGGTACAACTTGATGAATTATTATAGACATTAAAATAATGATTACTAAAAAAACCATGTATAAGTATAGAAATTAAGTATATTTGATGAAAATAAATAATATTCATATATATACTATTAAAACAAATAAAAACATATCTGTATGGGACTAAAAACAACTGAAAACTATGCGGAGTTTTGTTCTTTTTTTGTCCTCCCCAAACAAAGTCAAGTGTCTTAGTCCATCAGCTTGCAATAACAAAATAAAACAGAATGGGGCAGGTAGCTAATAAACAACAGAAATTTATTTTTCACAACTCTGGAGGCTGAGAAGTTCAAGATCAAGATGCCAGCATGGTTGGGTAAAGGCTTTCTTCCTGGTTCACAGCTAGGGACTTTTCACATGGTGCAAGAGACTCTGTGGAACCTCTATCCTCATGATTTAAGGCCCCACACCATTATACCACTGTCTTTGGGGGTTAGGATCTCAACATATCAGTTTGGTTGGGATATTCAGATATCAGAAGTCAGTTAAAAGGATTCAACTCATTTTCCTCCTACTAAGGACCTAGCTGAAATAGTGTAAAATGCAAAATGACTAGAAATTAGCCAGTAGTTAAGTCAAACTACTTTTGTATGATGTATGCTGGGACCAAGTACACAGTACAGATTCAGACTCAATAGGACCTATATAACTTAAAACTCAACATTCAAAAAACTAAGATCATGGCATCACTTCATGGCAAAGAGATGGGGGAAACAGTGACAGGCTTTATTTTCTTGGGCTCCAAAATCACTGCAGATGGTGACTACAATCATGAAATTAAAAGACACCTGCTCCTTGAAATAAAAGCTATGACCAACCTAGAGAGCATATTAAAAAACAGAGACATTACTTTGCCAACAACGGTCCGTCGAGTCAAAGCTATGGTTTTTCCAGAGGTCGCGTATGGATGTGATTGGACCATAAAGAAAGCTGAGCACTGAAGGATTAATGCTTTTGAACTGTAGCTTTGGAAAAGATTCTTGAGAGTCCCTTGGACTGCAAGGAGATCAAACCAGCCAATCCTAAAGGAAATCAGTCCTGAATATTCTTTGGAAGGATGGATGATGAAGCTGAAACTCCTTTTAGCCACCTGATGCAAAGAACTGACTCATTAGAAAAGACCCTGATGTTGGGAAACATGGAAGGCAGGAAGAGAAGGGGATGACAAAGGATGAGATGGTTGGATGTCATCACCAACTCGATAGACAAGAATCTGAGCAAGCTCCAGGAGCTGGTGATGGGCAGGGAAGCCTGGTGTGCTGCAGTCCATGGGGACAACAGAGTCGGACATGACTGAGCTGAACTGATAAAACTTAGAAGCTAAGTTTGCTCTCTCCAGAAATATCAAGATGAGGAAAAACTGCAAATTAAAACTCAGGTGATTATAGAGAGGCCAGCTTGTCCACTCATTCATCTACTTCTCTCCCCTTTCTTTTTGAAAAAATTATAATAGAGTTGAAAAATATCTTAATTTGATAGACTACTTACTAATAGAGAAGGAAAAGGCAACCCACTCCAGTACTCTTGTCTGGAAAATCCCATGGACAGAGGAGCCTGGTAGGCTACAGTCCATGGGGTCGCGAAGAGTCGGACACGACTGAGTGACTTCACTTTTTAAATAACAAACAGTTATTTGTTATATTTTCTTAACTCTTACTAAGTTGATATAAGTTTTTTGAATCAAATAAAATAACTCTCAAGAGAAAAAGCATACACATTTTTCATTATATTTTTAAGCTACTAATTTATGTTCATTTAGGATTTGATTCACAGATAACTTCAAACTCGATCCTAAACCAAGTTTTAGTTATTACATATCTAAGGCTATTATTTTTGAAATAACAAATGACACAGAATCAGAGTAATAATGTTAAACATCAGGCTAAATAAAAATATAAACAAATTTTTGCTTTAGTTGCTGATGATTACAAAATGAACTAAACATAAGCTTACAGACCTTTAGCTGTCCAAATCGAAGTCAGCACTAAGCCACAGCAACAAACTTCTAGCTAGCAGATCTAGCTCATGTCACCTATTATGAGTTCCTAGTTGATTACACAGGCAAAAAATTAAAAATCTAAATCTTTAACAACCTGAAAAAAAAGACTCCTCCTCCCATCTCCCATGAAAGTAGTTTCTTTCCCCCTCCATATAATTTGAAAGTTCCTTCATTCAACTCTGCAAAAGACGGCTCTTTCCCACTGAAATTAGCTAATTTTTATGAAAGTGAAAGCTTTTCAGTCATATCCAACGCTTCGTGACCACACGGGACTATAGTCCATGGAATTCTCCAGTCCAGAATACTGGAGTGGGTAGCCTTTCCCTTCTCCAGGGGATCTTCCCAACCCAGAAATCGAACCCGGGTCTCTCACATTTCAGGCATGTACTTTACCAGCTGAGCCACAAGGGTCCAAGGAAACTGGAGTGGGTAGCCTATCCCTTCTCCAGTGGATCTTCCTGACCCAGGAATCAAATCCAGGTCCCCTACACTGCAGGCAGATTCTTTACCAACTGAGCTCTCAGGGAAGCCAATTTTGATGGAGAGACATCAAATCTACTTATATGTATCTCCAAATATGCTCAGATACTAAAATTGCTTTTAAAAATGTACACCATAGAGATTTGTATTATTTTTTGCATGTTGGAATGTTTAAATTTTAAGTGTTTCTGAAAAGCAGCTTTTTAACATTTAAACTCAAATACAAGTTTTCCATCAGGTCCAAAATCCTTTTTAAAAAGTAACCCTACCTTCAGGCTAAATGAAAATGAGTACTGATTATTTCATGAACATAGTACCTTTCTTCTCAAGAACTGAAAGTTCTTTTTAATATTCTGTTATCTCTAATCAAAAAGTGTTATGGAGGGAGGAGGGAAGGTTACTTTTTATCTTTTAACATCCCTCTGAAGTAGGGACATGTTATCCTGGTTTTACAGATGGAAAATCAAGCACAAAGGCAGGTTACATGACTTGCTGAAGTCTTAATGGGACAGTCAGTAGTAACCACAGGATCATGTTAATTACGAATACCAAGTCAATTATAGAAATTCAGTGAATTTTGTTTCAAAAAGATCTTTTTAACCATATTAGGATTAAAGTATCCCCAAAATACAAAATGTTCTGTCAAAGACAATATAATTTATTTGGATAAAGTCCTATAGTATCAGTCAACATTTTGGTCAGTCTCTCAGAAAAATCTTTAAGTTCACAGTAAGTTCCAAATCTGGATAATTTATTCACACGTCTAGCTTCCTTTCTATTTCCTAATTCCCAATACCATTATTACATGAGAGCCTATCATTTCCAATACTCCCAACTCCTCCAGGATAAGCCCTTCCCTTTTCGTATCCTCTGTGACACCCTCCTTTTCAATTTCCAATTCCAAAACCCTTACCCCTGTTTCTTAAAATTGCAGTGGCAGATGTCAATATTCATACTCGATTTTAAGCAGCTCATGCACACACTAATTAAAGACAATGGCCCTGGCTCAGGATTCCTCTCCACCTCAACTTCTGATACCAACCCAGGAAACTGAACAGCCATACTGGTGAACTTTTAAAATATCCCAAAAAATCCTGGTTCCTCTACTCCAACAACCTGTTTCTACTTTAATCTTCCATCATGTTACCACTCTGGAGTCTGTATTCTTTGATCAAAACCTATCTTTTGATTTCCCCACTTGCACTCTACCAGTTCTTTAACTTTATCAAAACTTATAGTCCCTCAAAACAATTGTTACTTCCACTTGTCAACCTATCACTTCAAGCTTATTTTTCTTTCTTCAAAATCTAGTCTGGCCATGAAATAAATGAGGTACTGCTGCTGCTGCTGCTAAGTTGCTTCAGTCGTGTCTGACTCTGTGCAACCCCGTAGATGGCAGCCCACCAGGCTCCCCCGTCCCTGGGATTCTCCAGGCAAGAATACTAGAGTGGGTTGCCATTTCCTTCTCCAATGCATGAAAATGAAAAGTGAAAGTGAAGTTGCTCAGCGGTGTCCGACTCATAGCGACCCCATGGACTGCAGCCTACCAGGCTCCTCTGTCCATGGGATTTTCCAGTCAAGAGTATCAGAGTGGGCTGCCATTGCCTTCTCCGATATGAGGCACAGTGTGGTATAAATATAGTGCAATTTGAATCTCAGTTCTACCACTCACTCCCTTGCATGGCTACAATTAAGTTACTAAACCTCTTTTAAGTCTTGGTTATCTCAATTATAAACTATAAATAATACTTAAAGGATTAAATGTAGCACAGTATCTGACCCAAGCAATAAAACAGTTTGCAAGACTCCTCTTTCCTGGGCTGTGCTCTCCCAATTAACAACCTTTCCTTATTTTTTGTTTTCCTCTACTCCATTATCAACATCACCTCATTTAAAAAATAATCTCAACTCCAAACTTCCCCCTAAATTTATGTAATCTTACTTTTTGCTGTCTTCACTTCATCACTTCCCATTTTGTCTAATTTCTCTACCTCTCAAGACTTTTCTGTCTTTTATTGTCCCTTCTCACTCTCCCTTAAAAACACTCCTGATTCTCACTATTCATTTTCTATTACTTTTTAACATTATCCTTGGGCAATTCTTCACTGGCTTCAACTACAGGCATACTTTGCAGATATTGTAGTTCAGTTTCAGATTACTGAAATATCTTCTATGCTTGTTTTTTCAGTTCCCCCGCCCCCCCAGCCTCTCTTCTTGGAATGCCCCTCCTCTTCCCATTGCTCTCATCTCTGGCTGACTCCTAAATACCATCTCTTTTCTGAAGGCCTCCTTCACACACAACTCCCACTCTGCAGTTCACCAAAGGTAAAATTACTTTCTTCATAAGCCTCGAAGACTTCATTACCAGAGCACTCAGCACATTTCAGAGGGATCTAGTTCCCTTGCTGGATAGTGAAAGCAGTTATCAGGTTTTACTTATCTTTGTTATCTCCAGGGCTAAGGAAAAGTCAAGTACCTAACAGGCACTCAAATGTCACTGAACTGAGTTTCTTCAAGAAAAAGTTACTAATGGTATCTGACCTGAAAAACTAAGAAATCCATATATATAACTTAGCAACTAAAAGTATGAAATGCTTTTACATATGATTAAAGGGACAAACCCAGAACCTATCCCGAATTCCAATCTCAAAATATCAATGTAATTCACAACAGTCAAAGAAGTTTGGTGATTTTATGCCATAGTTAATCATTAACATTCTGATGTGGTAAAAGTTATAACTTTGAAAAAGCAGCATCAAAAAAGTCAAAGTTCACTACATTCCATCTAAAGTTTGGTAATCCAACTACTAGATACTGAAACATTAACAAATACTGCGCATTTGTGAAAGTAATCTCTAACCAAGTGAAGAGACAAACAAAATGTGTCTAATCATAAGTATGCTGCTAAGTCACTTCAGTCGTGTCCAACTCTGTGTGACCCCATAGATGGCAGCCCACCAGGCTCCCCCGTCCCTGGGATTCTCCAGGCAAGAACACTGGAGTGGGTTGCCATTTCCTTCTCCAGTGCATGAAAGTGAAAAGTGAAAGTGAAGTCGCTCAATCATAAGTATAGTATCATTATATACTACCAAGAGACAATTAAATTCTGCATTTCAAGTCATAATGCCCTTTATCGAAACTATAACACCTGTTTCACAGATAACATTTAGAAATAAAATGATAAATCTAATATTAAAATTTAATTTCCAATTACTCTTAAATTTAGAAATGCTTATTCTTCACACTCTAAATATAGAAAGAAAATGCCTTCCAAAGCAATTTTAAAATTCCATATACTAGGTTATTTCTACTGTTCAATCCTACATTTACAAGCAACATGGATGATCTATTAAATGTGGATTTCCAAAGTACAAAGAAAGTCACTCAGGATTCTTGAGCTAAAAGCAATCCTAAAAAGTGGATCAAATACAATCTCATTTTAAATCAGAAAAAGTAAAATTCTAGGAAGCAAAAAAATAATATAAATCCATATTTATGAACATTTATATTATAAATCTATAAAGTATGGACATTCACTTCCATACTATAAACAGAGACCAAATGTCAACCTGGCATTTAAGATTGTATCATTTCTTTTCCTTATTCTTCAAATGTGACAAACTATATTGATTTTCTCATGTTGGCATTCTTGCAGTCTCACAATAAATCCAGTTTGACTGTGAGGCTTTGTCTTTAGTTCACTGAATTGTGTTTAACTTGCTACTTTTTGAAAATTCTCAGCCAGTATCTCAGTATTTCCGCTCCCCCATTATTTCTTCTTTTGGAACTGTTAGCTGCATCTTGGACTTGTTCATCTTATCGTTCACGTTTCTTCACCTTCCTATTCTATATCTCTATCTTTGGGTTCAGTCTTTAGGACCTCAGTCATAGTAGGAAGATTTTAACCTTTTGTGCCATGGACCTCTTTGGCAGTTCTAGTGAAGTCAATGGCCCCCTTTCTCAGAATATTAAAGATTTTAAACAAAATACGTAGGATTACAAAAGACATCAATTATATTGAAATAGTTATCAAAATATTTTAAATTTTGGTGTTTGCTTCGGCAGCACATATATTAAAATATTCTTAATTTTGATAAAGTAGTAATATTCCTGTATTAACATATTATAATGCAAGCTCTACCAATGACTATAATAATTTCAAACTAGTGACGGCAGTAAGTGCTATTTTCAAGATATTTGAAACAACTAAAAAGGAAATGTACTGTATGGGGAAAAAATATGATTCTGTTAGTGTTATGTATTGAATTGAATCTCTCCAAAGAGACATTAGGTCCTAACCCCCAGTACCACAGAAAGTGACCTTATTTGGAAAGACGATCACCACAGATGTAATTAATTAAGGTCACAGTGGAGTTGTGTGGGCTCCTAATCCATTATGACTAGTGTCCTTATAAGAAGATGGCCATGAGACACATGTAGTACTTTGTTAGACCAGCCCTGTGAAACTAACAGTTGCTGTCACAAGTACCTCTAACCCTGCTATGGTTGCTGGCATTTTCTTCAAATATGAATGCAGACACGTTTCAGCTAGATTAGTAAAAGCACTCTGAGACATAAGCCCTTATGTCTAAATCAATTACCATCTCAGTCTGAGATCCAATACTCATTAACTATGTTTTAGCAAAAACAGTCAACTATATTTAAACAAAAATATACCAACATTTTTTTTCCTTCCCATTACAAACCATTCTGAGTGCCATAAAAACACCACCTTGTGGGTCTGTTAAGACTTTGGTTCTAATGAGACTCCACTATCACACAAAACTTGCAACAGCAAATTAAACTTAAAAGAATGAAACAATTCATTATCTGAGTTACTTTCTTGCACTGAATGTGAAATTATCCTCTAGTGTTAGATTAACATTTGTGTGAATAACCAAATGAAAGACTGACTTTTGACACTTCTAGGCCAGAAGCATGAGAGCTGGTATCTTAATACATTTCTCTTAATATTTACCCCAAAAGCCTTTGTTCACTTATTCATCTAAAGACAATATTTATTTTAAAAAAAATAAAAGTTTTCCATCTGTGATAACATTATCAAAGACACACGGTTATTAAATTAAGCTCAAAATGAGGAAGCCTTTAGAGATTAGGAATGCACCAACTGCTTCCAAATGTATCTTGGTTCTTAAAATTCATGCTTCTACTTCATCAATCGATGAGATCTACTGGAAGCTTTTCATTTGCTTAAACATATCAAAACCAGCAATCTAATAAAACTGACCAATTAACAAATACATATGTTACTATGTATTAGACTATGTAGTCTAATACATCTAATGACTTACACTGTGTCTATCACTGTATTACTCTAGGATAATTTAGAACAAGAGCCCATAATGATGATTAGTTCAAATTCCTTGCTTTACAAGTTAGCAAACTGAGGGCCCCACAGGCTGTCACTTGCCCAGAATCAGAGAATATAAATTAGGTACATTAGGACAGAAACTCAACTCCCGAGTCCAAGTCCAATATTCTTTACATTACAGTCATGTCTGACTCTTTGTGACCCCATGGATAGCACCCCACCAGGCTCCTCCATTCATGGAATTCTCCAGGCTAGAATACTGAAGTGGGTTGCTATGCCTTTCTCCAGAGGATCTTTCCAACCCAGGGATGGAACCTGGGTCTCCCACATTGCAGGCAGATTCTTTACCATCTGAGCCACCAGGGAAGCCCCACATAAAAGTTGATGAAGTTACATAAATTATTAGTAAATGCCTTTTATATGATCATTTAAATTCTCCTTATATTTAAAAACAGTGCAGTTGCNCAGGGATGGAACCTGGGTCTCCCACATTGCAGGCAGATTCTTTACCATCTGAGCCACCAGGGAAGCCCCACATAAAAGTTGATGAAGTTACATAAATTATTAGTAAATGCCTTTTATATGATCATTTAAATTCTCCTTATATTTAAAAACAGTGCAGTTGCTCCACAACCAACTAACAAGTTTTCTGTTTTTTAAAAAATCGATTTTGTTTTACTATCCAAACATTTAAAAAACAGGAATACAATCTCATTTCCACCTTCAAAATGGGCAAAAATTTTTTTCAAAGAGAACTGGACAGACATTTCAAGCATAAGCACTCTCACACATTGAGTCTTCTTTTCTAGAGAGCAATTCAGCAGAAAGAGTAAGACAACTTAAAATTTGTATATTTTATTCCACCTCTAGACTATTTCAAGGAGAAAAAGTTATAGATTTGGATGAAGACACAACTTAGGATCAAAGGCAGCACTGATCAGAAATAACAGAAAAATAGTATATCAATTAAAATATGGTATACACTGAATATAATGTAGGTGTTAAAAATTATGTTTTAGGAAATATTTAATGATACCAGAAAATATTCACATATATTAAGGTATGACAGTACCCTACTATGCAACTCTACTTTGCTTAAACTACATGTTTATACATAAATTACATAATACATGTGTAAAGCATTTATCACAGACTTTTACTCTTGGCACATAATAAAAATCAGATAAATGAACATGATTCATGGAGAGTTTGACTACGTATCAAATGTTTAAATACTGCTATGTGAATGGCAAAAATGCAAATACATTACTTATTCACTTTAGAGACCAGTTCATGCATCATTTGAAATAAACTATCACTCCTGCATGGAGGGTTTTTTGTTCTTGTTTTTAATAACACTTCTAATGCAGTTACAGCTCCTACTGAAGGCTGGAGAAGAAAAGCAGACTTTCACCAGCCCTCCCCAAGTGTAGCACTGTATAAGATGAAGACTTACAGAATTACTTACTTAGTTTAAATATATTACTTACTTGATTAAATACATACCCACAATCAACCTCTGAGAACTATTTCTCTCTCTACACCTAACTCTCATTTCAAATAAGCATGTACTAGAAGGTTTCAAAATGAGGCCTTTAAAGGCCTTACTTGATTTTACCACAATGACTATCTAGAAAAGATTAATGGTTTTCTAAGACACTGGTAATTTGCACTCTTTTTAAAAGTCAAAATCAGGTGAAAAACATACAAGTGTTAACCTATTGATTATGGATTTTAAAAAAAGAAAAGAAAAAGGAAAAAATTTGCATAAGGCTCCAATAAAAACCATACATTAGGGCAGTTTTAAACTATGCTAAGGCTTTAAGGGCATCTACCATAACATTTGTTTCTTCCTAATACACGTAACTATAAATAATAAATTTCCATTTGAAAACATTACATATTAAAGAGTAGATACCTAAATTATCAGGATAAAGTCTACATTCCAAAGAAGTTCACTCTTTCTGGTTTACCTATTGCACAAACCATGCAGGATCTAATAAAACTGATTATCAAATGAACACATCACTTTCTAAAACAAAAAACAGTAAAACCCACAAGAGTCTGTCCCCACGAAGAGTTAACATCCCATGGCAAAAACTGTATGTTAAAACAGATTATTCTCGACCTATCAAAATTAACATAACAAAGCCCATAGCAGGAAAAAATTTAATAACAAACCAGGATAAATTACTGAAAACAGAATTCTTAGGTCTGAGAGAGATAATTTCCAAATTGTCCCATACTAAGTACATTAATTATTTTGAAGGCAATTTTACCATTAATAAATATTGTCATTAGGTGCTTCAAATATAAAAATCTTTGAGATTAAACCACCGGGAATATTTATATTCATTTTTACTGTAAAAGCAGTTATCATTCACTGGTAATCACTACAACAAAAAACTTGTACTCTCAATTTGTCCACGGTAAGTATTACAAGAGTCTACTTAAAAACTGTATTTTACATGTGTGTCAATTCACATTTCCACATTAGCGATTCTATTGGCTGCATCCATAAAAGGAGGTATTCAATATTTTACTTTAAATATGGTAATTAGTCTTCTCCCATCCCCAAAATAGAACCTGACATTTTGATCCAGGCTACTTTCTTAAAAGAAGGTATCAGCAAAAAGTACCGTCATTCTGTTCACGAGTTTTAGCAGTTTTTCTTCTAACTAAGCGTTATCTGAGATACTTCTTGATCTCTCTCAAAGTAGGTCTAATCTGCGGAAGGCTGTGAGACAGTGTACAGCACTGTGAATGGCCAGCCAGGTATTTTATGAATGGAGGCGATCACGTGATCCCAGCACCTCCCCGAACTGATATTTCCCACATAACTGTGTCAACATTCTGAGAACAGGGGTAGTTGTTTGTGTGGGCGTATATTTTTGAATTTAACCTATAACTTCGATTTCTGCTTACTTTCTGAACTCAAAACTTTACATTAAGACTGGCAGTTGAGCTTCGAATTTCTTCCTGGGAAATCCTTTCAAGATGTCCAAGGTGATGGATGTTTAATTATTTTTTTATGAATGAAAAGTGTGCTATGCAAATGAGGGCGATTCACAAAAAGAGAGAGAACATGGCGGCCACTTCTGCTTCTAGACTGCACTGACACTGCAGCAATCCACCTTCTCCCACACCCCGCTCGTCAGAAGAGTGTGTTGTGGGTGGGGGGTGGGGGGACGCTGCTCGGCATTTCTCAAGCTATTTTATGTTAAACAAGCCTAGGCTTTGGACTTTAAAGCTCTCAGAAAGGTCTGACTCGAGGAATGCTCTTTACTTAAAGGAATGCGTTCTAGGACTAGTCCTAACTCACTTAACTCTTTCCAACCCTCCGAAGATAAACAAAACTTGAATTTAATAACAAGAAAACGGACACTAATATTCGCATGGAATTAAATTCCGTCTCAATAGAAAACTGTTGCAGCCTCATTATTCCTCCAGGCAGCTGTTGTGTTACAGCAAAATATTTAAAAGGCAAAGTATTTTGCTTGGAAAACATAAGGACAGTCCAAATAAACAAAAACTTAAGCCGAGATGCTCTACAAGTTAATGAATGAAGTCATCAACATGTTCAGCAATGTAAACACTGTTAAACACACTGTGAACGGTGTGTTTCAGTGTAGCTGAAAGATTAAATTTAGCTTTCAAAATTTTCCTATGCTCCTCTTAAAGAAAAGTCCAGTGTTCGCAAAAGCAAAATAGAATAGTTCAACATCAAATAGAATAGTTCAACACTGCCCACACTCCAGGTGTCCCCAAAGCTACAGAAATTATAAAAATGCTTCCTTAGCTCCATTTTTTTACAAAAATTTTACAGGTCATAAGTTTAAAAAGGGTGAGGGGCAGGGGGAGGCTTAATCGGTATTTAAGAAACACTGACTCATCGAATTAAGATTCAAGTGCAGTTTGATGCAGGAGGTGCTCCCACACATTAGTTTCCAAGTGAAACAGCTATAAAGGAGGCAAAATGGATACTTAAGGTATGTTGATTGGTATGCTAAAGTGAAAAAGGACAGGCCAGAGGTCTTCCAGGCACTGGGTGGGATAATTGCTACCCCTCCTCCATCCATCCATATTATTCCATCTCATGGACAAACAATTGCCATCCCAGGCCAAATTCAATACCTTCTCCCAGAAGAAAGCAACTAAATGCTGGGGGTGGGGGTCCGAGGTTCCTGCCATTAAATAAAATGGCTAAAGAAATCAAATGTTTTCTCCCGAACAAGATGCACTCAAGCTCTCCACGACTGCAAGGACCCAAGTCCCCGAGGAGGTCTGGAGGGGTGACGAGGAAAAATGGGGCGGGGGGGGGGTGGTTAGTAATCAAAATCAGTGAGGTGCTTACTCGTTGTCAGAAGTCGCCGTCTCCTCGCTCATCTTTCCCTCACCGCGATCCGATCTGGAGATGGAGGAGCAACAGCAGGCAGAGGAGCAGCAGCAGCACTGAGGGGCAGGAGGCAGCGGCGGCCGGGGGGGCGCGGGGGCAGCGGCTCAGGGGCCTCACCATGGTGGATGCCTCACCCGGAATGGTGCCCCCCCAGCCGGGAACCCCGGCCACCCCCGCAGGGGGGTGGCGGCGACAACCTCCACCGTGGCGACCCCAGCCTCTTCCCCCGCCTCAGCGTCCAGCCCAAGGATCCGAGGAGGCCGTGAGGGTGGGNTTTAGTATCTTGGATTCTTACTGCGCAAGGGGTATGCTGCGCGGGGCATTCATCTCTGAAAGCTAGACTGGTTGTTAATGGAGAACGACTCCCATTGAAGCCCTGGGTAGGCGTATTACAAGAATCTGGCGCAGCCAGAAGCACAGGAAATAACTCCCGCTGCGAGTGAGGTTGCATAACCATAGCGCAGAAGATGCCTCTCTGGCACGCACGAACTGCTCTAAACGGAGGCGGAACGATTATTTAATAGGCAGCTGTCACGTTTGCATTGTTAGAGGGCAGTGTGTACATTCAGCTCAAAAGGTTTTTTTGCATAGAAACCTGCTGGGGTTGCGGGCTGGAGTCGAGGTCTGCGGGACCGAAGGACTCAGAGTTCCTGTCTCTGCAAATTCTATTATCCTTTCTCTACCTAGAAAGCCAGCCTGTACATGATCTGGCCTAGGGGACTGAGTCCCAAGTGTCTGACGCATCTCCCTAGGTATCAGTGTAGCTCGGGATGCAGTGCTTGTCTCTCTCATTCTTAGGTTTGTGCGACCTGAGAATGAAGGTCGTTGTGCCTACCACCTTGTAGGGTAGACAGTTCCTGAGGAAGAAGAAAGTGGGAGAACTCCTCAACAAACCAGCACTCCTCTTGATATCTCCAGAAAGTGTCACGCTGGCTGTTCTCAGGAGCCCCACACCAGCCTACTAACAGTGTTTTGGACGTTGTTATTTTAGCGGCAAAGTCGTGTCCGACTCTTTGCGACCCCGTGGGCTGTAATCCACCAGACTCCTCTGTCCATGGGATTTCCCAGGCAAGAATACTGAAGTGGGTTGCCATTTCCTTCTCCAGAGGAACTTCCTGACTCAGGGATGGAATCCCAATCTCCTGTCGTGGCAGGCGGGCTCTTTACTGCTGAGCCACCAGGGAAGCCTGTTTGGACATAGTAGGTGTTTAATAAACGTTTGAGGGAATAAAGGAGTAGAGTTGGTCTGCCCAGAAAACTACCCTATTGATTTCTAAGGTTTCTTTATGTAACTCTTGCTTCCAGCCTCAAAGCAGAATTGTCCTTTCTCAGAGCGAGGAAGGGGCTGTGTTGATTACAGGAAGAGATAAGGGGATCCTCCATAGTCAGAGGTTACCTCTGTTACCTCTGAACCTGCGGTTTTGGTCTTGTTTCTGCAAGGAACTTGTAACTGCGGGTATTGGTACTACCCTGCTCTCCTTCCAGTGCTACTGCTCACCACTTTGGCAGCTCTGATTTGAATCAAGTCCCATCAGTTTTCATTTGTGTTCCAGACAAGTCCCTTAAACTCTGTGCCTGTGTCAATCGGGCTAATAGTACCTAACTCCTAGAGTAGCTGTACTGATTAATGAGGTGATAATGTATAGAAAGCACTTAGAACAGACTTAGAACTCAGTAAGTCTCACTCTTACCATGATTCTGTAAAACCGAGATAATAATAAACTCCATGACAAGGTGGTAGCAGTTGCTCTGAAAGTTCAGTGTAAAGTGTTCAGTAGTCAGTTGATTCCTATACCAGAAAACCATCGATTTTCTTCCATGTACCACTCTTGCTAGACACATGGCCTGGTCCCTAATAAGCCATCAATAAATCATAGCTCTTGGGGTTATTATGGGTGAGTACAAGAAAAGTTGGATCACTTGCAAAGGCCTCCCTTTCTTTTGAAGAAGATTTGTGTCTTTTGGGGGTTCAAGTCCATCAGGCAATGTATCAGTTACAGGTTTTGAGAAAAGATATGTAAACCATCTCGGCTGTCATGTGCAAGGCACTGTGCTGGCCACTTATACACATGTTCCTTACCTAAGGGGCAAGATATGATCAACAGCTTGAATTAATGCTTTCCAAATTGTTCTCAATAGCATAACCAAGACACAGTCACCAATCTGGTCACTGCTTTTAGGGTTTCCCAGGTCTTTCTCAGGACACTTTAGTGCCCTTCTTTAAAGGGTACATTTGTAACTCTCTCTTCTCAACCAGTTATTGAAGATCTCACCAACTTTAAAAGAAAAATTGTCTTTATATAGCCAGAGCTCTGAGTCTTCTACCCTAAAAACATCAAAAATAGTCCTACAATGGGGTTCAGAGCCCAGAGGTCTTCTGGTCTGACTATCAGCAACTGCCCTACCTGGTCCTTCTTAGCTCTTTGCTGTCTTCTCCTGCTTTCCTTACAACTCCTTGTGTCTCCCCATCTCTGAACACATTGCTTACTGAGAGTTCATTCCAGAGAACACAAAACAGGGTAATCCAATGCATATCACAGGCTGAAGCATATATTGATCAAGGCTGGAGGGCTGGTTCAACAGGGAAGGTGGATCCAATAAGACGTGACAAGCCACATGAGAAGATAAATATATACCGCAATTTCACCTAAGTCCCAACTCCATTCAGATGGTGTAGCTTCCAGAGAGCACTAGTCAAGAAGGAGTCTACGGCCAAGTCAAGGGTCAGCAGGGCAGGGGACACGTGTTTGTTTGGCTGTGTTTGCTCAGGTGGATCTTTGGAAAGAGGCCAGTCACAATAGCTGGTGCTCACAGGTGGTTCTCAGGACTGTTTTCCTCAGGTTTGGGAATCAGCCACAGCCACTTACCCTGTTGTGTGTGCTAAGTCCCTCAGTTGTGGCCAACTCTTTGTGACCAGAGACGATTAATTATCGAAAGCATCCGTGAACCAACAGCACAATTGCCGACTAATTGCCAGTATAGAGCATCATCAAAGTACAAGAGGGTTTTGGGTTCCGTGCAGGTGTCAGACCAGGGTTCACAAGCACAGGAAAAGTGTCCTGTTCTCATGCAGGCACTGACAGATGGCAGGTAGCACTCCAAGGCTTTCTCCCTCTTTCCAGACCACTTGATCCATAGTGATTATCTTTCTTATGTACTCAGAATTTGTTTTCAGAAGTTCTTTTTTTTTTTTTCACTGTTTTATACTTGTATTGATAACCACCTCCCCTTTGCTAATCAACTTTTTGACTTCACGTTTATTTTAAAGGCTTGAGGGCAGAGGCTGCATTTCATGTTTTTTGGCATTCTCTTTAGCAGTGATTTTCAGTAATGGAGGCTTTTCAAATATCATGCAAAGGCCTTATGCATGTATAAAGATGAAGCTGTATTGACTGACACTGTGATGGAAATCAGGAGTCCCTTCTGCCTTCCTATTGTGACTTCAACACTACTGCACTTCAGCGTTTCACACATACTGTCCCTTGCACTAATAAGCTCTCAGCAGGTATTTGTATTTTGGGAAAGCCGAAAGGAGACAGTCATGCCAACATTTAAAGTTCTAATGGTACATAAAATATATGTATACATTGCCATTTCTAAAATTACTCTTAACATTACTTCTTAGCAGATGTTATTAAAATTTTGTATTTTAAAACTGTAGTTAATATGTACCTAGATCAAAGGGAACTCTTTCCTCATGCTGTACTTTGTTTAATGAATAATTTTTTTTTTAAGTGTAACCAGTCTCTTGGCTAATGAGCTTGGCCTCTCAGTGGAATTACTAAATGGTAACCATGTTTCTAAATAGTTTCCTTGCCTCTGGCATGAGTCTGTTTCTCCATCACTAGGGTTTCCATGTTCTTCCAAACTAATACAAAGTATAAAGAATAAGTATGCTATTTTATTTTTCTCCCAAAGGACTGCAGTTGTTGGTCTGGTAGTATCCGGTAAGTGTGAAATCAGTTTACATGTAATGCTATAACTGCCTTTTACAGGAAGTTTCCATGAGATTACAAGCAGTACAAGGGAAATGAGCAGTCTGTGATTTCCTTTCTTTTCAGTATAATCTTAGCAGGGAGGATGCTTACCAGGCCCCATGCTACTAAATAAAGCACTCCTCCCTTAAACCATCATTCTCCCAAATGGCTTTGGAATGCTCATTCCTTGAAGGTTATATCCCATTTCAACAAAAATGAAGGATTGAAATATCCGTTACATAACATTTCCAAGGCCACGTGCATGCAACACAAGTTCAATACGACAAAAGAATCTGGGAAGTTCCTTGAATTCTGTTTTAAATATGGCATATCACTTCCCTTTTAGTGAGTAATAAATAATTAGCCATTGCATAGAATTTTAAAACTTACAAGGTCCGTCAGGAAGTTACTTTCCTAACACTCTTATCCACTAGGCATTTTATCAACTCCAATTTACAGAGAGGTTAGGTGACTTGCCAAAGGCCATACATTAGTGAGAATGTAGCTAGAGGTGAAACTCAAATTTTCTTCTTTGAGAGCCTGTGTGTGTGTGTCTCTATATTATGTTATTATAAAACATATTATATTACATCAATGTTATATTATTATCAAAGACAGGATCCTTCACGGGATATTCTTTCTATTTCAAGTTAGTATTACTATAGATGATGACTTGGTAGGAGAACTCTGCTTTTGATAAAAGGAGGATTGAATTCCCTGGCTGTTCTTAGCTGAGTTCTGTGGGTGTCAGGCAGATGTATTCCTTTATACTATCAGTTTTCCGAATGTGATCTGAANTATATTATTATCAAAGACAGGATCCTTCACGGGATATTCTTTCTATTTCAAGTTAGTATTACTATAGATGATGACTTGGTAGGAGAACTCTGCTTTTGATAAAAGGAGGATTGAATTCCCTGGCTGTTCTTAGCTGAGTTCTGTGGGTGTCAGGCAGATGTATTCCTTTATACTATCAGTTTTCCGAATGTGATCTGAACACTTCTGGGGTCTCTTTTGCAGATTGGTAGCTAATTCTCCAGTACTCTTGCCTGGAAAATCTCATGGTTGGAGGAGCCTGGTGGGCTGCAGTCCATGGGGTCACGAAGAGTTGGACACAACTGAGCGACTTCACTTTGACTTGTCACTTTCATGCATTGGAGAAGGAAATGGCAACCACTCCAGTGTTCTTGCCTGGAGAATCCCAGGGACGGGGGAGCCTGGTGGGCTTCCGTCTATGGGGTCCCACAGAGTCGGACACAACTGAAGCAACTTAGCAGTAGCAGCTAATTCTAGAGCCTTGATAGGAAAACTGCTTCCATCTGAAGGCAAAAACATCTGATTGTCTTTTGGTGATGCCAGCAGCTTTAATGATTATGGAAGCTACTAGCTACATTGAGTCAGTGATGCCATCCAACAATTTCATCCCGTCATCACCTTCTTACTCAATGGACATGAGTTTGGGCTAACTCTGGGATATAGTGAAGAGCAGGGAAGCCTGGTATGCTGCAGTCCATGGAATTGCAAACAATCAGAAATGACGGAGTGACTGAACAACAGCATCTAGCCACCTGTGGCTGTTTCAATTTAAATTAATGAAATTCAGTAAGATTAAAATTTTACTTCTCAGTTATACTAGCTTTATTTCAAGTGCTCAATAGCCACAGATGGTTGCTGCTGCTGCCGCTAAGTCACTTCAGTCATGTCCAACTCTGTGTGACCCCACAGATGGCAGCCCATCAGGCTCCCCTGTCCCTGGGATTCTCCAGGCAAGAACACTGCAGTAGGTTGCCATTTCCTTCTCCAGTGCATGAAAGTGGAAAGTCAAAGTGAAGTCGCTCAGTCGTGTCCGACTCGTAGCGACCCTATGGACTGCAGCCTACCAGGCTCCTCCATCCATGGGATTTCCCAGACAAGAGTACTGGAGTGAGGTGCCATCACCTTCTCTGCCACAGATGGTTAGTGGCTACCAATTGGACAGTTCAGATATAGAGCATTTCTTTCATCGCAGAAAGTTTTTGGGGGGCACTTGAACATGTAGATGTGTAGCTGTAAACAACGCAGTTATCTTCTTAATAAGGTAGACATTTAACAATAATTATGTTCTCAAATGTTATCTTTGGTTTGAACCAGGGCACTGTAGTCCCTCTTTGATCTTATATATGTTTGCAGTGCCCTCAACTAAGGGTTAAAGAGAGGATAATTTCATAATTAAAGTCTTTGATAAACCCACTGAAGTTCTCTATATTGGGAAGCACTAATTCCTTGATCTGTTTCTTTTATAAAAATGCTTTAAATACCCTTATTTAATACCAGATAAATCCTTGCCACTCAAAGCAGCATAGCTCCACCTGGGAACTCATTAGAAATGTGGACTCTTGGGCTCCACCCCAGCCCTGCTGAATTCCAGTCTGCATTTTAACAGGATCCCCCAGTATTCACCTACACACTGAAGCTTAAGTCCTGCTATAGATTTCTTTCTAAAAATGGTCCTTCCTAACCTTGAATAGATCTGTTGTTCTTCAGACTTTTGTATAAAAGTCAAATAGTCCCCCCATTATTTTCAACCCTTTTACCTGGTCCCCCAAAGAGGATTTTTGTTCTTGATTCCTTTTAGCCTCTTCCTTCTGCTCTAGGATTTAGGCCACTCAGCGCCTTACCTCTGCTTCTCTCTGGATTAAGCCTAGCATGAATTCTGAGCTCTTTGCAGTGCTGGGACTCTGTGATAGAGGACTATGCCCTTGAGAGCTACCCTTTTCCTTCTCCATCCTTGTTTCCCTCTTCTCTCAAATCTTCCTATTTTCCTAAAAAAAACATTCTTTTTTTTTTCAACTCTCTGCTTCTAAGCTGAAGCTTCCCTTCTCTTCTCACTCTGCAACATTGCACTTTAATTGGAATTTGTCACACTTTACTAGGCATGTGTGAACCCTGGTAGTTTTACACAACCCACTCAGGGAGTCTTAAAACTTTGTAATTTGTCCTAACTTCTCCTTGCTCTACTATAATGTCAGAACAAACTTAAGATCCTATGTTTACATGTAACATTGGCCTTTCCAGCCCCTCACCTGTGTTGGCAGTGTGCCTCTGTGTGTGTGTGTGTGTGTGCACATATATAATATATAGTTTAATAGTTATGATTCATAGACTGTAGAAGGTTAGGTGATAGTGACAGAAGGAAAGCTGTAGATGAAATGTCAGTATTAGAGGGAAAAGATAGTATTTTTATTATCTGCTTTGTGTAATATCTTATGTTATCTAAATACTTCCTTTTGGTTTTCCATGTCTTCCTAGATATATTTGTGAGGAATTTGGAGAGCAATAAAAAGGTCATTGCAATGGTCTACATAAGAAAATAGGGTACTGGTCAGGGGCTAGAGAGAAGAGAATGGATACAAATATTGGGTTGGCCAAAACTTCATTGGGGTTTTCCCATAACAGCATTCAAAAACCCCAATGAACATTTTAGCCCAAACTGATACCTGTAAGTAACAGAATATTCAGGACTACTTTAAGTTCTGGGAGTGAATTTTTTTTTTTCCATAAACTTGCATTCTAACTAGGGAGACATGAAAAATCAAAAGGAAGCATCCAGAAAATACAACAGAAAATGTTATATGAGAAAATGTCATGGCAGGTAATAAAAATGCTGTTGTTTACCTCTCATGACACTAGCCTTATTAGCATCCACAAATTTGTCCATTTTGGAATCCTATGATAACACCTTTAGTATCTTTGATAAAATCTAGAGTATACATCATATTGAAAAATGCTGATTTTAAAAGTCATTAGATGCTGAAAAGTTTGGTTCCAGTGATATCTGCCCAGTCCTTACATCACTAGAGAGAGATGTTTTCATTCTCCATAAGATTTAAAATCCTAAAAACACACTGACTTTCGTTCATACTAGAGAATGCCACCCTCAGCTCTAATGCTGTTTATCAGGAAGCCCTAAAACACTTCACACCCTTATTATCTTCTGGGTCTTAGCCAATCTTTGTTTATTTCAAGTTTCCTTCCTTTGTTAGATCATCTCAGTCTTCCTTCTGGGTGCCCTGCCAAGCTGTGCCAAGTACTTTGAACAGTCTCCCTTTAGTAACTTATTGTCCTGGTTTATTTTAAGTATATCCCCTGATAGTTTTCATAGAGCTTTTTAGAATTGATTTGGTAAAATAAAATTGTTTTCTACAGTCCTACATTATTTGATCTAGTCTACATCAAAGAAATATAGTTATTCTTGATAGCTCCATGACATTATTGTTAACTCCGTATATCTGTTTAATATCTATATTTAGTTATCCATCATTTCCAAGTTTGTATGAAACCTCAATATTAATAAGTATCAAATTACTTTTGTATAATAACGTGGGCTGTCTGATAGGTGTTTATCAAATATTTTACATGGTGTTAGTAATTTATTACTCCAAAAGGACAAGTTTTAATTTATATTTTAAATTTTTATCTCTGGAGCTCCTATCCAGTCACATGTACAAATGTCATTAGAGGCTGTGTCAAGCTTTCATTCAAATTCAAAAATTCTATTTATGTATAATTCCAGTTTATTTTATACTTTTCATATATCTGCTGCTGCTGCTACGTCACTTCAGTTGTGTCCGACTCTGTGTGATCCCATAGACAGCAGCCCACCAGGCTCCCCCGTCCCTGGGATTCTCCAGGCAAGAACACTGGAGTGGGTTACCATTTCCTTCTCCAATGCATGAAAGAGAAAAGTGAAAGGGAAGTCGCGCAGTCGTGTCCAACTCTTCGCGACCCCATAGACTGCAGCAGACCAGGCTCCTTCGTCCATGGGATTTTCCAGGCAAGAGTGCTGGAGTGGGGTGCCATTGCCAAATTTCTTTGGCAATCACTTGAAAAGTAACTCATTTAATTCTAACAATAATGATTTCTTGATTTTTTTATTCTTTTTCATCACCTTCACTTCTGATATTGATCTTCTTTTATAAAACCAAAAGTACTCAGTAAGGGATAGAAAGAGACACTTCAGAAAACCTATCATCAAAATTCATTACAGAGTGGTGTTAAGTCCACCTCTCAAAAAGTAATCCATCTTTGATAAGTGCACAAAAGATATCTATATTAGAAGTATTAATTAATTGATCAATTAATTTATATGCCAGGCAAAGTACTACAGATGAAATTAAAGCAGTCCTTGACTTCAAAGAATTCATGTCTGGTGAAGATAAGATATAAGTTAGTAAATCACCATGGTAAGTAAGTGCTGTAAGAGTTATGAACAGAGCGCTACAGGAACAACTGGTTTTGCTTTACTTAAAACAGAGAATTCACAGTAGGTGAGTATTTAGGGGAGAAAAATCAGTTGTCTCCTTTTGTGTAGGGAAAAGCAATTCTTCCGTTCTATGTTTCTCTTCTATGTGTCTTTGTTACTTTTACACAGAACACTTCACTTTTAATATAGTGGTTTCCCCCACACAAATGATACACGCTTCATGTCCTATAATTTAACTCAGTTCTGCCACCATCTGCCTGAAAGTAGCATCAGATTTCACAGGTAAAGGCCTCAGCCCCATAAGACTTCCCCCTCAACTTCATATGTCAGTTGCAAGCCCAGGTAATAGCCTATAGATGGGAGATTCCAAAAGGCCACTCAGAGCGGCTATCCTAATTAACGAACTATTTACTCATACCAGTTTATCATGGGCTTCCTTGGTGGCTCAGATGCTAAAGAATCCGCCTGCAATGCAGGAGATGCAAGAGAAGCAGGTATGATCCCTGGGTCACAAGATCCCCTGGAGGAGAAATGGCTATCCACTCCAGTATTCTTGCCTGGAGAATTCCATGGACAGAGGAGCCTGGCAGGCTACAGTCCATAGGATTGCAAACAGTTGCACATGACTGAGCTACTGAGCACAACTGCTGCTGCTTCTGCTAAGTCACTTCAGTCGTGTCCGACTCTGTGTGACCCCATAGACGGCAGCCCACCAGGCTCCCCCGCCCCTGGGATTCTCCAGGCAAGAACACTGGAATGGGTTGCCATTTCTTTCTCCAATGCATGAAAGTGAAAAGTGAAAGTTAAGTCGCTCAGTCGTGTCCTACTCTTCGTGACCCCAGAGACTGCAGCCCACCAGGCTCCTCCATCCAGGGGATTCTCCAGGCAAGAGTCCTGGAGTGGGGTGCCATTGCCTTCTCCAACAGATTATTATAAAAAGATATGATAAAGGATACAGAAGAATATCTTGATAGAAGGGATATGTAGAGGAAGGTATAGGGAAAGGGGTGGAGATTCCATGTGTTCACCAAACCAAAACTCTCTGAACTCCCTACTATTGGGGTTTTATGGAGGCTTTCTCACATAGGCATGATCAATATTTAAGTCAGTTTCTACTGTCCTCCCCTCTCCAGAAGATAGAGGATGGGGCCAAAAATTCCAAGCTTCTAATCATGACTTGTCCGTGATTCAGGAGCTATCCAGGAACCTACTGAGAGTTACTTTATTGGAATAAAAGATGCTCCCAGAGGTTTTATCATGTAGGAATTTAGAAATGTTTTAGGAGGTCTGTGTCAGGGACAGAGGCCAAAGACAAACGCTAGAACAAGAGATCATTCTAGGGTTCTTATCATTTAGGAAATTACAAGGGTTTTAGAACCCTGTGCTAGGAACCAAGGGCAGAGACCAATATATATCGAATCTATGTAGATCTATCTGTCTATCCATCTATCATGTTTTATCCCTATTTATGTCACATTGAGTTACTATAAAACATTATTTTGAAACACAAGCAAGAACAATGAAATGAAAAACCATTCTCAAAAATGTCTTTAGACATGTTCAAGGAGAGTGTGAAAAGGAAAAAAAAATGCTAATGTTTTTTATTTGTAAAATTTCTACCTTCAAAGGGACAATTGGAGCTAAGAGAGACTTGATACATGTTTGGTTCTTTTTTTACATTGTTATATGACAGCAGTATCAACGCTGAAGATGAAGCCCCCAGAGGATAAAGCTCTTACAGTCACTCCCCAAATTTCAGTCTACTTAAATATTTTACCCATTTCACTGATACCTACCTTCACTTTCCCTGGAGCATATTTGTTTGATACCACCCCGTGACCTAATGGGTATTTATGTAGCTGGCTTGTTTGTTTTCAGTGATGTTTTCTGGCAGTTATTTCTTGTTTAGGTCCTTTTGGTTTATTTCAGCACTCTACTAATTAGTACCTAAATATTCCGAGACAATGATCTTTTACATAATGTCCTCAATTTTGATTCCCAACTCAAGAACTGTCTGTGTCTACTTCTGTGTGCTAAATGCCCAAGGCCGCTTCTCATAGTTTTCACTGAGCCTTCTATTTTTCTCATCTTTTCTGAATGCATCCAATAACTCTCTACTGACATTTTTTGTTGTATTTATTTTATTCCAAAATGTTCTTGGATTCCTGTATATCACTTTAAGACAACGGGAGCTTTACTTTCTAAGATTTCTTTTATCTTCTCAAAATGTCTAGTATTGTACCCTCAACAGTGTTGACAGAAGTTACTCACTGCCTCTTCAGAATTTGAAGGGAGCTCCTGTGAAGCTGGGTGATCATGCACCATGTGCAACTCAGAGCTGTGCATTTAAACGGTACAAAACAGTATCAAAATGAAGAAATCCCAAGACTTAACCAACTACCTCAAGTTAAATATATCAGAGTTGAAAGTTTATAGAGACTTTTCCATATATCATCACAGTAATCCTCAAGTGCAAAGACAAAATACTAAGCTACCTTTTTTGGTTCAGTTTTAACTTAACTAAAACAAGTGCTCTTGTAAAAACTTAGAACTCTAAGTAGTACGAAAGTAAAAGTGAGGACTCCAATCCCACTTACCTAAAGCTGACCATGATTAACAGTTTAGAATATATAATTGCAGATCCTTTTCTATGTATTTATTGACATACTCATATAATAAAGCAGGTTTTACATATTATTCTATTTCCTTTTTAACATGTCAAGTATATTTTTAGCAGTAAGAGTTCATTCTTATAAATGGTTGTATGTTATAATGTGAGTATACTAAAATTTAGGCTTCTCTGGTGGCTCAGTTGATAGAAAATCTGCCTATAATGCAGAAGACCTGTGTTTGATCCCTGGGTCAGGAAGATCCTGACGGAGAAGGGATTTTTGCCAGTATTTGTCCAGTATTTTTGCCTGTGAAATCCCATGGACAGAGGAGCCTAGCAAGGTACAGTCCATGGGGTCTTGAAGAGTTGGACACAACTGAGTGAGTAACACTTTCACACTATAATTTATGTTTCTCTCTATAAATGGATATCAGTCATAAATTGTTGGCAGATTTTGATTTTTCTCTTAGAAGTAATCCTTTAATAAACACCCTCATACAATTATCTTTGATCTTAAAAGTGAAGGTTTCTCTTGGATTTATATTAGTGAAATTACAAGGTCAAAGAGAATAAACATTTTAAATAATGAAAGATAATACCAAATTGTCTTCCAAAAACTGTTACATTTTTTATTGTTTTTAAACTTTTTATTTTATGTTGTAATATAGCCAATTAACAATGTTATTGTTTCAGGTGAACAGCAAGAAGACTCAGCCATACATGTATGCATTCTCCCCCAAACTCCTCTCCCTTCTAGGCTGCCACATAACATTGAGCAAGTTTCCCTGTGCTATACAGTAGGATCTTACTGGTTATGCATTTTAAATATATCAGTGTTTACGTGTTGATCCCAATTTCCCTAACAGTTCCATTTTTTCAATCAATTATTTTCTCACCGATAGTATATGAGAGTACCCTTTTCTCTATACTCTCACTCACAGTGGGTTTTTTTTTAAGTATTTAATTTGCTACAGTATTGCTTCTGTTGTTTGTTCTGGTTTTGGGCCATGAGACAAGTGGGATCTTAGCTACCTAACCAGGGATGGAACCCAGAGCCCCTGCACTAGAAGTCCCAACCACTGGACCATCAGGGAGGTCCCTCAAAGTGTTTATTTACAATCTCTTTTAGTTTTTATCAGTCTAGTACACCCAACATGTTATCTTATTGCTGTTTTATTTTGTATTTCCCTAATCATGAGGCTTAATTTTATTCATGTTTCTTCTTCAGTGAATTTTCTAGTCCAACTGTTTCTCCTTAATTTCTATATGCCTCAATTTCCTTAGCTGTTCTCCTTTTTAGGTGAATATTGTTGTGAATTAACTGTTATGAAAAATCCTCATTTATTAAACATTATTTTGAATGGGTCACTGTCTTTTCCAAAAAAAATAGAAGTACAGCTGACTCTTGACCAATGCTGGGGTTAGGGACTCCAACCCATACAGTAGACAATCCACTTATAACTTCACAGTCAGTTCTCATTGGAAGTTCCACATTCACAGGTTCAATCAACCTGATTGTGTGGTATTGTAGTATTTCTCATTGAAAAAATATCCACTTATAAGTGGACTGACACAGTATAAACCTGTGGTGTTCAAGATTCAGATGAAGCTTTTCAAATTTTTCTTTCCTGTATTTGATATTCTATTTTTAAGTATGTACTTTTAAAATTTGAGTTATCTCGACTTACACAGCAACACCGTAGATGCTGTATTTCGACTAGCAATAACAATACATACACTTCAAGGAGAACTACACATGTTCCATTAGTATGAAATGCATTTCTGGCCATATTGTTCCCTTAGCACAGTTTCCCCAGCCAAAGATATTAAATAAAACCAGCATTATTTCAAAACGTATTATGAAACAGATACCTAACTTTCTCCTCTATTGTTCAGTCACTAAATTGTCTGACCAGGCTCCTGGATACTCCACTATTTCTTGGAGTTTGCTCAAATTCATGTCCACTGAGTCAGTGATACTATGTAACCATCTCATCCTCTAAGGCTTAGAGAAATGCAGATCAAAACCACAACGAGATATCATCTCACATCCATCAGAATGGGTGTGTGCATGCTCACTCAGTCGTGTCTGACTCTTTGCAGCCCTATGGATTGTAGCCTGCCAGGCTCCTCTGTTCATGGGATTTTCCAAGCAAGAATACAGAAGTGGGTTGCCATTTCCTACTCCAGGGGACCTTTCTGACCCAGGGATTGAACCCACATCTCCTGCTTCATAGGTGGATTCTTTACCACCGAGCTACCTGGGAAGCTCCCCATCATAATGGCCATCATCTAAAAGCCTACAAATAATAAATTTGGAAGGCGGTGTGGAGAAAAAGGAACCATCCTACACTGTTAGTGGAAATGTAAATTGATGCATCCACTATGGAAAGCAGTATGGAGGCTCCTTTAAAAACTAAAAATAGAGCTACCATCTGATCCAGCAATCCGACTCTTGGGCATATACCCCAAAAAGACAAAAACTCTAATTCAAAAAGATACATGCACCCCATTGTTCATAGAAACATTATTTATAATAGTTAGGACATAGAAACAATCCAGGTGCTCATCAACAGGCATTTGGCTTCAGTTCAGTCGCTGTCGTGTCCGACTCTTTGCAACCCATGAATCGCAGCAGGCCAGGCCTCCCTGTCCATCACCAACTCCTGGAGTTCACTCAAACTCATGTCCATTGAGTCGGTGATGCCATCCAACCATCTCATCCTCTGTCGTCCCCTTCTCCTCCTGCCCCTAATCCCTCCCAGCATCAGAGTCTTTTCCAATGAATCAATTCTTCGCATGAGGTGNAACTTAGAGCCTGTTACACAGAGTGAGGTAAGTCAGGAAGAGAAAAACAAATACCATGTAATAACACATATACGTGGAATCTAGAAAAATAGTACTGATGAACTTATTTGCAGGACAGGAATAGAATAGAGACGCAGACGTAGAGAACAGACTTGCAGACACAGTAGGGAAAGGAGAGGGTGGGATGAATTGAGAGAGCAACGTTGAAACATATATATTACCATATGTAAAACAGATAGCTAGTGGGAAGTTGCTGTATAACACAGGGAGCTCAATCTGGTACTCTGTAATAACCTAGAGGAGTGGAATGGGGTGGGCAGGGGATGAGAAGGAGGTTCAAGAAAAAAGGGACATATGTATACTTAAGGCTGATTCACATTGTTCTATGACAGAAACCAGCACAACATTGTAAAGCAATTCTTCTCCAATTAAAAATTAAAATGGCCAACCATGTGAAATTAATTAAACAAGGCTATTAGACTGAGGTGGCTCCCTTTTTTCTTTCTTGGCCCTCCTGTGCATGCGGTATCTTAGTTCCCCAACCAGGGATCCAACCTGTGCCCCCTGCCATGGAAGCACAGAGTCTTAACCACTGGACCCTCCAAGGAAGTCCTTGAGGTGGCTTTAATGCCTTAGTAGCTCCTGTAAGCAAACCCAAACTTAAGCTGAAGTGTCTCAAGGTTAAGAAACAGAAGCCTAAGAACAACCAATCACAAACAGCCAAGTTGGCTTCACCAAGTAAGGCAAACGTTCAAGTTCATTTCAGTTCAGTTGCTCAGTCGTGTCTGACTCTTTGCGACCCCATGAATTGCAGCACGCCAGGCCTCCCTGTCCATCACCAACTCCTGGAGTTCACTCAGACTCACGCCCATCGAGTCAGTGATGCCATCCAGCCATCTCAGCCTCTGTCATCCCCTTCTCCTCCTGCCCCCAATCCCTCCCAGCATCAGAGTCTTTTCCAATGAGTCAACTCTTCGCATGAGGTGGCCAAAGTACTGAAGTTTCAGCTTTAGCATCAGTCCTTCCAAAGAAATCCCAGGGCTGATCTCCTTTAGAATGGACTGGTTGGATCTCCTTGCAGTCCAAGGGACTCTCAAGAGTCTTCTCCAACACCACAGTTCAAAAGCATCAATTCTTCAGTGCTCAGCCTTCTTCACAGTCCAACTCTCACATCCATACATGACCACTGGGAAAACCATAGCTTTGACTAAACAGACCTTTGTTGGCAAAGTAATGTCTCTGCTTTTGAATATGCTGTCTAGGTTGGTCATAACTTTCCTTACAAGGAGTAAGCGTCTTTTAATTTCATGGCTGCAGTCACCATCTGCAGTGATTTTGGAGCCCAAAAAACTAAAGTCTGACACTGTTTCCACTGTTTCCCCATCTATTTGCCATGAAGTGATGGGACCAGATGCCATGATCTTCGTTTTCTGAATGTTGAGCTTTAAGCCAACTTTTTCACTCTCCACTTTCACTTTCATCAAGAGGCTTTTTAGTTCCTCTTCACTTTCTGCCATAAGGATGGTGTCAGTTACAGCCAATCAATAATTTCCTTGCTTTGCTTCTGCCTCTTGTCTAGAAAAGTCTTTCCACTAGTTCTTTTGATGGGGCACTCCTAACCACCTCTGGTTTGTCTCTGCCTGATGTGAGTCAGTTTTTGCTCAGATAAACTCTTAAAATGTTGATATGCCTCAGTTTATCTTTCAACAACAGGATGTGGTTTCTTTCCTCATGAACTATTACTTCAAAGATCAACATAATAGATTGTATTAAAACTGACAATTCCAAGGTGTAGAAATTCAGAGATATTCCTTGCTCTTTATCAGTATTGTTCCAAACCATGGAGATGATCCATCAGCTGACCCACTACTCACACATTGAGTAACGCTCTGTCATGTTTTAAGAAGAGTGTTAAAGTTCTAATTTCTTATTCCTTCCCACACAGCAACTTCCCTAATAGCAGCATTTTACAATTATGTAATGCCTATCTGTGCCTGCTCTAATCACTTCACCTAGGTATTTACATATTTAGTGCTCACCCTTAAGGTGATAGCACCATGATTCAACCCTGTTTTACAGATGAAGAGATCTCACCTCAGGAAGGTTGAGGCATTTGCCCAAGATCACACAGTTACAGACACATAATCCACAAGGAATTGAACCCAAACATTCTGCGAGTCTTTGCATGTGACCTCAGCCCCAGTCTTAAGTGTACGACCCTAGTACTGAATTTCCGCTTCCTCTACTGGAAAACCTTTGGGTGGAGGAGGGAAGGTAAAGGACTGAGTGGGAGGAAGTACCTCAGGGCAAAAAGGGGAGAATTATGCAGTTTGTAAAGCGGAACTGTGAGAGAGAAGTGTCTGTAATCCTGCTTAGATCTTCTTGATTGGCCCTAGACCCTTGGAAAAGTATTTCATTTTTTTGAACCTCAGTTTCCTATTCTGTATTTGGTCCTTCTAGTGAAATAAGAGAATGTATGCACTTTATTCACAGAGAAACCTTAGCTGTCACCTACCCTCCACCCCCAATGAAAGGCAAAGAAAGAAACCTGAGATCTTTGAATTAGCTATATTGAAAAGACATGGAGTAGACTTTCCTTAGGACTGGATAACAAAACAAGCCAGAAAAGAAAAACTTAAAAGATAAATCTGACATTTGTTAACACTGATTTTTGTAATTTCAAATATTCTTTCTTCTTTCCAATTTTTTTTTTTACTTTCTCTCTTTCCCTTCTTTCTCCTCACTGTTAATTTTTCCCTTTGTTTCTTAGTAAAATACTTTTTGAGAGTTTCCCAGGTAACACAGTGGTAAAAAAAAATCCACCTGCAATGCTGGAGATGCAGGAGACACAGATTTGATCCCTGGGTCAGGAAGATGCCCTGGAGGAGGAAATAGCAATCCATTCCAGTATTCTTGCCTGAAAATTTCCCAAGGACAGAGGAGTCTGTCAGGCTATAGTCCATGGGGTCGAAAAGAGTCAGACACAACTGAGCACACACACATACACACACACACACACACACACACACACACACACACACACACACACAGAATGCTTTTTGGAAACCTCCAGCTTTGGTTCAGCTAAAAGGAAAGAAGAGTAAGTTTCTACTGTGGCCAGAAATCTACGGAAAGTAGAGTACCCTGGGGGCCATCTCAGCTGCAAAACAAAAGTACAAAAAAAAAGCTGGCTAAGTTGGGAGATGAATGTTCTAGAGGGAGGAAGAATGAGGATGATTNGTTCAGCTAAAAGGAAAGAAGAGTAAGTTTCTACTGTGGCCAGAAATCTACGGAAAGTAGAGTACCCTGGGGGCCATCTCAGCTGCAAAACAAAAGTACAAAAAAAAAGCTGGCTAAGTTGGGAGATGAATGTTCTAGAGGGAGGAAGAATGAGGATGATTAAAAATTGCAGATTCTTTCCAGTCTGGGATTGACTTCCCCAAGTTCTACTTTTATCATTGGTTTATTTTACTAGAAAGTGATCCTTTGTCTAAACCATTTTATCTTTCCTCTAGTGTTCCTGTAGAATAATTCAAGTTGTTTCAGGCACATGTGTCTCGTTTGCCATCCAAATTGCTGGCTGGAATAGCAAAATGCATCTTTTCCTCTGGTTTTAACTCTGTCTGTGAACAGGAAAGAACTGGGCTTTCGGGGTCAAAGACCCTTGGGCTGAACTCCCTACTTATTAGGCCACCTTGGGCAAATAATTTAACCTCTGTAACTTTGCTCATTTGGAAAGTAATTATAAGAATAATAACAGCCATGTAGATTTGTTTGAGATAATACATGTAAAGCACTAGCATAGGAGTGGAGCCTAAGAAATATTCATTATGTAGCAGCTCCGATGATTATTTTTCAGTCTATTTTTCTTTCCCCTAAAAATACCTAAGTATTTAGCTTAATAAGGTTTTGGTCAGATGAACGATATGAATCAAAAAAACAAAAAAACCCATCATTAGGGCAAAAGATATATCACAGGAAAAGGCTTACTTCTTTTCAGGGGCTTGAAGACTTTCCATGTTCTAGGTTATATTTTAGTTGCAAACCAGAAAAGGAAACATAAAGACATGAAAATAAATACAAAGTGATATCCTCCACACAGTTGTCATCATGACAGGGACATCTTATTTACATAAGTACATTTTTCTTTTTACAATATCATGTGGCTTGCAGGATCTTAGTTCCCCAACCAAGGATGGAATCCCTACTCCAGCAGTGGAAACATAGAATCCTAACCATTGGACCACCAGAGACTTCCCTACAGAAATCATTTTTTTTTTTTTTGGTACTAACTATATTGGTAGAATGCCATATTATTTGATAAGTAAAAAACAAAAGCAAAACAGGGCCTAGTTGCCATAAAACTAAAAAACTAATTTGAAACNCAGAGAAAGGCACTAGATTCGGAAATTATATCCTCACATAAACTTTAAATATTGGCCAGGGGGGAGCAGCTCTTTCACACTGCACTTATTGTGCTCTTGGTGTGAAATGTTCTGGCAGCACCTCAATACAGAATCCTAGGATTCTGTGTGAGGCAGATTGCAAAAGCCATTGAAAAAAATTCTGGAGAATTGTAATGCAGTTTGAGACAGATCTAATTGTATGAGGACTAGTGCTCATCGCCCCAAAGTGAATAGGATAGACCACTGTGTGTGATTTGGTTGATCAGACACTTGAAATGAATAGACTCTCACAATGTATGTGTGATTGGGTCTATGTACGTATAGATAGATCCACTGTGTGTGATTGGATCACTATGCCAGGATCTCCAAGCCCAAGAAATGTATACAGTAATAAAACTGTAATTCAAAAAGATACATAGCAGCACTATTCACAATGGCTAAGACATGGAAACAACCTAAATGTCCATCAACAGGCAAATGGATAAAGAAGGTGTGATACACAGACACAATGGAATACTACTTAGGCATAAAAAGAATGAAAGAATGCCATTTGCAGCAACATGGATTCAACTAACGATTATTATACTAAGTGAACTAAGTCAGAAAAAGATAAAATGATATCATGTATATGTGGAATCTAAAATATGACACACACGAGCTTATCTATGAAACAGAAAGAGTCACAGACGTAGAGAACAGTCTGGTGTTGCCAAAGGGGAGGGTAGGGGAGAAGGGCGGATTGGGAAGTATCTGCCTACAGTCAACACATATTTGTTGAGCACCTATTATGTTCTAGATGCTTCTCTAGGGTCTTGAGATACAAATATTTGTTCATCATCTTTGATGAACAAAATAGAGATGCCTGACCTTATGGAATTTATATGTTAGTGTGAGATGATTGACAGTAAATACCAAACCTGGGGAAGAAGAATATAGTATGGAAAAATAAAGCAGTACAGCAGAGTAAAGGGAGTGCTAAGGGGGGAGTGCTGCAGCCTTAAACAAAATGATTAGGGTAAGCTTCATTGAGAACCTAACGTGAGCAAAGTCTCAAAGGAAGTGAGAGCCAGACGTGCGGCTTCTATAGGAAGAGCCCTTCTAGGAAGAGGGAACAGTCAGTGCAAAGGTCCTAAGGTCAGTATTATCACAAGCTTCACCATCTTCTTGGACTTCCCTGATAGCTCAATTGGTAAAGAATCTGCCTGCAGTGCAGGAGACCTGGGTTCGATCCCTGGGTTGGGAAGATCCCCCGGAGAAGGGCACAGCTATCCACTCCAGTATTCTGGCCTGGAGAATCCCAAGGACTACAGTCCATGTGGTTGCAGAGTCGGACATGACTGAGTGAGTTTCACCTTCCCTTTCACTGTCTTCTTAACTAAGGAGAATGGCATTCTAGGCATGGAGAGGTTATTATACTCCACTTCATGGGTTTGAGAGATAAATACACCTTTTCTCAGCTTTCTATTCAAGGTTCATAACCCTTAATGCCTCAAATATCTGTGATTTTTAGCTCAGAAAGTGACTGTGACCAGTCTTGGCCATATTTTAAGGATCTCATTTGCCTCCTTGAACATGTATAGCATAGGGAACCAACTCAGTTATGGATACTCATTTTTTTCTGTTAGACTGAATAGCTTGGGAGGGAACAGTTGTTTGTAACTGCCTGTATTTATCAACTATAAGTTGGATATAATATAAGGATAATTGTTATCTCCCCAGGAATTGAACTGATGAATTTGGCAGGATCATGATGGTGGTGATGGTTTAGTCACTAAGTCATGTCTGACTCTTGTGACCCCTTGGACTGTAGCCCACCAGGCTCTTCTGTCTGTGGGATTCTCCAGGCAAGAATACTGGAGTGAGTTGCCATTTCCTTCTCCTGGCAGCACCATACTGACATAGTAAATGGATAACATGGGACACACAGACACAGACACACACATTTTCACTATGTGACATTTTGATCCAAAACCTAGTCTTTGAAGATGTAAATTTTGCCTTCCAGGTAAAGTTTGAGAGATATAAATAAATATTTCATAATGTGAAAAAATAGAAAATGAAGAAAAATACCTATTCTTTGTTACTCTTCAAAGTACATGTGTTGTATTGATACTAAATAGTCAATAAGCAATTTCAGATGCAGAAATGGCTACCTCATACCACACGATAAACTCTAGAATAAAACATTTCTGTGGCATTGTGATAAACTGTGGCCCCGCATGTATAGAATATACATACGTATATATGTGCGTGCACATGCGCACATACACACAAGGTAAAGAAAAATATTCATTCTAATGTAGAAAATGTAAATAAAATAAAAACACACATATCCCCTTGCCCAGACAAAAATATATTATTAAGCTTCCCGGGTGGGTCAGTGGGTAAAGAATTTGCCTGCAATGCAAGAGAGGCAGGAGATGTGGGTTTGATCCCTGGGGAAGGAAGATGCCCTGGAGGAGGGCATGGCAACTCACCCCATTATTCTTGCCTGGAGAATCCCACGGACAGAGCAGCCTGGTAAGCTACAGTTCATAGGGTCACAAAGAGTTGGACGTGACTGAAGGGACTGAGCATGCAAGCAAACCACAGAGATCATTAACAAACTTATTAGGAACCTGCTGTTAGTGGATACTGAGGCAAAGGCCCTTGCTTCATTGCAGAACTTGAATTAATTCTGCTTCTAGGGGGAGCACAATATGAAAACAACAACTATAACCACCACCATAAACTGCTTGTTATTAATACTTCCAAGGAGTATGCTAAGTGCATGGACCAGCATTATTGTATTATATGATATTGTATCATTTAAGCCTATGTGGTAAGTAGTATCAATAGATGATAAAGGAAGGGCTCAAAGAAGCTAGGAAGCTTGTGCAAGACCTCAGAGCTATTATAGTAAATTCTAGATCAAGGATTTGAAACCAGGTATTCTGTTTGTAGGGCCGATAGGCTTCACCCCTGCAGTGTGTTGCCTGAAAAGGATCTCAGAAGTAGTGTGTGAATACTGGAGTCAAAAGAGACCTAGGATTAAATCTTGTTTTTGTCTCTTATGTGCCCATAGACTAGGCCTTTAACCTTTGAGACTCAAAGGTCAGTAGTATAGACACTAATATCTATAGTACAGTATCTATGCTGCTGCTGCTAAGTCACGTCAGTCGTGTCCAACTCTGTGCGACTCCACAGACAGCAGCCCACCAGGCTCCCCCATCCCTGGGATTCTCCAGGCAAGAACACTGGAGTGGGTTGCCATTTCCTTCTCCAATGCACAAAAGTGAAAAGTGAAAGTGAAGTCACTCAGTTGTGTCTGACTCTCAGCAACCCTATGGACTGAAGCCCACCAGGCTCCTCCATCCATGGGATTTTCCAGGCAAGAGGACTGGAGTGTGGTGCGGATGCCACTGCCCTCTTCCATAGTATCTATAGTAGTTACTGATATCTATAGTACTAGTATCTAAGGGTATAGATAATAGTATCTACTTTGCCAAATTGCCTTAGATTAGAGATATTGTGTGCCTGCTACATGGTTACTATTCAGTAAGTGATAGTTTGATTTAACTGTTATCTCTGGGTTTAAACAGTCATTGAGGAAGAATGCTGAATGCTATGCCAAACTCAGAAAGCACCTGACGTTCCCTTTTCTCATTAACCAGGACTTCTGGTTGGCTACTTGAGAATTTGTCGCTAGAATCGAGTGTAACCATTGCTAAAGGAAAGAAGACTAGGGAGTGCATGCACTTTCTGCATTTTGAACAACTCAGAAGAGGAAGCCCATTTATTTAATTTACACCAGAGCTCTTGGGCATCCTGTAAAGTCTTCCTCTGGAGGAAACAGCCAACAAGCTAATGTCCCAAAGAGAGAGAAACAATTTAGCCAATTCATGAACTAAGGTTGTAGTTATAGTATACTCTTTTTGCCAAAGAGAGTAATTTGTAAGTTTAAATAGCACCAAACCAAGATTACCAATGTTAGTTGAGAATGTGCTGTTTAAGGATAAGTCAAACCATAAATTACAAAATTGAAATTTAGAGATGATTGGCATGCTCAGAGATGTTAGAATTACACAGGAGATTTTTACAATAAAGACAGAAAATCAAGCCTAAAACAAGCTGTTATCCTGAACTATAAAAGTATAAACAGGATCCAAGTTAGTGAATATTATAGTAATTTTTAAGGAAATAATATGGTCACAAAGCTGGAAGGGATGTTGAAGCTCAATTATTCACACTCCTCTTTTCCTCTTTTTTTTTTAGGTGTGGAAACTGGAAACCAAAGAAAGGAATCGCTGTGGCGAGGTACACACACACAGTAAAATATTTCTCATCTCAATTTTCTCCTGGATGAGGTGATGAGGCTTAGTAAGAAGCACAGTTTATAAGAGTTCTGAAAGCCAGCGGCCTTGCTAAATTTAGATTTGGTTTTTGCTTATGTAATTTTCCTTGTGTTTTCAATTATTTATACGAATATATTATTTATATATGTCTGGAACTTGTGCTTTTAGCACTCAATAAACAGGAATAATTTATAGGACTACAGAGTGCTTCCTGTCCTTACCTTTCAGAGTCTGTTCTTTTGCATTGTTAATTAATTGTTATATTTAAGCCCTCAGCAACTTCCTTTCCCAGCAGTCTTGTCATACTACATAACTAGCCAGGAAGAGCTGTGTTAGGATCTACCTTTATCTTCATACTCAGATTCTGAAATTCAGGCTCATGGTCCTCTTAGTTATTCCACTAGCACAGCCTCCTCCTGGGGTGTGAGGGCCCGTGGGTGGTCATGGCATGACCTAGCAGAACACTGTCTTCGGTAGACTGAGAGCACGCTGAAAGAGGAAAGGCTGCCAGTCCTACGTTGAATCTGTCCATGCTTCAAGTTTCGTCTTTGCCTCTGCATTTCTTTTTGTTTCTTTCAAATCAAGTTCTTGACACACCTTCCTCTGTTCCCCCTTCACCTTTTTTTCCCTCTGCTGTCCCACCCTGACCTCAGGGACCTATGTCATCCTGGCTCATGGCCACAGGTATGGCTTCTACCACCAGAAATGACTCCTGATTCTTTCCTCTTTCCCTACATTGTTCACTTCCCTGTGTCTGACTCTCTTTATCCTGGTTCTCACCTTGCCTTGGATTTATCACAGGACAGAGTGATAATTGCAAGGAAGACCCAACACGGAGGTACCCCAGGGTGGTGCTCGGATGTCAAGAGGCCTCGGCAGGACTGGGCTGGGCATGGTGACAGCCTCTGTGGTGCCCCTTCCTTCACTGCCTCCTCAGTGTTTTCCAGAGCAAATACAAAGGGGTCCTTGGTTGTTATACTCTGAGCCTGAAGGATTAGCTCTCTAACCAGTTTTTAGAAGAGTAAGTATAGTGAAATACATAAACTTTCCCTCCATGGAAAGGCAAGACAAAAGTGAAATGGACTGTCTTTTTTTTTTTTACTGTCAGTCAAAGGCATGACGCCTTTGCTAGGACTTTAGAGCAAGGTCCTTCTGTCTCGTTGATGGAATCAGCAGGTGAGCAGCCCACTCACAGGCCAATTCATCTGAAGGCAAGAAACTACCTTCCCATAGCCATGGGTATCCATGAGGATGCAAACCAGATCAAGGGCTTCCCAGGTGGCTCAGAGGCAAAGAATCCGTCTGCCAATGCAAGAGATGCTGGTTCGATCCCTGGGTCAGGAAGATCCTCTGGAGAAGAGAACGGCAACCCACTCCAGTATTCTTGTCTGGAAAACCCCATGCACAGAGGAGCCTGGCAGGCTACAGTCCGTGGGGGTCACGAGAGAGTCGGACATGACTTACCCACTGAGCACGCACACACAGTGCAGACCAAATACCCCCATCGACTTGACATGAAAGGACTACTGAAATAAAAACAAAATAATCCTCAGGAAAAAGGGCCATCGAGGGAAATTTCTCTTTCCTCTTCTCAGCATTGTCAGCAGTTTGTTTTTAACTGTAAGGTACATCGTGGTCAGTCACAATACTAGACTGTCAAAATACATTGAATGGAGGATGAATTGATGGGAGGATGAATAACCATCTCAGTGAAAGATGTAAAACTCTGTAGACCTGCACTTGTTCACCCAGGGAACGCCTCATGGTACCTTATATATATATTAGCATCTTTAAAGACTTAAGGAATGCCCCTGCAGATTCACCTAGTTCCATGAGCCTGACTGGCCGCTGCATCAGCTGTCTGGAGCCTCCTTTTGGGGGTTATTTATTCTGCACACTTCCAAGGATAGAGGCCAGAAAGTTCTAGTGCACTATGGGGCCAACTATGTGGCCAGGGAACTCCACCCAATCCTAGCTGATTAGGCCAAGTAGGCAGTAGTTAACTGTGTTAAAGGTAAAGGAGAAGATTCTAAGAAAGATACTGTTAATATAAATGCCTCAGGGCAGAGTGTTGTCATAAATTCATCTGGCTACAAAATGCATATTAGTTCCATATTTAAAACATCTTAAAATTTCAGAGTGACTTGTCTGTATTATAAAAAATGCAAAAAGTACAGATGAATGAAAGTAAAGCCCCCACCTGTGTGACACCCTATTCTTAGCCGTGTGACACCACTAAGAGTTTCTTGTTTATCTTTTCAGGAGTGTTTAATCGTGGCCAACGGGTATATTGAATGGGCTAGACTAAATGGGGTGAAATCAGAAAAGTAGTTTTCTTCTTCCTCTAAGCCAAATATTATCTAGATCTCTGCCCAACCCTTGGACCATACATTGGGCAGACCCTGTCACTTTTACAAATATATCTAGATGTTAAAAACAGTGTGGGTGTGTTTTAAAATATTTTTAAAAGGTCAATCTGGATCTTCCTAGTGGTCCAGTGGTTATGAATCCATCTGCCAATGCAGGGGACATGGGTTCTATCCCCGGTCCAGGAAGATCTCACATGTTGTGAGGCAACTAAGCCCCTGCGCGACAACTACTGAAGGGGGGAAGCACAGTAGGGCTCCTACTCCACAGCGAGAGAAGCTGCTGCAATGAGAAACCTGGGCACCCGAAAGCACTGCAACCAGAGTGTAGCCCTACGCTATACTGGATGTCAATTCGGATGATTTCGATGTCAATACGATCCAAATCTAAAGTTCCTCCTCACATCTAGTTTAAAATCTCTTCCCTTCCTGGGGCGTGGGCCTGACCGTGGTTCAGAAAACTGCAAGTAGAAACAGGAGTGCGCGCGCTGGCTTTCCCTCCTGTAAAGAGCTTTTCACTCCTGGATTCGGGCACTGAACCCTGCAGTCCCCGCCCCTCCAGGAGCAGGCTGCGGAGGCGGAGGCGGATCCGAGGTAAAGGACAGGACTTGCTCAAAGCGTGGTATGTAATCAGAAATCTAAACCCTCCGGTGGTGGATACCTACTGCTGGCTTTCTCTCCCATGAAGTAGTTTTGTGGGTTTTTCAGAGACTTCTGCCCAATCAGGGACTCTGCTCTCTGTTCTCTGAAGTGTTCCTGCGGTGGGCGATGCTCTCTCTCAGCCTCGCCTCTCACGAATCTCCCTCAAGAGCAGTCATATGATTCCTCTCCTTTCTCAGAAGATTACTGCTGGAATTATCTTGCCCCAGCAGGCAGAGCTCTGGGGCAAGATCTTTTCAAGATGGCACTAGCCTGACTGACTTCCAGATGGCCGAGCTCATGCGAAGTTTTAGCATCATGCCCTACCAAACCCTGGAGAAATGACTACTCCCTTCGTAGCCCGCGGTCATGGCTGTGCCACACAGGTCATTCTGCGCAGTCTCTGGCTTTTATCCTTCTCCAGGCGGGAGGCAGACACCTCATTCTTTGCTCCTGAGTTCCAGGGAACACAGATTTAGTTCACCCAAGAGCTCTCTGACCACATTCTGTTGTAAGAGCAGTGTGAAGGGTCCCTCTGACTTTTTGCAGATTGACAAGCAATGAAATGAGGGAGCTGCTTTTTGTCCCTTCGGTGAGCTTGCCATTTTCTTAGGTTTTCTCTCTCTTTCTCTCTTCTTGGCATTCCATTCAGCCTCCCTCATGAGGAAGGGAATCATATGGAACTATAATGCTATCAGACCAGTGCACACCTTTTTTCTTCCTCACTCTGATCATCCTTTGGACTGAAGGTGGGTGAAGAGCTAAGTCAAAGTATAAAGTTTTGTATACTTTTAAGTAAGTTCTGGATGAATAATATTGTTATTTAAAATATGGGGGAACATATTGCTTACTATTAATGTTGAAACTTCAGCCCAGATTGATACGACGGAAAGTCCATTTAAACAACACACACACACACTTCTAAATACTATAGATCCTTTCTTGACCTCAAATGGAAATTTACTGTTTATTGTTCTAGAGTTTGTTTTCTTAAGAATAAATCTTCGACAATTTGTATCATACATCAGTACAGTTCACTAGAGTATTGCATCACTTGACCATCTCCAGATTTCTGTTATGACAATACTAAAGCAGAGTCTTTGTATACTTTTGGGAAAATATCTGCAGAACAAATTTCTAGAAGAATCACTTTGAATCACAAATAAAATTTGAATATATATTGCCAATTTGCTAACTTATCAGTTTTTATTCTAACGATTAAAAATGTAGAATGCCAAATATATATATTATGTATGTGTACATATACATATGGGCTTCCCAGGTGGCATTAGTGGTAAAGAACCAATCTGTCAGTGCAGGATACATAAGAGACACCAGTTCTTTCCCTGGGTAGAGGAGATGCCCTGGAGAAGGGCATGGCAACCAGCTCCAGTATTCTTGCCTGGAGAACCCATGGAGGGAAGAGCCTGACAGGCTATAGTCCACAGAGTTGCAAAGAGTTGGACACAACTGAAGCGATCTAGCGTCCATATATCCATATGTATATGATTTTGGTTTATGTTTCTTTTAATTATGAGCATGGTAGAACATGTTTCCATACATTTATTGGTCTTTTGAATCTTTTTTCTGGATTGCCTTTTCATTTCCTTTGCTCATTTTGATAGTCATAATTTTCATATCTTTTTTTTTAAGAAGACTTTGTATGTTGAGGACATTTGACTGTTCTGACATGTGAATGAAACATTGTCTCTTGTTCTTTAATATATTGACTCTGTATATCTTTAATGTTTTTCTATAAAGCAGTTTTCCAGTTTTATATAGTAATTCCATCAGTGTTTTTTCCTTTGTGGCATCTGGATTTCATGACATCCTTAGAAAGGCTCCAAAGTTCTAAAAATATTCCATTTTCTTCTAGGGCTTTCATTACATAATTTTTTAAGTTTTAAATTATTGATCTTTGTGGAATATACTTTAGGGTAAAGTGTGAGCTTTTTTAATATCTAACAAAACAAACTGTTTACTTCCCAAATTTTTCTAATTTCTCTTTTTCTTAATTTACATCTCTGAATGAAAATCTAAGTCAGAGTCCTCTTTTAAACATGGAGCTTCTCACATAGTTAAACAGAAAGGCAAATAAATAAAAAAAGCAAAACAGTTTTGTTTTAAATTATCCCTGCTGCTTCCTTTCCAGGGTTCTTAGCCTGACTTCTTTGAGCATTGGTCTCTTAGACTGGTACTTATTTTCATGGCACTTACCATGTATTTCAAATCCAGCGGTGAAAGAGAGAAGAATATGTGCTCCTTCTCATTTTTACAGTGGATTCCAGGAGAGGGGAAGTAACAGGCCCAAGGTCACAGAGCAGTTTAGGGTGTTGAAATCTAAGGTTCCGAGCCATCTAGCCTGTTGCAGTAATCACCAGACATGATGTACAAAGCGCAGGTAGAAAGCATTCTTCTGATTGCATCATTCACTAAATTATATAATCTCCAACAAAAACAGCCAGAGGGCAGTGGACAGGGTAAAGCTCAGCCCATTGAAATGTGCAGATCTTTCAGTGAATTGGGAAAATGGCCTGCTCATAGAGATCATATATAATATTTGACAATGTGAGTCAGACTTGGGCATTATCCAAGGTTAATCTTATCCCCTTAATGAAATAGCTGATTGTTTTGACTTGCTCCTCTCTGCCTGTTCCAAGTTGCCTGACAGTGTATTGTAGAGACAGATTTGCTGCTCTGAAGCTCTATGCTCAAGTGCTGAATTACGGAGTCCATTAAGAAGTTCAGAAGATCTGTTTGGAGAGGCAGGAATCCAGTAAAGCTTCTAATTTTTCCATGATGACTGATGGATTTGGAGCAGTCTTAAGGGGTGGCTGCATAATGCTAAGTGTTTAGTGTGTGCCAGCTTTGTCACCTTGCATGAACTCTGTAACCACCTTTTATTCCAACCTCATCCTCTCAGGCTGCCTCCGAGGGAAGGAGAAATTTCTGACTTTGGAAGTTGAGAGAGACCAGAGAGAAGGTGAGCAGAAGAGGCGGGGGCAGGGAGGCACCAAAGAAAACCTGCCTATGTCTTACGTATCTGGCAGATTCCCTAAATTTCATAGGTCATTGGACTTCTTCCAGAAACGTTGTTTTGTAAAAGGCGTGTGGAGTAGTGTAGGCCCTCTGGTGAATAGGATACTCCTTCCCAGCAACAGGATATGGGAGAGTTCAGCCCCAGGAAGATCACTGTGTCCAAAATGGTGGGGAGAAGTCGGAAATGGTCTCTGTCTGACCAGCTGCTATTTTCTCTCAATTCAAGTGGCCCCAGGGATCGGCCCCGGCACCTCATAATACTGGGAGACTGTGTTTAATCCCAGGTGTCTGAAGCTCTTCAGTTAGTCTGTGGTTTACGCGGTCAGTGCTGACAGCACCAGCTCAGTTAGAGTTACAGGCAGCGATTGTGCTTGTCATAGAAATGGTTCGTTCCTTGATGTGCTTTCAAGTGCTGTGTCCTGTGAATCCTGTTGGCAAGAAAACCATCCTCCACCCTAGCACTTAATTAATAAATATGGCTTGAAAAGAAGCCAAAAATGCATATGTTTGCTGTGCTGTTAGATTCCTCCTTGAAAAGGAAAAGCTCTTCTGAGTGTGATGCAGAAAAGATTCTATTAATTAGGAGAACTTATAATGCTTCCCTGTAGAATAAAGAAAACAGAATAGCCTACATTGCTACTCCCCTGGTTCCTTGGTTGGACAAAGTTTATTGCTCTCGTTTCTAGCAAAGAAATGGCTGCTCTGACCCCTTGGTTGTCTCTCTTATCCTTGCACTGTGCACACACAACTATTCATTAATGTCAACAAGACTTATGAGTGCATATCCGCTGGGGTGGAGGCAAGGGGACTAGATCCCAAAGTCAACATCTTTGCAATACATTCCAAGATGAAAATGATCAAAGTCCCATTAGTCTTCAATGACTAACAGAAAACAAAGTAGAGCATTCAGGACACAGGTTAAAGAAAAAGCAAAAGATTTTAATTTTTTCCTCCTTGAATTGTGTTTAGATGTGCACCAGATTCTAAAACATTTGAAGTCAAACTCACCCCCCCCACCCACCCCAGGTATTGTAGGATAGGGTCATCAGAGCTTGTTTGGAGATAGAATTTCTAGAAAAAATGTTAAGCTTCCAGGAAGCTGAAGGAGAAAAGAGCAGCCACCCAGGCAGAAGCCAGGTGTTGAGGATTCTGAAATGCACATGAGGGAATACAGTCAGAGGAGGAGATGTGTTGGATGACGGAGTTAGGGAGGGCCCTTCGTGCCCCCAAGGAGACAGAGGAATTTCTTAGCTCCTTTCTGTCTTGATGAGTATGTGGTTACACTGGGGAGGGTTCATAAGAAGACTTAGTCTCAATTTTAAGAACAGTTGCTTCAGAGCCTCTTCTTATTCGGAGGGATGGTACTCTCCTTTTATCCCTGTTTCATTGTGCTGTGTATTCTGTGCCCCTTCAGACTCATACCCTACTGTTGCCTGAGCTGAGCCCTGTGAGGCTGATGTCTAGGGACTAAACCACTTGGGCTTCCTTACCTCTGGCTTCTGTCTGGGTTTGGCTGATGGGAGGGACTGGCCAAGGAGGCAGAGGGCAACAGGAAAGAGAGGATCTATTTATTCCCCATCATCCTTCCTGCCAGGCTCAGGTTATCAGTGTTTGTGTTCTTTTTGTTTTTTCTTTATATATATATATTTGAAGTATAGTTAACTTACAGTATTTCAGGTGCACAGCAAGGTTATTCAGCTGTACATATACACATATTATTTTTGAAATGATTTTCCATTATAGGTTATTTTAAGATATTGACTATAGGTCCCTGTGCTATAGAGTAAACCTTTGTTGCTTGTTGCATATTTATTTTTTTTAATTAGAAATCTAACAGTCTATTCATACTAAGTAAAACAAGTAGAATCAAAATGTTATAAACTTTTCAGTTAGGCAACATTTTGTGTTTTCTAAAATATATATTATATAGATTATTTATATATATGTATACAAAAGCTTTTCTACTATGTTTGATAAAGGCTTGAGAAAGAACATTAAAAAAAAACAAGAGGTGGAGAGATTGGAAAACGTAGATTAAATGAAATGGGAGCACTGAATATGAAATAGAAAAAGTGAAACAAGCTAGACAAAAGTAAAAGTTGTGTTCTACTAGAAAAGGCCACAGCTCCTGTTAGGACCCTTTCCTATAACACAGATCTCACTAGATCCAGCAAACACAACAACTCCTTGCCACCCAGGCCTGGGGTTGCTGGCCCAGGGATGCCTCACTGTCCTTTGTTGACTTCCCTTGGCCAGTTACTCTGTCTTTTACACTCTTCATGTTCTGCTAAAATGATGGTGTACATCTGTCCACATTAGTAAAGTTGTTTAGAACAGATAGCAAGCAGCCAGCCCCTGATATGGGCCCAACAATTATATCTTATAGTGCCATGGGCTCCTGGTAGTCATTCCACCTTTGGAGATGTGGTTGAACTGTCGCTCCTTTCTGTGTTTGGCCTTCATGCTCTGGCTAAGCTAGCTATTAANAGAGCAGCCACCCAGGCAGAAGCCAGGTGTTGAGGATTCTGAAATGCACATGAGGGAATACAGTCAGAGGAGGAGATGTGTTGGATGACGGAGTTAGGGAGGGCCCTTCGTGCCCCCAAGGAGACAGAGGAATTTCTTAGCTCCTTTCTGTCTTGATGAGTATGTGGTTACACTGGGGAGGGTTCATAAGAAGACTTAGTCTCAATTTTAAGAACAGTTGCTTCAGAGCCTCTTCTTATTCGGAGGGATGGTACTCTCCTTTTATCCCTGTTTCATTGTGCTGTGTATTCTGTGCCCCTTCAGACTCATACCCTACTGTTGCCTGAGCTGAGCCCTGTGAGGCTGATGTCTAGGGACTAAACCACTTGGGCTTCCTTACCTCTGGCTTCTGTCTGGGTTTGGCTGATGGGAGGGACTGGCCAAGGAGGCAGAGGGCAACAGGAAAGAGAGGATCTATTTATTCCCCATCATCCTTCCTGCCAGGCTCAGGTTATCAGTGTTTGTGTTCTTTTTGTTTTTTCTTTATATATATATATTTGAAGTATAGTTAACTTACAGTATTTCAGGTGCACAGCAAGGTTATTCAGCTGTACATATACACATATTATTTTTGAAATGATTTTCCATTATAGGTTATTTTAAGATATTGACTATAGGTCCCTGTGCTATAGAGTAAACCTTTGTTGCTTGTTGCATATTTATTTTTTTTAATTAGAAATCTAACAGTCTATTCATACTAAGTAAAACAAGTGGAATCAAAATGTTATAAACTTTTCAGTTAGGCAACATTTTGTGTTTTCTAAAATATATATTATATAGATTATTTATATATATGTATACAAAAGCTTTTCTACTATGTTTGATAAAGGCTTGAGAAAGAACATTAAAAAAAAACAAGAGGTGGAGAGATTGGAAAACGTAGATTAAATGAAATGGGAGCACTGAATATGAAATAGAAAAAGTGAAACAAGCTAGACAAAAGTAAAAGTTGTGTTCTACTAGAAAAGGCCACAGCTCCTGTTAGGACCCTTTCCTATAACACAGATCTCACTAGATCCAGCAAACACAACAACTCCTTGCCACCCAGGCCTGGGGTTGCTGGCCCAGGGATGCCTCACTGTCCTTTGTTGACTTCCCTTGGCCAGTTACTCTGTCTTTTACACTCTTCATGTTCTGCTAAAATGATGGTGTACATCTGTCCACATTAGTAAAGTTGTTTAGAACAGATAGCAAGCAGCCAGCCCCTGATATGGGCCCAACAATTATATCTTATAGTGCCATGGGCTCCTGGTAGTCATTCCACCTTTGGAGATGTGGTTGAACTGTCGCTCCTTTCTGTGTTTGGCCTTCATGCTCTGGCTAAGCTAGCTATTAAGTGGCAACCCTGTCCTATCTGCTCTAACTCTTTGCTCTGGATAATTTGAGTAAGTGGTTCCTATTGAGGGACATCCTGTGCTGAGCTCTTTGCCTAAATACTTCATTTAACCTTCACAGTGAATAGTTATGATCTTTATCCTCATTTCACAAACTAGAAGACTGAAGCTAAAGAAAAGTTGTTGGAGTTCCCACAGCTGGGAAGAGCAGGAATTCAAATCCTGTTCCACTCTAAAGGCACTAAACTCTGTACTTGCTGATTTGATCCCCTGGCTCGGTTCTCAGCGTTCACTATAAATGCATGTCCCATTTCTATGTACACTGGTGTTTCCCTTTTATTTCCTAAATCATGGGGATATTCTAGCCATTCAGATTAGTCAGTGGCTTTCAAGTCCTGGCCCATCTCTTGGTCCTCCCAGTTATGACTGTGATCTCTGTCTGCCTCTTCTAGGGCTGCTATAGCAAAATACAACAGACTGGGCAGCTTCAACAACAGACATTTATATCTCATACTTCTGGAGGCTGTGGAATTCCAGTATCAAGGTGCTGGCTTGATAGGTTTCATTCTGTGGCCTTGTCTCTTGGTTTGTAGGTAGTCACCATCTCTGTGTACTCACATGGCCTCTTCTTTATGTCCATAGAGAGGAGACCTCTGTTGTCTCTTCTTGTAAGGACACCAAGGTATAGGATTAGGACCTCATTTAACCTTTATTACCTCCTTAAAGACTCTGCAGACTTCAGACTTAAAGGCTATATCTACAGATACAGGGCTTCAGCATATGAGTTTGGAGGAGAAACAGTTCGGATCATAATAGCCTTTTCCCCCTTGGAACATGGACTTTACATTGATTCCTGATTTGCTGCTATTGCTCAGTTGCTAGGTCATGTCTGCCTCTTGGTGACCCCCTAGACTGCAACCTCATGGACTGCAGCACACCAGGCCTCCCTGTCCCTGACTATCTCCCAGAGTTTGCCCAAGTTCATGTCCATTAAAGCGGCGATGCTATCCAACCATATCATCCTCTGATCCATCATGTCAAAAACAAATGTCAGACCTCCCTGTAAGAAATAAGTCCCTTTCTCTCATACCCACAAGGTAATAAGCTTTTAAAATTTTTATAAATAGGTGTAAAATTGTTTAAAAAAATATGGCAGGGTTTGGAAATATCTAAATCAAACTCAATTTAAAGTAAACATACATCATGAGGATCTTGGCAGATTACTTACAGTTAGAGCATTCTGTCCTAACTTCAGGTAGAACAACATTATGTCACCCTGGTAAGGTGTGGTCTGTATTATAAATAATCATTCTATGTTGAATTTACACATTTATGAAGTGGCCAGTGTTTACTTCTACAATATGAAGAGGGTATGGAAACAAGAACAGACAGTCATGGATAAAAATTGATTGGAGGTGTTTCATTAAGGGGAGGAGAGAATGGAAAACTGTGTTGTGTGGGGTGAATGAAATGTCTCTCCTCTGACAAATAATTTTTGTGATAAATCATAGGATGAAAAAGGTGATCACATAAGTAGTTCACTTCCCTTTTCTCTTCCTCTACCTTTCCATCCCCTTGAGTCTGATTGGTTTCTTTGTTTCTGCTCAGTTCTGCCTCTATAGAAGAACAGACAGTTGCTGTCTAGAGTGGTATAGGTTGGTGTTAGATGGTTCCTCAAGTCAAGCTGGCACTTGGTGATGAAGCCTCTGCAAACTTCAGGTTGTCTCAACTTCTAAATAACCAGATAATCTGGTGGGAATACTGTATCTCTGCAGAAGAGCATTTCATCACTTTGTTTGGAAAAAGAAAATCAGTATTTTTTTACACGTAGTGAAAAAAAGTTATAGAACATTATTTAGATCCATCAGCCATTTATATTATTTTTAGGTTGGCTTGTGTAGTTATACGGTTTGTATTAACACAAATGAGTCTGTGTTTCGTTATCATGTCCACTATAGAAAGGCCATCAAAGTGACACCAGTGGTGCCAGCTGTTGGAGTGAGGGGCATGCCTCAGAGCAGGCAGGCCAAACCACTCCTGTTTCTCCAAAGTTCTGGCTGTGTTTCAAACTGAAATGGTAAAAGTAAGAAACAGTTGGGGGTTCTCAATAGTAACAGGTCCCACTGGTTCTTGGGATGTGTGAGGAAAAATTTTTACTGAGACACTTTGATATTTAGCACACTGGTATGTCTTCATATTCAGTTCAGTTCAGTTCAGTCACTTAGTTGTGTCCAACTCTTTGCGACCCCACAAACCGCAGCACTCCAGGCCTCCCTGTCCATCACCAACTCCCAGAGTCCACCCAAACCCATGTCCATCGAGTCAGTGATGCCATCCAACCATCTCATCCTCTGTCGTCCCCTTCTCCTCCTGCCCTCAATCTTTCCCAGCATCAGGGTCTTTTCCAATGAGTCAGCTCTTATCAGGTGGCCAAAGTATTGTAGTTTCATCCTCAACATCAGTCCTTCCAATGAACACCCAAGACTGATCTCCTTTAGAATGGACTGGTTGGATCTCCTTGCAGCCCAAGGGACTCTCAAGAGTCTTCTCCAACACCACAGTTCAAAAGCATCAAT
>SJYA01001610.1:3273631-3284741 GCA_006410615.1 Neotragus moschatus
AAAAAAAAAAAAAAAAAGGGTGCGACATTAGATTAAATGTCTCCAGAGTCCCTTATACCCTCTGCATTCTGTGTTCTTGGCTGTCTTCTTGAATAAGGGGATATATGAACAAAAAACCAGAGCCTGCCAGTTTTTTCTTCATGAGCAGAAGGGAGGGGGTTTTGTGAATTAAAAAGGAAAATGCTAATGGCAAAGCCAAAGGGAATTTATGACTTGGCATCACAGATGCTCCCTGGAGCAAATGGCAACTCACTCCAGTAGTCTTGCCTGGAAAATCCCATGGGCAGAGGAGCTTGGTGGGCTCCAGTCCAGGGGTCGCAAAGACTTGGATGTGACTGAAGTGACTGAGTATGCACGCATCACAGATGCAGTCAGCGTGATTAAACTATAATGTGTAACTCTCATTTCTTCACACAAGCACAAACGTACCACAGGGAAGCTACTCATGATAAGTCTCTCCACCCCCCCCCCCACACACACACTTCCTTTTCTTTTTTAATGAGAGTGTGGGAGAAGAGTTTCAGCTCTTAGATGTTGGCCTTTATAACTTCCTTGTTGAAATTGTGAAGTTTCAAAGCCAGTATTTCCCTGAGGGAATTTCCTTGACAAACCAAACAGTTATCGCCTTATTCTTTCAGAGTGGGAAACTCTTAAGACGGGAGGTCACTCAACCATACCCCTTCTTAGGACATCTGACCACCTCACTCTGGAACATGGGACATATGGGGCCTGTGGTGGGTGGGAATCCTGGAGACTACAAAGCCCATTGTGCCTCTTCTAAAACTTCACCTTGTCTGTTCAGAAACTGTCTCAATCAAGTTGATGTCCCTGTAAAGAGATGCCATGAGAATCTATGGAAGTAAATACATTTTGGGAGTGGATCCCAAGAATACTGGGGTGAAGCAATTAACTCTTCAAAAACCAGAAGGGTCAAAACCTCATTCCTTCACCTGTACCAACAGGCACTTGTAATGGTAAATTTTATGTGTTAATTTGGCTAGGCTACAGTACTCATATATTTGCTCAAAAACTACTCCAGCTGTTTCTTTAATGGTGCTATTTACATGAGACCAACATTTAAGTCTGTAGATGTTAAATAAAGCAGATCACCCTCAAAGCAAGCATGCACCTTTCCTTTGCATTGTTGTGTGTTAGTCACTCAGTCCAGTCCGACTCTTTGCAACCCCATGGACTGGGCCCACCAGGCTCCTCTGTTCATGGAATTCTCCAGGCAAGAATACTGTCGTGGGCAGCCCTTTCCTTCTCCAAGAGATCTTCCTGACCCAGGGATCAAACACAGGTCTCCTGTACTGCAGGCAGATTCTTTACCATCTGAGCCACCAGGGAAGCCACGTTTCCTTTATCATTTGGTAACTCTACCTTTCTACTTTTATTTAGGTCATTATCAGATTCAAGCTTGACTATCAACCGTAGACTTCACAGGGTTGACACTACATCTATAGTTTCAATGCTCATGTGCTTGGCACACAGAAAACACCCCATATCCCTAGTATTTATTGAATAGATGAGTGAATCCTAACCCTTATAAATGAAGTGTTATTTTCACAGGTTTATAGATGAGGGGACTAAGGCCCATTAGTATACCCTTGGTCATGCAGTGGTAAAACTGATATTTCACCCTAGTTCTGTTGACTCAGAGCCCATGCCCTTTCCACCACACCAATCTGCCTTTCTCAGCAGCCTGCAGAAACCAAGGGCAAAATGATTTCAAGGAAACACTCCCATCTGTGAACTTCCCTTATTGCTTCATCTCTAAAAACACACCCCATTTCTTGACACCACTAAGAGAAATCTGTGTGTTACAGATTGGAACCAAACAGAGTAATTGTCTGGAAATCAGGGTACCCACTGCTGCCAACGACCATGCATCAGAGTGAAGTGTATCACTTGAGGGTGAGAGTAAGCATGTGAAAGGTTTTCTGTAGGTCCAGATTGTAGAGGGTGAAGAAAATCGCAAGGAGAGAATCAGACAAAATGTATAATGTCTTCACATATCACAAAATGGAGATTAAAATCACATATCTCAAATTTCTAGGCAACTCAAAAAGTGTTTTAGATATAATTCTAAAGGACCAAGCAATTGATTTTAACTGGTTCCTGAATAGCAATACTGAATCCAGTCCTGGTTGTCAGGTAGATAATCCCATTTCATTTTAGAAACACAGCAGCTTAAGAATTATGCAACCTTCCTTGGGTATCATGTAATAAGCAGACAGCTCAGACAGAGAAACTTGCAAAAATCTAATCAAAACAGCCTTACAATACTGTCTCCTGAATTTCAGACCCACAGGGCAGTTTCACAGCCAAGTCTGAAAGACTTGAAAAAACAGGGTTAGATGGGAAGTGCTGACACAAGCCCAGCAGAGAGAATGGCCTTACTATAGTGCTGCAACAATCTGAGGGGGAAAAAAAGAATATTTTTTTGGTGTGCATTAATCTTTAAGCTGCTTCTTACGTGACTTGAGAATATGTCCCTGAAATTGACATAACTTGGCCATGTAAATCGTGTGTACATTTCTGGTGAATAGGGCCCTTGATCACATTCCTACCAACTATGCTGTTCACAAAAAGATCTGAACTAAGTCCTAACATGTTAAGAATGCTCGGGGGGAAAAAACAACAACAGTGGAGAATTTTGCTTCTCTGTTATAAAAATAGAAGAAGGAGGGACTTATGGCAATGGCAAGGTAAGACCTTTTTCAGGCAAAGTAAACTGATAAACACGTTATTAGGTGAACTTAGGGTTAACTTGATGGCAAAGATCTTCAGGTACTTAAAAAAAATCATTTGGGTAATATCTGTGTTTCTACAGGATTTGGTTTTTCTCTCCTGATATTTATCTTACCCTGGGCTGAATAATAGACATTTGTGTTCTGTTTTATTCTCCATATCTGTACTCCTACCCCCAACCCTTTAAACTTGAGTTGCTAAAGGACAAGGAAGATGTTTTACTCCTCTTTTAATCCCATACAGCACTCAGTAAAATGCAGTGAACATAGCAAATGCAAAATATGTGCTAACTCACTTTAATACTGTTCAGGAACTGGCAACCTGTACAGTGTGAGATGCAGGTACAGGAGATGTGTCCTGGCAGATAAAATAATGATGACTCTTGAAATCGATAGAGCCACCTGGGTCTGAGATTCTTTGTGTGTTGTGTTAGCCTCTTGAGCTTGGTGCTCTTAACTTGGGCCAGGTCTTCTGTCAAACCAAACTGGCAGCAGTGTTTTCCCTTTAAAGGAGCACTTAGAGCCGCCAGTAACAATGGTTACCATCATACAGGCTTTGCAGTTTTGCAAATTTAATTTGAATCCCAGTTCGCCCATCCCTGTTGTGTGACCTTGGGCAAATTTCTTCATCTCTGTAAAGGAAATGGTCTAGACGAATTCCAGATTCCTATGGCTAGTGGGTGTTCCATGTGATGGTACCATGCATTTGTGTGGGTGAGCTGGGTTCATTTAAAGACACCAAGGACAAGAACAATTAGAAGCCATAATCCATCACTTGGGCACAGCAGGGAGTCTTGAGAAGAGTAAGATTTAGAGTTTGGTCACAACTTTGGGATTATTTGTTATCCTAATTTTATCTGGGGAAGTGCAATAGATGCTAGCAGTCAGCTGCTATGTCTGGATCGGGAAACCCTTCTCGTTTCTAGAAGGTTTGTGGCAATTCTGTACATGCACTGTCTCTAATCCTGAAACTCTACTCCTGAGGCTGCTGCTGGGAATCCCAGTGTCATTTCCAAGCCCTTAAACTGTAAAAGAGCTATGGAAACCCCCAGATGTTGCTTCCTCCATGTTGACCTATGATAGGAAACTACCGTGCTATATACCCTTCTAGGGGCTTCCCACGTGGTGCTAGTGGTAATAGAACCTACCTTCCAATGCAGGAGATGTAAGAGACTTGGGTTCAATCCTTAGGTCAGGAAGATCCCTTGGAGGAGGGCATGGCAACCTGCTCCAATATTCACCTGGAGAATCCCATGGACAGAGGAGCCTGGCGGGCTACCCCAGTCCATAGGGTCGCAAAGAGTAGGACACGACTGAGCATGCATACATGCATGCCCTTCTAGGCTTTTTAGGACTAGGGAAAGGGAATTAACTGACTTTTCTGAAAAGTCCATGTGAATCATTCTATAAGTTTGAGATTAGATTAGATCTTGGCATCTCACACCCTAAGTCATACTCTGTGCAGTTTAGTATTCTGTATATACTGATACACAGTTGCACTTTAAATATGATGGTTGCTCCTGGAAAGATATTGTCCTCCTTTTATAGACACTTCAAAAGGAGATTTGGAGGGAACCTTCTTGCCCAAGGCCATGTAGAATATGTACAGTGGAGGCAGGAGTCTCAGGATTTCAAGTCTAAGTGGTCTGATGTTTCTGAAGAGTCTTCTCATGATTGGAAAGTGAGAAAGCTGCAACATGGCAGAGCCGTTCTGTTTTTCACTGTTTCTGAAATGGGTTGCATCATATGACTCTTAAAGTAAGTGTACTTAAAAAAAAAATTAATGGGGATGTTTATCACAAAAGATGCAGCATTTTAACAACACTGCGTGATTCAGTGAATCATTTCAGAGATGACTTACATAACAAGGCTTTCCCTCCAGCCATACTAGTCATGGGATGGAGCTGGGATGTCCTACTGCAGCAAATCGATTTTCTGCTCCCCTTGCCCGTGCCCTGTGGGAACTAGCCACTCAGTCTGATTCCTCCCTCTGCTCAGACAGGGGAGGGGAATCCCTGTGGGGTGAGTGTCTTAGGAACTGCAATCTCTCCTACACATTTCATCTCTGTGTCTGGCAACGCCAGTGTTTCCTGACCTAGCCACGGGCCATAGACCGTGTTCCAGTCTTGCCTGTCCTGTCTCGCATGCCTAAATAGTCCATGTGCCAATGCAGAATGCTTTTCTCTTCATTTCTAGCAGATGTGGCCATATTCTCTGCTGCAGAAGGCAAAGAGGATGACTGACTTTCTGTGCAAGAGTCTTTCTTAGGGATTCTTGCATCCCACGTTAGCCAGTCCCACCCAGCTCTTCTCTTGAGGAATGAGGTGCCTAAGACCATGCTGGCCCGTCCTCCTTTCTTTCCTTCAGGACAGTCTCAGGGCCTCTTCCCCCAGTTATTTCTTCCCACCTTCATGAACAGATTCCTTCCCAAACAAACCCAGCAAATAGAGGGCAGGGGAAATGGGGGCAGGTAGCCCTTTGTTACATTTGTTTGAAAGAGGAGGAATCCAGGACACCAGTACACAAAATAAACTATTCAGACATATATTTAACCTTAATTCTGGTTCCCTATGAGGTTGTTTTTAATTAATAAATTTTATGTTTTAGAAAAGTTTCAAATTTATAGAGAATCAAGGAGCTACTACAGAGAATTGCCATATACCACCTCTCCCCACTCTATGAGGTTGGAGGTGCTCAGTTTTGGAATTTATGTTTTGCTGAAGAATAAACATGGTCATGCAAGTACGCACAACATTTCTAAGCTGCTGAAGCANATTTTATGTTTTAGAAAAGTTTCAAATTTATAGAGAATCAAGGAGCTACTACAGAGAATTGCCATATACCACCTCTCCCCACTCTATGAGGTTGGAGGTGCTCAGTTTTGGAATTTATGTTTTGCTGAAGAATAAACATGGTCATGCAAGTACGCACAACATTTCTAAGCTGCTGAAGCACTGAGAGATGTGCAGGGAAGTGAATAAAATCAGCATTCTAAGTAGATCTTTTATCACCTTGGCCCACAGCTTATTCATAAAGGCAAATTACTAAATGTCCTAATTGCAGGGCATTTTCAATTATTTGGGCTTCCCTGATAGCTCAGTTGGTAAAGAATCCTCCTGCAATGCAGGAGACTATGGTTTGATTCCTGGGTTGGGCAGATCCATGGGAGAAGGGATAGGCTACCCACTCCAATATTCTTGGGTTTCCTTTGTGGCTCAGCTGATAAAGAATCTGCCCACAATGTGGGAGACCTGGGTTCAATCCCTGGGTTGGGAAGATCCTCTGGAGAAGCAAAAGACTACCCACTCCAGTATTCTGCCCTAGAGAATTCCATAGACTGTAAAGTCCATGGGGTTGCAGAGAGTCGTACATGACTGAGTGACTTTCACTTCACTTTGAATTATTCAATATGAAGTACAAGTACTGAAGAATGTTTATTTTATAGCTTAACATATTTTATTTTTAGTTTAAAGAGGCCTAATATAGTTGAGTAGTATTCTGACAATAACTAGACTTTCTAATTGCTTATCTCCTTTCATAGTTGCCTCTTTACTGGGTTCCCATTCTAGTGCAGCCTGTTTGTCCAGGACCACAAATTGATTCCTAAAAGCTACCTGCGGTTGAAGTATGGTGCAGAGTGGGAGCTGTATTTTCTGCAGCTAAATCCCTGAAGCCTTTAAAGGGCCAGGGAGTTTGAAGTCTTCTCTAATGACCTAGTAATGGTTGGAAAAGCTTGTTGAAAAGGTTGTAAATATGTGTTGATTGATTTTCAACAGGAAAAAAGGGCTTTTACTCCTTCATCATGTCTGAGAGGAGGGTGAGGGAGGAAGCTTTTACCCACCCAGCTAAATCTGGCTTTTTAATTTCTCATGCTTTGAGGTCCTAGACATACATTCAAGAATAGATCTCTTCTTTCACCTTATAAAAGGAAAAAATGAGAATAAAACAATTTCCTTAAGTTTTTTTTCTGTAACCCAGAGAAATGTACACAGATAGTTACCAAGTTGAACAAGGCGAAGCACAGCTCCTCATGACTAAGAACAAACTTTTCGTTTCAATCCACTGAAGGGAGATGGAGTAGGTGGAGTAGGCAGCTGCCGATGTCGTGAGATGTGAACATTACCAAAAGACTTGCCTGCACAAAAACATCTTACCCCTGTGTCTATCCTGGATACTGTAATGCAGCCAGCTATTGCAGCTGGTTTTCTGGATAAAGGCAGTGTCTTCATAAGATGCCATTAAAATACATATCTATTCCTTGAGAAAGGTAAATATTAACACATTAGGAAAGATTAGAGTATATATTTATGAACTTTTTATTTTGAGAGAATTTGCAGATTTGCTTGCAGTTGGAAGAAATTATATAAAGAGATCCTGTATACCCTTCCTGCATAACATAATGGCACAACTGGGAAATGGACATTGATACAATCTGCAGGCTTTATTCAGATTTCTCCAGTTTCACATATACTTCTTTGTGTTTATGTGCTTAGTTCTATGCAGTTTTATTATATGCGTGGATTGGCATAGCCATCACTGTGGTCAAGATACACAGCCAGAAGCTCCAGTACTGGTAATGTTGCTGAGACTTGAGCCCTGAGAATTTATGTACTGGATTCAGAATTGGAATGAAGTATATGAGTGACCCAGGCAGGCAGACTAAAAATTCGGCACTTCTACAAATCAACTTTCTTTAAATATTTATGTACAGGCGAGGTTGAGCACTACAAGGGGAAAGTGCAGAAGAAAGAATGCTAGAAGCAGAGTTAGGTCTGTTCTTTTAAGGTCCAAGGACTTTAGTGCTATTGTTAATTCACGTACACTATTCAGCAATCAGACACCCTGAAGTTAACTTGACCCATCTCCTTAGAAAATGGGTCTGAAGCATGCCCCCTGAGAGATCTCACATGACATTCCAGTGCTTGCCTTATCCAAATGTTTCTTTAAGCCACATATTTCACTCTTTCTGAGAAAATTTCTGTAAGTATATGTTCTTCTACTCATTACTTAGCACAAAGGTTAATTACTCCCTACTGTGTTAATTCTCTGGTCGACAGTCCCTTCATCTGCCTCTGACTGAACCTAGAGGATGGAGAGACATTATCTAGACACCTAAATTTCTACTTTTTATTTACCCTTTGTTATTGGTACAGATACTGATCTTCATTTTAATTTAAATACTACTCTAATACATGTATTAAGTGTTAAGATTTGTGTCCTTGATATACTTTGACAAAGTAGTTGCCTACTGCTCCGTAAAACTCAGACTTATGGACAGAATGGATGGCTGATTATGGGATAAATTTTTTTAAACTTAATTTTATATTGGAGTAGAATTGATTAACAATGTTGCATTAGTTTCAGGTGTACAGCAAAGTGAGTCAGTTATGTATATATATACACATGTATTTATTCTTTTTCAAATTCTTTTCCCATTTAGATTATTACAGAATGTTGAGCAGAGTTCCTTGTACTATATGTTAGGTCCTTGTTGGCTGTCTGTTTTAAGTATAATAGTGTGTAATATTTGTGTCCCTGATATACTTTGATGGAAATACTGTATGGGAAATGGAAAACTCTATTTGGTTAAAATAATTTTTTACTGACTTACCTCTAATTGTGACTTATTTAGCTGTAAAAATATGCAAGTCTTACTCATCATTGGGTAAAAGTAGAAATTTCAGATAGGCAAAAATAATAAATATCAAAGTAATCCCAAAACATCTGCCAGAGATTTTATAACACATTTGGGTAGATATTCTTCCAGGGTTTTCCTAGAAAAACATGTGTGTGAAAAAATTTATATATATGAAAAATATATTTACAATGACCAGGGGGTTATGTATATTATGCTATATAATCTACTTTTATATTTCATAATATATTACCAACAAAGGTCTGTTTAGTCAAAGCTATGGTTTTTTTCCAGTAGTCATGTATGGATATGAGAGTTGGACTATAAAGAAAGCTGAGCATGGAAGTATTGATGCTTTTGAACTGTGGTGTTGGAGAAGACTCTTGAGAGTCCCTTGGGCTGCAAGAAGATCCAACCAGTCAATCCTAAAGGAGATCAGTCTCGAGTGTTCATTGGAAGGACTGATGAGAAGCTGAAACTCCAATACTTGGGCTACCTAACGCAAAGAACTGACTCATTGGAAAAGACCCTGATTCTGGGAAGGATTGAAGGCAGGAGGAGAAGAGGATGACGAAGGTTGAGGTGGTTGGATGGCATCACTGACTCGATGGACATGAGTTTGAGTAAGCTCCAGGAGTTGGTGATGGACAGGGAAGCCTGGCATGCAGCAGTGCATGGGGTGGCAAAGAGTCAGACATGACTGAGTGGTTGAAGTGAACTGAACTGAACTGGTATTATTAAAAATTTCCATAGCAATAAAAATATATTTAATTTGTTATTTTAAATATCTGTGTATTATCCCATTATGTGAATTCCCTGTCATTATTTCACTAATTGGATATACTCGACTGTATTAAACCATTCCCCTACTTTTGTATATTCAGATTATTTTCAAATTTTCATTATGATAAGTAACATGGTGATAAACAGCTCCACTACACACATCTTCTACCTGGTATATATTCCCAGAAGTCTAATTGGCAAGTCAAAAGATTTTCACTCTTTTAAGACTTTTGCTAAGCATTGCTGATTTTTGTTATTGTTTTTCACAGCCCAAGGATCTAGGTCTCCAGAAGATCTTGATAACAAATAGTTTACCTGGAAGGAATAACTAATTAACCAATGAACCATGACAGGTAGAACAAATTGGCTTTAGGAGTTTGAGAAGCTGGGTGAATAGTCTAGAAGATCATGTAATTTTTTATATGGAGAAGAGTAAAGAAAATTTCTCAGCAGGCCAGAAGGCCTGTGTGAGTAGCTATCATGGGAGCCTGTGCTGGTAAGTGTAGACAGAGCAGGAACAAGCACTAACAGGAGGTGGATGTGTGTGTGTGTGCGCGTGTAAATGCATGAGGAGGAAGGGCAAAATATAGACTTTACTGTCTCGTGCTTTTGCCTGTTTCATGTCTTGGAAGAGAACAAGTTTTCTGTACTAAACTGATTATGGAGAACTTCTACTGTGCGTCTTTCTTAGAGAAGCCTGCTTCACTGTTACGATAATGTATGTTTGTGAATTAGTTTTTCATACTCTGTGGGATGTAATGTCTTTATTTGACACCTTGTCCATGTTTGTTTGTTTGTTTTTCCTTGTTTTATTTTTTGGTGGTTAGGAGTGGATAAATGTTGATACTAGGGAGTCCTGAGCCTCTTATAGAAAAGTAAGGGCTTCCTCGGTGGCTTAGATGGCAAAGAATCTGCCTGCAACACAGGAGACCCTGGTTTGATCCCTGGGTTGGGAAGATCCCCCGGAGAAGGAAATGGCAACCCACTCCAGTAGCCTTGCCTGGAGAATTCCATGGACAGAGGAGCCTGGTGGGCTACAGTCCATGGGGTCACAAAGAGTTGGACATGACTGAGTGCTAACACACACACACACACACACACACACACACACGGGAGTCCTGAACATCTTATAGAAAAGTAAAGAACATATAAACTTGAAAAATAGTCTTCTACTCTCTCTTACTATGCAGCCACTGGTAAGCTATTGCGTATGAGAGCATCCGAAATAGATTATTACTGGAGTCCAGGAAAGGTTCCACTGTCAGGCAAGGAAATCAATCAGGGACTCAACTTTGTAGTATTAATAAAGATAAGCCACCTTTTGATGGAGAACAATATGGGATACTCATCTATTTAAAGACTTAAGAGTAAGTCAGCCCCTTAAATTTAAAACGCAGAAAAACTTGGTATAAGTTCATTAGAAAAATAAAAGCTTTTGTCAGATTACCGTTCCCCCCCAAATAGGTACAGTGGCATTTTTCCTGTTATAAGTTCCTTCAGGCTAGCGGTGAAGTCTGTTTCCCTTTCCTTTGAACCTAGTGGGGCTGGTGACTTCTCTGATGAATAGAATATGACAGAAGTGATATTGTATTATATGAAGGATACACCTTCTGCCTGCCTCTTTTTTGCAGGCACAATATTGTGAAGAAGCCCAAGTCATGTGAAGAGATGTGTAACATGGATTACACTCATGTATGTATGTGTGTTCCAGTCACTAGCTCCTAATAAGTTCTCAGGGACGGCTAGCATTGATTGTGAACAAATAGCCTTCAGGTGACTAGAGCCTCCAGTCTTCAAGCCTTTCGTAGGAATCAGTTCAGTTCAGTTCAGTCGCTCAGTCATGTCAGACTCTTTGCGACTCCATGAATTGCAGTATGCCAGGCCTCCTTGTCCATCACCAACCCCCGGAGTTCACTCAAACTCATGTCTATCGAGTCGGTGA
>SJYA01001610.1:3284921-3317718 GCA_006410615.1 Neotragus moschatus
TTGGGAAGATCCCCCGGAGAAGGAAATGGCAACCCACTCCAGTAGCCTTGCCTGGAGAATTCCATGGACAGAGGAGCCTGGTGGGCTACAGTCCATGGGGTCACAAAGAGTTGGACATGACTGAGTGCTAACACACACACACACACACACACACACACACACGGGAGTCCTGAACATCTTATAGAAAAGTAAAGAACATATAAACTTGAAAAACAGTCTTCTACTCTCTCTTACTATGCAGCCACTGGTAAGCTATTGCGTATGAGAGCATCCGAAATAGATTATTACTAGAGTCCAGGAAACGTTCCACTGTCAGGCAAGGAAATCAATCAGGGACTCAACTTTGTAGTATTAATAAAGATAAGCCACCTTTTGATGGAGAACAATATGGGATACTCATCTATTTAAAGACTTAAGAGTAAGTCAGCCCCTTAAATTTAAAACGCAGAAAAACTTGGTGTAAGTTCATTAGAAAAATAAAAGCTTTTGTCAGATTACCGTTCCCCCCCAAATAGGTACAGTGGCATTTTTCCTGTTATAAGTTCCTTCAGGCTAGCGGTGAAGTCTATTTCCCTTTCCTTTGAACCTAGTGGGGCTGGTGACTTCTCTGATGAATAGAATATGACAGAAGTGATATTGTATTATATGAAGGATACACCTTCTGCCTGCCTCTTTTTTGCAGGCACAATATTGTGAAGAAGCCCAAGTCATGTGAAGAGATGTGTAACATGGATTACACTCATGTATGTATGTGTGTTCCAGTCACTAGCTCCTAATAAGTTCTCAGGGACGGCTAGCATTGATTGTGAACAAATAGCCTTCAGGTGACTAGAGCCTCCAGTCTTCAAGCCTTTCGTAGGAATCAGTTCAGTTCAGTTCAGTCGCTCAGTCATGTCAGACTCTTTGCGACTCCATGAATTGCAGTATGCCAGGCCTCCTTGTCCATCACCAACCCCCGGAGTTCACTCAAACTCATGTCTATCGAGTCGGTGAGGCCATCCAGCCATCTCATCCTCTGTTGTTCCCTTCTCCTCCTGCCCCCAATCCCTCCCAGCATCAGTCTTTTCCAATGAATCAACTCTTCACATGAGGTGGCCAAAGTACTGGAGTTTCAGCTTGAGCATCATTCCTTCCAAAGAACACCCAGGACTGATCTCCTTTAGAATGGACTGGCTGGATCTCCTTGCAGTCCAAGGGACTCTCAAGAGTCTTCTCCAACACCACAGTTCAAAAGCATCAATTCTTTGGCGCTCAGCCTTCTTCACAGTCCAACTCTCACATCCATACATGACCACTGGAAACACCATAGCCTTGACTAGACGGACCTTTGTTGGGAAAGTAATGTCTCTGCTTTTGAATATGCTGTCTAGGTTGAATAGACATGAGCTATTCCCTCGGTGCCCTGTGCAGATACCTGACCTACATAATCAATAAGCATGATAAAGGGTTGTTTTAGGGTTTCTGTGGGGTTTTATTTTTTTAACTATTTTTTGGCAATGATGTGTGGCTTGAAGGATTTTACCTCCCTTACCAGAAGTTGAACCCAGGCCCTGGTAGTGAAAACATGGAGTCCTAACCACTGGACCATCAGGGAATTCACTCTGGTTGTTTTTAAGATAAACAGTGTAAAACAAAGATATTGACCAAATTCAATACTGTAATCAGTTGATCACTCAACAGATAAGTATTGTAAAGCCTTCTTGGTTCGAAGTACTCTGCTAGACTTGTGAGTTGGCAAAAACAAACAAAAAAAAACCTAAAAATATATTGCTTGTCCTTGAAGAGTCCAGAAATCTAATAAAGGAATCCAAATGTGTGCTTGCATGCTATGTTGCTTCAGTCATGTCTGACTTTTTGCGACCCCATGGACCATAGCCCGCCAGGCTTCCTCTCTCCATGGGATTCTCCAGGCAAGAATACTAGAGTGGGTTGCTATTTCCTTCTCCAGGTGATCTTCCTGACCCAAGAATTGAACCCATGTCTCCTGTCTCTCCTGCAGGACACAGATGGGTTCTTTACCATTAGTGCCAACTGGGTAGCCCAAAGGAATCCAAATATATAAGAGCAAAAAGATGGCTAACAATATATGGTAAGTGCCAAATGAAATAATACACATGTATGTAAAGGAGCTGGGAAGAGCAGAGAGACTGGGCTTTGGTATGTAGCACTCCAGCACCCCAGCATACATCAAAGGCTCATTTGAGCAGAGAAGAAGGCAACTTAGGAATTGAAGGATGAGTGTCAGCTATTTGGAGAAAATGATGAAGGTTTTAAGCCAATTGCAAAACAAAGTGTTGAGTCTGGAATACTCGGATGTAGACCACAACAATAACAGCGTCAGTCCTCTGTGTGTATAATAGTATATAATTTACAAGCTTGTTCACAGACATTATCACATTTAATCTTCACAAGGACCCATGAAGTAGGTTATCTTATCTCTCTTCTTTGGCTAAGGAAATTTAGGCTCAGGGATCTAAAAACCACTTTGATTTTATTAGATCTTTCTGGTAGGGGAAATGGTGAATGAAAACAACAATAAAGAGAACTAATGTTTAATGAGTACCCAGCAAATGCCAGGCATTTTCCTTGGTATTTTCATAATTTACTTGACAACCTGAAATCTAATTTTATAATAGCCTTAGAAGTAATTGTTATTATCCTGATTAGATGAGGAAATTGAAGCATAGGGACATCAAGTAACTTTCTTAAGGTCATATAAGTAGTTAGGACCTAGGGATAGACATTTTTAAAATGTGATGGCAAGTTCAACAAACCTCCTACATTCCTGTGGCATAGAGTCTTCCCTGCTCCCCTCCACATCGTTGCAGACAAACCTCCCTTTCACACTTCCACAAAAACATCTAGATGTTGCATGTCTAAAGCACTCAAGGCATTAATATGGGAATGACCAATGGGTTTAGCACCTTCCAAAAAAAAGAAAAAGAGCTAGTTGTTAACCTCAAAGAATTTATAGTTGGTTGAATGTGAAAGGGAAATCTGTCTCTTTCTCTCTTTAATAAGCTGGGGAACTGATGATATACCCAGTAGTTCAGCAGTGAACCTGGAATATGACCTTGAACTAGCCACTTAAGTCCTCTGGGTCTAAGTTTCCTCACCTGTAAAATGAAGGGCTTGCTGGATGATCTTTAAGGTTCTTTCCAGATGGAATGTTTTATGATTCCATAAACCTAGGACTAAGATGTAAAATGGGGAATTCACTTTAAAGAATGTTACATTACTCAGCCTCTTGCCTTTCTTCACCTTTGCAGAGTGAGTCTGTTTGACTCACTGAGAGCAAAGAATCATTGCTGGGAAGACTCGGTCTTGGTGAAACGATATCAGATACACAGCAGATCCTCTAACTATATTGCTTTCAGAATCAAAGGTCACCATAAACCTATGATTTCAAAAGTATTTATGTAAAACTACTCTACATACCTTGCTATTCTAGATTTTACTCTGCTAAGTACAAGTCTGTTTTTCAGTTGATGCTTTGGAGGTGTTTCTGTTAGGTGAAATTGCTCTAAGAATAATTTCCAACAATGCATTCTCATCAAATGGCAGAATGTTCTAATTGCATAAAACTAGTCACTTTAAAAAAAATCTGTTGCTGTTTAGACATGGTAAAACAAGAGAAATTATGATGCTAACTGCTCTTTTCAACTTTTTCTCTCTGTTAATTTCCAGTGATAATTGCCATTTCCTAGGGAATCATAGGCTTCCCTGGCGGCTCAGAGGTTAAAGCGTCTGCCTGCAATGTGGGAGACCTGGATTTGATCCCTGGGTCGGGAAGTTCCCCTGGAGAAGGAAATGGCAACCCACTGCAGTATTCTTGCCTGGAGAATCCCAAGGATGGAGGAGCCTGAATAGGGGGATGTTAGGTAGGTTGCCCTCCCTGTCTGTATTAAACCATTTGTAACAACAAATGAATATGCAGGAGCTGGTAGGCAAATAAATGTATGACCTTAATTTTATTGCTTGAAGTGAGTTTTATGTGTTTTAAAACTGCTCTTTAATTGCTATGTCCTTATCTATTTTTGAAAGACTAGGCAGTTATAAGTTGTTACATAAACTCTAATGATAGGTAAACCTCCTATCTCCAGAAGTTGACTTATCACATATATTCTCTTGCATTAATATTTAGAAAATGTAGAACAATTCAACACAAATACATTTCTTGGCAATTTTCAATTGCTTATGAACTGATGTGTTCGTATAGAGCTTCAAATATGCCACAATCAAGCAAATGATTGCTAGATGCTTTATAAAGCTTATGAAGCTTAGTTTCATTCTTGCGTTCTACTTTGTATCTCAGTTCTTAAGGAAGATGAAAGATTGCTGAGTTTCCTTGGGTCTCACTTCACATAGATAACACTCAAGTGATGGTTTTTTACCCCCAAAGAAAGAAAATTTAGTTTCAAGTATAATTATTTTGGAATGGTCCTCTGAATAACATGGATATTAACTGTTGCTCCCCAAAAGGGTGCTTGCCTGGAAAATCCCAAGGATAGGAGCCCAGCAGGCTACAGTCTCAGTTTAGTTCAGTTACTCAGCCGACTCTTTGCGACTCCATGGACTGCAGCATTCCAGGCCTCCCTGTCCATCACCAACTGCCAGAGTTCACTCAAACTCATGTCCATTGAGTCGGTGATGCCATCCAACCATCTCATCCTCTGTCATCCCTTTCTCCTCCCACCTTCAATCTTTCCCAGCATCAGGGTCCTTTCAAATGAGTCAGTTCTTCACATCAGGTGGCCAAAGTATTGGAGTTTCAGCTTCAGCATCAGTCCTTCCAATGAATATTCAGGATTGATTTCCTTTAGGATGGACTGTTTGGATCTCCTTGCAGTCCAAGAGACTCTCAAGAGTCTTCAACCACAGTTCAAAAGCATCAGTTCTTCAGCACTCAGCTTTCTTTATAGTCCAACTCAAAATCCCATGGACAGAAGGAGCATGGCAGGCTACACTCTATAGGGTCACAAAGAGTCAGACATGACTGAAGTGACTTAGCATGGCAAAAAAGGATGAAGGATTGACCCAAACTTATGTATCCCACTTTATTTCCAAATACTTTCCATTTTTATTCTCATAGCCTGCTGTGGTTATCTCAAACCTATTTGCCTACAATAACCACACGCTCATTGAGAAAACGTCTAAATCTATTAAGATTGTGATCAACAAGACTGTTGTTATTTGATGATGCCCAAATCTGACCCTTCTTAGTACTTAAATAAAATCATTTTTAAGGATGCAAAAAAAAAAAAAAATGTTGAAATGACCAAAGCCAGTAACTGTGTTCATCTTAAATAGGGTTCAGCTCCAGAAATATCTGTAAACCAGATATTTAATAGTTATCTTTAATAGTTGGTGTTCAGGTCACCTGAGATTTTATTTTACCAGCTGTTCTTTGCTTTTGAACACACAGATCATTTTCAACGGTTTCATTGGCTATCATCATTGGTAAATTTAATTTTTTTTAAAATGTGAATGTGTTTTAGAGGGCTTTCCTGGTGGCTCAGATGGTAAAGAATCTGCCCTCAATGCAGGAGACCTGGGTTTGATCCCTGGCTCGGGATGATACCCTGGAGAAGGAAATGGCAACCCATTCCAGTATTGTTGCATGGGAAATCCCGTGGACAGAGGAGCCTGGTGAGTTACAGTCCATGGGGTCGCAGAAGAGTCAGACACTACTGAGTGACTTAACAATAACAACAGCGGCAATGGCAAAATCCTGGGCCTCTCTATGGAATTTTCTATCAACAGTGAGATAATGCAGAGAGGTGGGCACCCTGAGTCCTCCAATTTTGGCCAGTGATTCTCAAAAATGACTTGTCCAGGAGAATCACTTGGACATTTTGTTCAAAGTACCGATACCTACATTTCATCTTCAATATTATGAGGTTAGAACCAGCAGTAGGTTTGGCAGTTGATTCTGATGCCCTGGGCCACAGTTCACTGTTTAGAAATTGCTATCCTAGGTATCAATCACAGTGAAATGACTTTAAAAATCTCTGTCAAATTTGGATCCTGTAGCTTCCATAGCTCAGTTGTTCTGTTGGTTCTGTGATGGAATTGGGATGGTGAAGTTAAAGTTTTCTCTGGAGGAGAGGTTCCATGCTTTATACAATAGCTCTGGAGAGAGAATGCCCCAAATACTATCCACTCTGTTTGGTAATGTGGCTGGCCAAGCCTGTGGTTTCTGAGAAAGCAGTGTAGTAAAATCTGATGATAATATTAGAAATATATCGCTGTAGTACTTTCCCCCCAAACTTGGGAAACTTAACAATGATGATCATGATCAGTGCCCTTGCCAACTACTCTATTGGTCAGTGTTGGCTATATTTTTATATCTATTTTCAGAGATATAAACACAGGAATATTGTATTAAGTAAAGCACTCATGGCGTTTACATTTGCACTAAGAAAAGACATAGAATATAAAACTTCAGTTATTCCGCGGTCTCTCATCTAGCAAACTCACCTAACCAGAGAGCAAGTGACAAACTGTTAGTTGCTCAGTCATGTCTGACTCTTTGTGACCCCATGAACTGTACTCACCAGGCTCCTCTGTCCATGGAATTCTCCAGGTAAGAATACGAGAGTGGGTTGAGAGAGTAAAGAAGGAAAAAAATAAGCAAAAAAGAACTAAATATGGGTATTATAAAAACCATTGATCAAAAGTAGATTTTCACCCCCCTTAGGACAGTCCATTTACTCAGAGTCTATTTACTGTAAATTTAAGCATAATTAAACTGCTTTGGGGAATCATGATTTATATACAATAAACATAAAAACATCAAAATCAGAGTTGCATAATACTTCTTCAGCTAAAAAGTCCTTTACTTTAGTATCTACATTATGCTGTTAAAGTGCTGCACTCAGTATGCCAGCCAATTTGGAAAACTCAGCAGTGGCCACAAGATTGGAAAAAGTCACTTTTCATTCCAATCCCAAAGAAAAGCAATCCAAAAGAATGTTCAAACTGCCACACAGTTGTGCTCATTTCACATGATAATAAGGTAATGCTCAAAATCCTTTAAGTTAGGCTTCAACAGTACATGAATTGAGAGCTTCCAGATGCTCAAGCTGGATTTAGAAAAGGCAGAGAAACCAGAGATCAAATCACCAGCATATGTTGGATCACAGAAAAAGCAAGGGAATTCCAGAGAACATCTACTTCTATCTCATTGATTACACTAAAGCCTTTGACAGTGTGGATCACAAAAAAAATGTGGAAAATTCTTAAAGAGATGGGAATACCAGACCACCTTACCTGCCTCCTGAGGAACCTGTATGCAGGATAAGAAGCAACAGTTAGAACTGGTTGTGGAACAACAGACTGGTTTGAAATTGGGAAAGGAGCATGACAAGGCTTATTTAACTTATATGCAGAGTACTTCATGCGAAATGCCAGGCTGGATGAAGTTCAAGCTGGAATCAAGTTTGCTGGGAGAAATATCAATAATCTCAGACATGCAGATGAAACCACCATAATGGTAGAAAGCAAAGAGGAATTAAAATGCCTCTTGATGAAAGTGAAAGAGGAGAGTGATAAAGCTGGTTTAAAACTTAACATTCAAAAAACTAAAATCATGATATTGGCTCCCATTACTTCATGGCAAACAGATGGGAAAAATATCAGAACAATGACAGACTTTATTTTCTTGGGTTTCAAAATCACCCTGAATGGTGACTGCAGCCATGAAATTAAAAGATGCTTGCTCCTTGGAAGAAAAGCTGACAAAACTAGACAGGTTATTAAAAAGCAGAAACATCATTTTGCTGACAAAGGTCTGTCTGGTCAAAGCAATGGCTTTTCCAGTAGTCATGGATATGAGTGTTGGACCATAAAGAAGGCTGAGTACCGAAGAATTGATGCTTTTGAACTGTGGTGTTGGAGAAGACTCTTGAGTCTCTTGGACTGCAAGGAGATCAAACCAGTCAATCTTAAAGGAAATCGATCCTGAATATTCATTGGAAGGACTGATGCTAAAGCTGAAACTCCAATATTTTGGCCACTTGATGTGAAGAACTGACTCATTTGAAAAGACCCTGATGCTGGGAAAGATTGAAGGGAGGAGGAAAAGGGGATGACAAAGGTTGGGGTGGTTGGATGGCATCACTGACTCAATGGACATGAGTTTGAGCAAACTCTGGGAGATAGTGAAGAACAAGGAAAACTGGCATTCTGCAGTCCATGGGGTTGTAAAGAGTTGGACACGACTGAGCAACTGAACAACAACCATTCTTCAGTTCAGTTCAGTTCAGTGGCTCAGTCGTGTCTGACTCTTTGCGACCCCATGATTTGCAGCACACCAGGCCTCCCTGTCCATCACCAACTCCCGGAGTTCACTCAGACTCATGTCCATCAAGTCAGTGATGCCATCCAGCCATCTCATCCTCTGTTGTCCCCTTTTCCTCCTGACCCCTATCCCTCCCAGCATCAGAGTCTTTTCCAGTGAGTCAACTCTTCACATGAGGTGGCCAAAGTACTGGAGTTTCAGCTTTAGCATCATTTCTTCCAAAGAAATCCCAGGGCTGATCTCCTTTAGAATGGACTGGTTGGATCTCCTTGCAGTCCAAGGGACTCTCAAGAGTCTCCTCCAACACCACAGTTCAAAAGCATCAATTCTTTGGCGCTCAGCCTTCTTCACAGTCCAACTCTCACATGCATACATAACCAATGGAAAAACCATAGCCTTGACCAGACAGACCTTAGTCAGCAAAGTAATGTCTCTGCTTTTGAATATGCTGTCTAGGTTGGTCATAACTTCTCCTTCAAGGAGAAAGCATCTTTTAATTTCATGACTGCAGTCACCATCTGCAGAGATTTTGGAGCCCNTTCAGTACAGCCCATCTCTGTCTTGTGTAATTACTCTTTATAAAGCAATCTATAGAAATATATTGACTGAGTAAAAACAATTATTAATCATTGAGTTATCTGCATAACGGTACTTAAGAATTATTGAAATCAATTATTGCTATGTTTATTCAGAAAATATTTAAAGAGCATCCTTCTATGGACCAAACTTTGTTGAATACAAAGATACCTGGATATGGTAGATTGCTTGCCTGCAAGGAGTGATAATCAGTTGAGTTGTTCTTGAATTGCCTTTTTCCTTTATAGTGGGAATTTTGATGGATGGACAGATTCATCCAAAAAGAATGTTGAAATAGTTCATCTGCACATATCTGTGAATTAAGGATTAATATTTAGTGAGAGCCAGAGGCAGCCTGAGGGCTTCCCAGGTGGTTCAGTGGTAAAGAATCCACCTACCAAGCAGGAGACTGGGGTTCAATTGCTGGGTCGGGAAGATCCCTTGGAGAAGGGAATGGCAACTCACTCCAGTATTCTTGCCTGGGAAATCCCATGGACTGAGGAGTCTGGTAGGCTACAGTCCATGGGGTTGCAAAGAGTCAGACACGACTAGACAACTGAACAACAACAGGGACGGACTTGATAGCATATATGAGTATTTTTAGGTGGAGGATCTTCAAGGGAAATAATTTTTACATCATTTGAAAGATAGAAGAGTTTTCGTTTTGAGTCACTTCAGTTCTTACAAACTGAAGTGATTTTGTCATTTCCAGTCTTTGTCGTGATGACAGATTCAATCTTATTTAAACTCTGTCAGTGAGAACATTCCTGGGTGGGGTGGGAAGCACTTTCGCATCATTGCATCCTCCAGTCTGGAAAATGTGATGCACATTAGTGGTAGAACACCCTTTAGGACTGACACTTGGTCTTCTGCTTTCTCTTTTCTCCATCCTTTTCGTCATAAATCCCCAGGTGCCCCATCTCAGAACTCTTCTGACTGTCCTTCTCCTCTGTCCGTTCCCAGTTAGCTTTTTGTTTTTCCCCCTCTTACAAAGTGATAGCTCCCAAACACTTGTTAAGTGAGCAATAAAGGATAATAAACCTTTATTTGTACGCTCCGATGTTTTCAATCAACATACTTAATAACAAAGTATCAATAGAACATGAACAGTGTCAGATTTTGTTGAAAATCCAAACCCTCTCTTTTACCATTTGCTTCCAAATATGGGAGAGCCTGAACTCCTAAAAAAAATGCTAAACATGTCAAAGAAATGGAGACAAATATATGTGAACAGAGAAGGACATTGACACTAATCTTGGCTGCAGCCTGGAGTTACTTGAAAGTATCAGTTCAGTTCAGTTTAATCGCTCAGTCGTGTCCGACTCTTTGCGACTCCATGAATCGCAGCACGCCAGGCCTCCCTGTCCATCACCAACTCCCGGAGTTCACTCAGACTCACACCCATCGAGTCGGTGATGCCATCCAGCCATCTCATCCTCTGTCATCCCCTTCTCCTCCTGCCCCCAATCCCTCCCAGTATCCAAGTCTTTTCCAGTGAGTCAACTCTTCACATGAGGTGGCCAAAGTATTGGAGTTTCAGCTTTAGCATCATTCCTTCCAAAGAAATCCCAGGGCTGATCTCCTTCAGGAAACAAACCTTGGGGATTTCCAAAGTCCAGAAAGAAAAACCTGCGTATTAAGGTGTCACAGACGCCAAGGCTAGTGTTTCAAGGAGGAGGAAGAGGTCAAAGTGTCAAAAGGCTACTAAAATATCAAGTGCATAGAGAACTGAAAACTACAGTTTGGATTTAGAGACTTGGAGTTATTAGTGACCTCTACACAATTGTTTTTGGGAAGTTGTGAGGCTTGAAGTCAAATTGGTAGCCCAAGGAGTGAGTGGGAGATAAGGAAACTGAGGTATAGATATGGGTGCTTCCTTCAAATTAATTGTAAAGAGGGTAATAGAATGGTAGCTAGAGGAATGTAGGGACTTGAGGACCAGGAAATGCTTTATTTTATCTGGGAGATACTTGAACAGGTTTAAAAGCTGATGGGAAGGATTCAGTCAGAAGGCAGAGGTTGAACTGAAAGGCTTAAAGAGACTATATAATAGATGATGTTAAGTTCCTGAGGTCTACGATGACCCCAAACCCAAGAATCATCTTAGAATAGACCTGAGGGTCAAGGTTTACCTGGGAAAGAGTCTGCTTTCAGATGGCCTCTGAATTTAGGACTGAGGTTCACCAGCTCGTCCTGAAATGTGGAAGGAAGAAGAGAGCCAAGTTACCATTGGCTTTTCCTCTGACTCTAAGGAACGCAGTTCATGTTCAGTATTAATCAAGCTTTGGAAACTAAGGAAAGGAGTGGGCAGTGAGGGTGCATAAAGATTAAAATAAAAAAACTAGACATGGCCAGTAATTTCATCACAGGTCAGTCCAGCTTTGCCATAACCTGAGAAAACTTGGTTAAGCAGCTCGGTTTTATCTAGCGTTGGGCTTGCGAATATTGAAAACTGTCACTGAAGAAACCAGTGTGGAATCAACATATTAGTTGGGGAAGAATGCCTAGAGCCATAGCTCTATTGCCTGGGAAAGTGAAAGTCGCTTAGTCGTATCTGACTTTCTGCGATCCCATGGACTGTACAGTCCATGGAATTCTCCAGACCAGAATACTAGAGTGGGTAGCTTTTCCCTTCTCCAGGGGATCATCCCAACCCAGGGATCAAACCCAGGTTTCCCATATTGCAGGCGGATTCTTTACCAGCTGAGCCACAAGGGAAGCCTGGGAAAGGCCAGAAATAAAATCATTAAAGTAGCTGTGACCAAAGAGCAGTGTCCTCCTGACACCTGCCTTGTACATCCCTCTTCTGCTGTCCGTCCTGAGAGCTCACCATCCAGAGTTCTCAGCCTGAATCACCGGGCAGTGCTTCAGGGATGTGGCAATGCTAATTATGCTAAATATACATGATTAGCTGTCTAATCTGATAGTTATATTGATAGCTTAACCTAATCAAAGACTCACTTCAGCCAAGCTGACCTTGTTGATTGCCTGTGTTGGCTGCCAACAATTTCATCCGAGAGGAGAGTAATAGGGAAACTGGAGGCAGATTGTATTATGATTTATGCGGGGCCATGAGGGTAGTGTTTGTATCAGCAGGAGCTGTGAATAGATGCTGTGGGTAGCTAGATATGGCAGAGACTTTTCAAAAATTGGCAGGCATGTTACTTTTGGAAAATTTCCAGTGAAACAGAGATTTAATAGTTTGTTTTTTTTTTTTCCTTTCTTTTTTTACAGTTTGCTTTCTGGGACATCTCTCTCCTTTATGCTTAATCCATGTTTGTTTCTCAGTATCTGTCACTGTTCTGAGTTTGGAAAGATGAAAGAAAAACTCCAAATTAATACATGCCATCCAGAAGTGATTCTCTAGGTTTTTTTTTTTTTTTTTTTTCTGTTGGACACAAACCCACAAAATAATCCCTTTTGTAGACTAATACAAGAGTAAAAGAATTCAACTTCCCTGCTTGGGGAGGGGAACAGGTTAAGTTCCAGTGGATGTCTGTTGGTACCCTGTAGATCAGGAGAGAGACAAGAGCATCTTCCCTGCCCGTTTACATCATTTCCTGAACAGAGAGAGAACATCCAAAGGCAGGACTGTACTCAGATCTTTGACTGTTGATCCCTTTTGAAAGCCCCTCCTCTTAGGTCTGTAAACTGATTGGATTCTGTTGTCTGGGTAAAGGAGTATAGAGGGAAGGGGTGGAGAGGAACCAAGGCTGGTAAGACCAGCGTTCCCCTGGGTTATTTCATAGTTGCTCGTGCCAACCCAGGGAGCTTAACCCTTAGGAGTTAGGCCTGTGGTTATGTAGTTTCTTCTTGGGGGAAAATAGTCTTACCAGCATTTTCGGGCTGCTTTCCCAGTTGTTAATCACTACTCCTGTGTATCACCCTTCCGGAGCTGTGAAGTAGACAGGATGACTGCTCCAGGCTCTCTATGAGGGCCTCTGATGTCCTCCNCCAAGGCTGGTAAGACCAGCGTTCCCCTGGGTTATTTCATAGTTGCTCGTGCCAACCCAGGGAGCTTAACTCTTAGGAGTTAGGCCTGTGGTTATATAGTTTCTATAGTCTATAGAAACTATAGAACTATATAGTCTATAGTTATATAGACTTGGGGGAAAATAGTCTTACCAGCATTTTCGGGCTGCTTTCCCAGTTGACTACTCCTGTGTATTACCCTTCCGGAGCTGTGAAGTAGACAGGATGACTGCTCCAGGCTCTCTATGAGGGCCTCTGATGTCCTCCAGTGGGTCGAGAGAGAGGCCCTAAAGTCAGGTTGGACAGGAGGGAGGGTCACCTCTTCCCACCCATCTCAGGTTCCACCCCGTTGTACTGTCCACCCACGCTGGCCAGAGGGTCCCGGGAAGCACCTGGGGTACCAGCACCATCTAGCGGGAAAGCGGGCCCTTCTTCCCCAAAACTTTTGCATCATCACCACATCCTTATGGACAACGTACCGGGAGACAGTGGGTGAGGGTGGACCTTTAGATTAGTGCCCAAACTGTAACATATTGGCAGCTGCCGTTCCCTAAAGTCTAGATATCAGACAATTCCAGGTAAGTGATGATTAAAATCACAAACAAGAGTGGTTTGGGGTTTAAATGAAAATATTTTTGTCTGAGCTACTGACGGTGTTGGACTTCACCTGTGATTCTGGAAAAGAGTGGCAACTAAGAAACATTCTTCCACCCTCTTGTGTTCTGGGACAGTTTCCTGCAGAGTCGCCTCCCCTACATGACTCACTTAAGACTCATGGATGACCCTCTTTTTACTTGTGACAAGGCCAGACACAGACCCTCCAAAGTCCGATTCTTGGCCTCCTACCTGATTAAGGGAATGTGTGCCCCTGTGTGCATGCCCACTGTCCTCTGGAGAAAATACCTGTTCATTGAACATGAGGCCAAACTTCAGGTAAGCCCAGCGGTTGAGCAGACCTTGAAACACAAAGCGGTCCCTCCTTGTTGGGCCTTTCCTAAGCATCTGCCAGCTGCAGGTCATGCCCCCTGCCCACCCCCAGCCTGCTCCTCCCAGCCTTGTCGATTCCTCTGTGTTGCAGAAAGGCCATTTCTGCCTGTACTATGATCAGACAGAGGCTTCTAGGTCTTAGGCCCTGAGCCTTGTCCCCACTACACTAGTTCCCCACTACACTACACTAGTTCCCCTCCCCCTTTGAAACAGTCTTTTTAAATAAAATCTTTTCTTATCTAAGTCTGGAATGATTTTTCCTTGACACTGTTTCATTTTTTAATACTGTGTCTATTGGACAGACTTTCTCTTAATGACCTGACTTCCTCCTTGAGACTGTGAGTCGTGGCATTGTGCCCAAGAGGTAGTTCTTGGTGATAAAGCTGATGCTGAGATGTTGGCTTATCTGGAAGTAACACTGGAGCTGATGTATTTAAGGGATGAGCAGCTACTTTTCTATCATGTATCTCTGAGTTACATTGAGCTTATTTGGGTCAAGTAACATGGGGACCTTTTACTTGGTCAGGAAAAAAAAAATTAAAACACTGTCTGCAGAGTTTACACTTTCCACTAACCCCTGTGTGGGAACACAAGCATATGCACACAGGCTTCCCAGGCAGCACTGGCAGTAAAGAACCTGCCTGCAAATTCAGGAGACATAAGAGACATGGGTTCGATCCCTGCATCAGGAAGATCCCCTGCTGGAGGAAATGGCAGCTCACTCCAGTATTCTTGCCTAGAGAATCCCATTGCCCGAGGAGCCTGGCAGGCTACAGTCCATAGGATCTCAAAGAGTCAGACACGACTGAAGCGACTTAGCATGTACACACGTTCATATACACACATGTATATTCATATAATATATATATATATATATATCTTGGAGAAGGAAATGGCAACCCACTCCAGTATTCTTGCTTGGAGAATTCCATGGACAGAGGAGCCTGGCTGGCTGCAGTCCATGGGGTCACAGAGAGTCAGACATGACTGAGTGACTCACACACACACATATGTATATACAGATATACACACATCCATATATAGAACTCTTGTGGCTAATTTCTAAATTAAGATTGTATTTTATGTAGGTACATATAGGTGTGTGTATATATATACACACACGTATATATATTATGAACTCTTATGCTTAGAAGTTAGCTATAATAATCAGATAAAAAGGCTGTTGAGATATAACATGGGCATCTGGCTGCCATCTTATTTTTATCCCTCAACACATGAAATGTTAGCAAAAAAAAAAAAAATTAAGTAGCAACTGATAGTATAATTGCTTATTATACCTGTAATATCTGGTAGAACATGAAGGTACAGCCCTTTATCAGAAAGGGGATAAGGAAAGAAGCAGGTAAAAGTAGAAAAAAAAAACCATCTTGCCATGAGGCTTTAAGAGCAATGTGATATCAAAATTATTCCCATTTTACATATGAGAAAGATGAGACTTGAGAAACTGTGATTTGCATGAAACCACCTGATGTATAAGAGGCAGAGCCAGGATTGAGCTAGGTTATCCTATTTTCTAGCTTAGGGCTCTCACCAGCCCGCCATGAAGGGCTGGCTGCTACCCACTCCTTTTCCAATCAGTGTTCTTGTTCAAGCAAGTAGGAGCTTATTGCCTTCCAGCCAATCAGAGGCATGAGATCTATTCTGTCCATTATCTCTTTGGGGCCGTGTCTATTTCTGTGTACTCGGCGGGGGGGCTGCCGCTTCACTGACAGAGGTGGGAATAGATAAGAGAGGAGATTCTGTGTTCCTTTATCAACTTCCCAGATCTTCTGAAAATCTTCCTGAGGTTCTAGATGACAGAAAGTATCCTAGGTACAGAAATAGTACTGCATTCCACTCAGTATCCATCCTATCGTCACAAGATCTCGTGGCAAACAGGACCCATGAGCATACAGCCTACCGTGTGCAGTGGAGCCAGATTCTCTTTGGAGAATTACATGGCCTTCAAATCTAGTTTATTCCATGGAAATAGCATTTTCACTTCAAAGAGACTGAGTGATATCCTCAAAGCCTCACTTGGAAGGTGCAGTGTCTCACCCAGAGCAAGGTACCACCTTTAGTCTAGCCAGCCTCACTGGATGCTGCCCAGTATTTTAGCTGTCAGATCAAGCTCTCTGTAAAGGCAAAGGTGTCATGTATATTATGAAGGGACCACAGATGGATTTAGAGCATGCAGCCTTTGCCATTTATCTGAACTTCTCCTAATGGTTACTGCAGAGACAGAAAAATAAGAGCAAGATGCAGTCCTGATACCAGGAGTTAACCAATCTTGTTACTGAGGGGAGAGCAGAATCCTTCCATATAGAGTAAATCTCTTTCCAGGCTCTCTAAATGTGAAAAGTAATAAGACATTTAAAGAGCAGTTCACTAACACGTAAAGGAAAATACAAACACGTGCATGTTAAATTGCAGGGCTCACCATTTTGGTACTAAGGAAACAGTAATTAAAGTACATCCAAAATGATAGTTGCTAACTGGGAGCAGATCAGTTGAAATAAGGGTAGAAATAACATGGAAGAGCTGATCAGGTTTAAGGCCCCTCCCCACCTCCCCCTTTCTCCTTGGCTGTTGCTCATCTCTTGCTTTTACCTTCCACTTCCCTGTTTTCTGTATCTTTCATGAGACACATGGTTTTTACATTGGGCAACAAGTCTACCATTCTCTTTAATAATTACATAGACTGAGAATATATTTGCTTTTGGAGGGAAAAAACATTTGCTTTATAAATGTAGAAAAGAAAGCAAGAAGTTGGATTTTGTGATAAAGATAGCTAAGTCCTTTCTTCAGCATTGGAAAAGGCTGTACCTTGTACAGGGAATGAAGAAGGTTGTGTCTCATTTTAGAGTGATGATTTCTCCTAAACTTCTTAGGCTTCTCCTAAGCTTCAGGTTTCCCTTGTAGCTCCATTGGTAAAGAATCTGCCTGCAATGCAGGAGACCCAGGTTCGATCCTTGGGTTGGAAGATCCTCTGGAGAAGGAAATGGCAACCCACTCCAGTATTCTTGCCTGGAGAATCCCATGGACAGAGGAGCCTGGCAGGCTACAGTCCATGGGGTCACAAGAGTCGGACACAACTTAGCGATTAAACCATCTCCTAATACACATCTCAAAAGGAAAATGACAAAGCTGTTGTTTCACAGGGCCAGCAGCAGTCACCTCCCCCAAGAGCTTGAAGAGAAGGAAAACCAAGGTGCTGCCCCCTGAGGGTAAATGAGGTAAACCCACACATAGTGGATGTCATTAGCCATCTGTGGTGGGAAAGGAACAGATTCTCAGTTAATGCCTGGTTAAGGGTTGGAAAAATACCCAGAACTCCAGTCACAGTGATACAGGAACCATCTCATCAAAGTAGAATTGAATGGTGGTTGCATTTAACTCTGACAACCTCATTGGTTGTATTCCCATAGGAAGAGTGTGTGGATTAAAAGGTGATGTCAGCCCAGAGCTGGGTTCTCACAGTGTGGCAGGAAAACCACCAACCTCAGAATCTCCTGAGGTGCCTGTGAAAATGCAGATTCTGGAGCTTCATTGCACAAACACTGAACATTTGATTGGGACAAAATAATCTGCATTTTCTTTATCTATATTCAATTGAATTTTCTTTTTGATATTTTCTCTTTAAAAAATGTGTATATTGTAACAAAGGTTGAAACTATGATAAAAGAAATTTTGCATGTTCAGTTCAGTTCGGTCACTCAGTCGTGTACAACTCTTTGCAACCCCATGGACTGCAACAAGCCAAGCCTCCCTGTCCATCACCAACTCCCAGAGCTCACTCAAACTCATGTCCATTGAGTCAATGATGCCATCCAGTTATCTCATTCTCCATCGTCCCCTTCTCCTTTTGCCTTCAATCTTTCCCAGCAGCAGGGTCTTTTCCAATGAGTTGGTTCTTTGCATCAGGTGGCCAAAGTATTGGAGTTTCAGCTTCAGCATCAGTCCTTCCAATGAACATTCAGGACTGATTTCCTTTAGGATGGACTGGTTGGGTCTCCTTGCAGTCCAAGGGACTCTCAAGAGTCTTCTCCAATACTGCAGTTCTAAAGCATCAAGTCTTTGGCACTCAGCTTTCTTTATAGTCCAACTCTCACATCCATACATGAGTACTGGAAAAACCATAGCATTGACTACATGGACCTTTGTTGGTAAAGTAATGTCTCTGGTTTTAAATATCTTACATGACCCCTCTGTTTTTTCCTACCCTGAGGTAACGGTATTAGTGGGTGGTAAGCACCATTCTACCCTCTCTGTCCACGATACTCCTTCAAACATATATACAATTTTAGAAGTGGTGGCGATGGTGGTTGTTTTCCTTTTGCTGTTTATTTTTATAAACTAGGTCATATTATACATATTATTTTGAAATTTATATTTCTCAAGTCTTAATAGAAAACCCTCCAGGTTGAAAAAAAATATGTATATATGTACACAACACACAGAATTTGGTTGGAAATGCAGGTCAACTCCATCTAACATGGTAAAGTCCATTTAAAGCCAAATAATAGCATGATAGTTACCCACTACCATAAGAAAAAGTTGGAAAAAAAAAAAACCTGTGGAGAAATGTGTATATAAATTCTTTAAAATCAGTGTGTAATTTTTCATGGTATGGATATAGTAAGATATTTAAGCGTTTGCCCATCAGTGAATGTTCAGGTAGTTTCCTAATGTTGTTTTGTTTCATTGCCAATACAGCTAATTCTCCTATTTTGGGAGGATAGATTTGCAGAAGCGGTCAAAAGCTACATTCATTCTTAATTTGATTAGTATTGGAATATTAACTTTCCTAAAAGATCGAGGCAGATCATAGTTGATTATCGTTCCACTTAATGTCCTATGAAAATTATTGTGAACCCTAAAGTAGTAAATACTGAATCAAGCTTGTGGTCAGCATTTTTGTCAACCAATTTGTAACCTTATTTTATGTGTTCCTGTTTAAATATGGCTTATTTCTTATATATCATTGATTCATTACCATTGAACTCGCAGCCAACAGCACTGTAACTCATGCCTGCCCCAAGTTTATCTAACATGCACAATCTCTGAAAGCACGTCACAGCTTTCTTTTGTTTAGAAATGTTAGCTTATACAGCAAAGTCCCTTTTTGCAGGGCAGGAACAGAGATGCAGGTGCAGGGAATGCACTTGTGGACACAGTGGGGGAGGGAGGGGGCGGGACGAATGGAGAGAGTGGCATTGGGATGTATATGCCGCTGTGTGTGAAACAGACAGCTAGTGGGGAGCTGTGTATGACACAGGGAGCTCAGCCTGCCCAGAGGGGTGCGATGGGTGTGAAGCAGGGCCAGGAGGGAGGGCATATACTTATGGCTGACTCATGTTTTGTTATATGGCAGAAACCGACACAACATTATAAAACAATTATCCTCCAAGTTAAAAACAACTTACATAGAACTTTATAAAAGAATATTTTATACAATAAATATATTCCTGGGTAGCTCAGCTGGTAAAGAATCCACCTGCAATGCAGGAGACCCTGGTCCAATAAATTCTGGGTTGGAAAGTTGCCCTGGAGGAGGGGTAGGCCACCCACTCCAGTATTCTTGGGCTTCCCTAGTGGCTCAGATGATAAAGAATCCACCTGCGATGTGGGAGACCTGATTCAATCCTTGGATTGGGAAGATCCCCTGCAGGAGGACATGGCAACCCACTCCAGTATTCTTGCCTGGAGAATCCCTATGGACAGAGGGACCTGACAGGGTACAGTCAGTGGGGTCGCAGAGTTGTACATGGCTAAACTCAGCACAGCAGCATATACAATAAAATGAACTTGGTTTCCAAGAAGTTAAACTAAAAAAGCAAAAATAAAATTCAGGAAACTGTCAAACTAGATAGATGCTGAAAAGGACTCTTCTTTATTGTATATGAGCTGAAACAAGAAAACAGAAGATGGCCTTGTTTGACCTCAGTTGGAAATGTACCTATTGAATAACTAAATTTAGTGTTCTGCACATGTTCATGAATGACTCCATATGACTGCAAAAGCAATTCAAGTATTGATTTTTGGAGTTACAGACATATTTTAGCAAATAGGTGAATTTGTAAATATGGAATCCACAAAATGATAAGGATTGGCTATATGCTCACCAGCAATGTGCTTTTCATGCTCACTGTCCTTCATCTTTACTAAATGTTATTGCTTTTAAAATATTTGTGAAATTTTTGTGAAAAATGTTTGTTTGTTGCTAATGGGATTGACTATATTTTCTTGGATTTCTTATACATTTTCATGCGGTCTGTGACCACTTACCTGTTTATATCCTTTATCCCTTTTCCTACTAAGTGGCTTATTTTTCTTATCAGCTTATGGAAACTTAGGCCATTAGAGATGTCAACCCTTTTTTATATGTTATGCAGATATTTTCCCACTCTATTAGTTTTCTTATTTTGGCTTGAGTATCTTTGCCTCATTTAATAATCAAGTATGTCTGTTTTCCTTTTATGATTTAAGGTCTCCTATCTTATTATATCTCTAAGATTACCTAGTCTTCAAATTATTCTTCTAATATTTTTATGGTATAATTTATATTTAAATTTTGAGTTACGTAATTAAGATCAACCAGCCCATGGAGTGGGAAATAGAAACCTGATAAGCCACAAGTTGGAAGATCTGATTCAAGCACTGTGTAGGAAAAAGAAGACCCTAACTCAAAGACATGATCTGAATGTCTTCCTGCTAGGTATGTCTCTTAAGTCAACTAGGACTCCATGTTGCAAACATTAAGCAACCAAATAGATATGGCATAACTAATAACATATTCAATCACTCACCTCACTGGATAGTTCAAGGTAGAATGGGTTTTTCAGTTGCTTTCATCTAGTTCAGTTCAGTTCAGTAACTCAGTCATGTTTGACTCTTTGCAACCGCATGGACTACGGCACGCCAGGCTTCCTTGTCCATCACCAACTCCCAGAACTTGCTTAAACTCATGTCCATTGAGTCGGTGATGCCATCCAACCATCTCGTCCTCTGTCATCCCCTTCTCCTTCTGCTTTCAATATTTCCCAGCATCAGGGTCTTTCCCTGTGAGTCAGTTCCAATGAGTCATCACGTGGCCAAAGTACTAGAGCTTCAGCTTCAGCATCAGTCCTTCCAATGAATATTCAGGACTGATTTCCTTTTGGATTGACTGGTTTGATAGGGACTCTCAAGAGTCTTCTTCAACACCAGAGTTCAAAAGCATCAATTCTTCAGTGCTCAGCTTTTGTTATAGTACAACTCTCACATCAATACATGACTATTGGAAAAACCATAGCTTTGACTAGAAGAGACTTTCATCTAATAGCTCAATGACATTTCAAAGAAGCAGATTCTTTCCACTTGTGATCAGTATTCCTTAAGGTCAGCTTTAACCTAGGACTGGCTTTCCTTGTAGTCACAAGATGTTCAGCAACAGCAAGAATGAGGGTGACATTCTTTCTTGTTCAGGCAGAGTGCCTGTGATTGACATGGTTCTTCTGAGGTGGTTGTTACACGGTTCCTAGGATCTAAAATCAAGTAGTGCTGATGTCTTATAAGGAGGATCAATGTCAGTGTATGATGTAGTGGAGTGCTTTTTCCTATCTGAATTGTATCTGCAGCATCCGAGTCTGGTTCCCAGGCCCTCCCAGAGATCCTGTGTGCTACGTTTATTCATCTCTTTCTACTTAGCCTGGTTAAAGTTGATTCTGGTTTTTGCAACTAAATTTTGCCGTGAAGAATAGTAAGTGGTGCTGAAAATGTTTTCACATAACATATTATTAAGGAAATGGGAATCTGAGATTAGTTATTTTATCTAGTTCGGTTTAAAGGCATGTGGAGTGAAGCATTTTCTTAAACGTTGGCTGTGGTTAATTGGAGTGAAGTGCCCTCGAAAGATAGGCTTCTGTGGGCTCAAGTGGCTGCTTTCTTATACTATTCTAAAGAAATCTGGTTGTACTAGTTACATATAATTGGGCTAGAGAGCTTAGAAAAAGAAAACAGATTTTCAATTCTTGCCTCATTGTCGGCTCAGAAAACGAGGCAGTTTCTAGGTCTGACTTAAAAAAATATCATCTCTTATAGCCACTGAATTGATAAAGCTGAGTATCAGATATATGCTCTGATCCTGTTATTGTTCAGTTGCTAAGTGATGTCTGATTCTTTGCGACCCGATGGATTGCAGCACACTGGGCTTCCCTGTCCTTCACTATCTCCCAGAGTTTACTCAAACTCATGTCCATTGAGTTGGTGATGCCATCCAACCGTCTCATCCTCTGGTAGTCTCTTCCCCTGCCCTCAATCTTGCCCAGCATCAGGGTCCTTTCCAATGAGTCAGCTCTTCACATCAGGTGACCAAAGTATTAGAGCTTCAGCATCAGTCCTTCCAATGAATATTCACTGTTGATATCCTTTAGGATTGACTAGTTTGATCTCCTTGCAGTCCAAGGGACTCTTAAGAGTCTTCTCCAGCACCACCACAATTCAAAAACTTCAATTCTTTGGCACTCAGCCTTCTTTAAGGTCTAACTCTTATATCTATATCTGTGAAAATGTGAAAGTGTTAGTCACTCAGTCAAGTTTGACTCTTTGTGATCCCTGTAGCCTGCCACTCTCCTCTGACCATGGAATTCTCGAGGCAAGAATGCTGGAGCGGGTAGCTATTCCCTTCTCCAGCAGATCTTCCTGACCCAGGGATGGAATCCGGATCTCCTGCATTGTGGGCAGATTCTTTACCATATGAGCCACCAAGGAATGACTACTGGAAAAAGCATAGCTTTAACTACATGGACCTTTGTTGGCAAAGTCTCTGCTTTTTAATATGCTGTCTAGGTTGTCATAGCTTTCCTTCCAAGGAGCAAGCATCTTTGAATTTCATGGCTGCAGTCACCATCCGCAATGATTTTGAAGCCCAAGGAAAGAAAATCTGTCTCTGCTTCCACTTCTTCCACTTCTATTTGCGATGAAGTGATGGGACTGGATGCTGTGACCTTGTTTTTTGAACGTTGAGTTTTAAACCAGCGTTTTCTCTCCTTAGGAGGCTCTTTGATTCCTCTTGTGGTCTGTTGTATTACAACATGGGCTGAGTTCACAGACTTGCTGGTTTCTCAAGTGAAAGTTAAAGCATTGGGATGAAGAGAATGTGACCTTGTAAAGTGAAATGGAGACTTTGGGGAGAATTCAGTAACTCATAGCTCACCCACACCGGAAGATCCTGTAAGAAGATTTTCTTTTCTTTTTTTTTGGCTATGCCACACAGCTTGTGGGATCTTAGTTCCTCAAGCATGAATCAAACTCAGGCCCATAGCAGTGAAAGCAGCAAGACTTAACCACTAGACCACCAAGGAATTTCTCCACTCCTATGATCCCCTTCGTTTGCTTCGATTTGTCGAACTGAAATCCGACATAAAAGTGTCACAGAGAGTTAACTGTAAACTCAGAACTTGGAGGAAAAACATTTCTTCTATCATTGCTACTCATAATTTTTACATGCCAAAAATTACAAGAGTTTTCATTTCATATCTGCAAAAATCTTTACAGTGTTATCCATCACACACTTTAATTTCCTTTGTAATTAACTGGAACACCTGTTTTTTTTTTTTTTTTAACAACTCAGCTGAAATACTACATTCCCCAAACTTCTTAGCATCTAGAGATGACTAGGTGACATAGTGAAAGAGACACAAATGTAAGTCTGCTTGTTATTTCTTTAAAAGTTTTGCTTCCCAAAGTGCTGCCCTTTCTTCTTGTACCTTTCTCTTTATTCCCTGGAGATGGTCATAATGTCTGAGGCTCTAGAAGTCATCTTATCCTCATGAGGGAAAGGCCAGGAAAATGGCTAAGACTTTAGAACTGAACTTTTTAAGCCCCTGAACGACTCATAGTGGTTACTTTCAACTTTTCTTCTTGATTACTTAATAAAATGGAAAAAGAAACCGAATTTGTTTAAATCATTTAGTTGACTTTACTTTTACATCTAGCCAAACATAATCATGAATAGGTAGGGTCCCAGATAGCATCTGTTTCCCCCTTGAAAAAGTAAAAACCCCTTAGCTTCACCGATTGGGTCAACTTCAGTGGCATATCAACCCTATCTCCAATTACTTTGGCAAGAGAAATGCCGTGTGCTAATTGGTTTAGTTCAGTAAGGACTCACCTTTGGAGGTGGGGTCAGTCCCTTTCAACCTACTTGTTTGGAGCTCCATGGGAGTAAGTACAAGAGAAAGAAAGGGAAGTTTGGGTGTGAAGTAGGCAGGGAGCATGTCTGCTCCGTCTCTATTGTAGATAAGCCTTTAAAATTTATTACTAATTATTCTTAATCTACTGATCTGCCGGTTAGATTTGACTCCTGTGTAATTTATAACAGAGTGATTGGCACTGCTGATCTGAGCCATGTGGCCTGACTGGGTTAATTCATTCAAATACAAGATTTCATCAATCAGCATCTCTGAGCTTAGTTAAAGGGAGTCCTCCATCCCCACCTCTAAGGTATGGACCTAGTCGACCTGTAGTAAACCAGGTCTTGAAGCTGGGAGGCAGGGCCAGATCCCAGACCAGGGAGTTCTCCAGTTAAATGGCATGTTCTGAGCCATCTGGCCATCCAGCTCACTTGCCTCCTGGGTTCTCCCTCTGCTGTGCTCCTCGGCCTCTCCTTGAACCTGTCATGAGTGCCATCTGTGCTCAGTTCTCTTTATGACACATTTCAGAAGGAACGTTTGCTCTGTCTCCAAGGGAGCCCAATATACAGTGCAGGGTGGGACAGACCCAATTTCTGTCTTCATAGAGTCAGAGTGAGTCCAGAATCTTCACCACTGTAAAATGGAATCACTTTGATCAGCTGCAATTCAGTTTAAGGGTTCTTGGAAGATATAACCAGGTTTAAAGAAATCACAAAAATGTAGAATAAGTTTGAAAAGAAAAAAAAAAAGATCGATTCTGTAACCCAGCCAAAAAAAAAAAAATCTGGGCTATAGGTAACTGGCTAATATTTATTGAGTATAAAAGATACACATTTGACTAATAGAGATCTTAGCAATAGTAATCAATAGGATGAAGGGAGTTCTGGACTGGAAGAGAAGAGCCTTAAGTGCTAATTGATTTAATATGCACTGTGCAGCTGTGAATGAATCACCTCAATAAAATGATCTTCAAGTTTCCTTTCAGTTCCAAAACTGAGTACTCATTAAGGTTAAATATTTCCTGAGCAGTTTTATTTATCTCATTAATTTTCTTAATACAGCTTTCCACAAAAGTTCAAATTTATTGTAATTTTTAAGAACCAATTATAACAAATTCTGTGTTTGTGGAATCCAAATTAATGAGGTCTTACTGCATGCTAATTAAAGCTGCTTAAAATTCTATGAAGACATTCCCTTCAAGAGTTCAGACTTGTTGATGAAAATTTCTCATTAGTCTTCATGACGAGCTTGGCAAACAAATGATCAGTCTGTGAACCCTAGAAAGGCAAACTCTGGGATTTTCTTCCGAGTTTTTACTATGGAAGGCAGTAAAAGAACAGCAAAGAAACTTAGCCTTCTGGTTTTAACATCTTGCAGATAACTCACTCTCTTCAAGAGATTCTTGTAATGATTTAAAACCAAACTGTAATGTAGCTGCAAAGCTCAATTAGCAGATTCATTAGTTGGGTCTTGATCACAATTCTGGTTGTCACCCCTAATAGATTAAAGTGTTCATTCACTACGATCATTAGTCCCTGTCAGTGATAAGAAGAAATCTGTTTGTGTTCAACTTCTAATGAGTGTGTTAAATGGTGTCTCTGCTTAGAACATGTATCAGTTGTGGTTCAGGGTGATGTGATCTATTTAAAAGCCATATTCCTGCAGGTAGAGTCTAGGAGGTTTAACTGGAACAGCTGAGAAAAGGTGACACTGCCTGATCTAGTAGTGATAGAAGGGAATAATTTGGAAGGCCAGATCTTCCAGAGTCAGGAAGGAAGGCAGTTTATACCAGAGGGAGAGGGTAATTGCTTCATCCCACCCAGAAGGGAGTTTTGCAATGGAACAAAGGCTTACATTAGGCTAGGTTTTCCCTAGATATAGTAGGGAAATGATCCCTACTATAGGATTCTGATCCATTTGCATCGGGATCATTTGGGAAGTTTGTACAAAAAAAAAAAAAAAAAAACTCTGCCAGCCCTTGGTCCACAGTCTGGGCCACTGGGCATAAGGTCCAGGAATCTGTGTGGTTAGTAAGCACATCATATTATTTCTGGGCTGACTAAAGACTGAGATGATGCCTGCAAGAAAGAGACAGAGAGGCAAATCAGATGCAACAAAAACATCAGAGCATTTTGTAAGAAAGTATTGAGGAGCCTTCTCCCCACTCCAGTATTCTTGCCTGGAAAATCCCACGGACAAGAGGAGCCTGGCTGGCTACACAAAGAGTCAAACACCTTTTAGCAACTAAACAACAACAACAGGGCCTAACCCAGACCTTCAAATCTGTGGAACTACCACAAAAAATAATTGTTATGCCACAGGAATAGTAGGAGCTTAACCCATCTTGGGTGGCATGGTCCAGATTTTTCTCCTATTAGCTGATCAAGGCCTGGTGGGAACCACATTTAAAGGCAGGTTTGATGCATTTTGTCCTCCCCATGGAGGACCTTGGGCTGTTTGTCAGTTTTAATCTCTGTATTTATATTTTATTACCATAAATGAAGATGGTGTTTTCTAGCATCTGGGTTTTTCAATCTCAGAGTTTAGTCTAGGGATATGTGAAAATGGCCCATAGCTTAGTCCGGGCCCATTATAAATTAAACTTTTTAAAAGACTATTCACTTCAGAAAAAAAGAAAAATCAAGTCTCCTATAATGCCACTGCCAAAACCACCAAATATTATTTGGAGTGTATTAGTCTAGCATACATTCTATACATTTTTTTTAAATATAGGATCATACTATATTTAGTGTCATCAAATCTGATTTATTCCCTTAATATACCTTATCTCTCTATATAAATAGATACATCTATTGTATTATGTTTACTGACTGCTGGTCTTAATATTTATGCATATACTTTATTTAATGAAGTGTCCGTTAATGAACACTTAGGCTCATTCTGTAAATTGGATTTTCTAGTATCTTTCGGCGGTTATAGCCATTAAAATTTAGGATTCTTGCTGCTGTTATGGCTCATCTTGAAGTCTCTGAAGAAACAAGTGCTTTGTAGAATAGAATCCAATTTTCTTGCTTAAAAGAATTCCTCAGAGTCAAGGGTTGTTTAGATGTAATTTTCACTTTATTCTGGAAAACTAAGAATAAATAAAAGTTCAGATCTATAACCAATGCCCACCCCTCTCATGAAAGTAATCAGCCTCTGTCTCTGAAATTTCAAAGGAAAAAAAAAAAGCTGAAAATGTCACTGAAATCATTTTTAATTAGGCATTTAGCAGTTTCTAAGGCAAGTTATAAATTGGCCTTCAAATGTGGTATTTTTTAAAGAAAGGAGCATTTTAATTGGTATGTTCTTGTTTAGCGTTTCATGTCAGATGGTAAAGTTTTAAGCTTTAGATGTCGTATCTAAGTGTACCAGAGCAAGAATATGATTTCATCTATCTTCTAATGCTAAACCATGACACCTAAGTGGATGTGTCTACATCGTCTCTGGGAGGAAAGGTAAACTTTTCTGTTAGCTCTAGCTTGATGTCATGTTTGGGGGGCCTGGAACTACCACTTTTATCACATATGCACTGTAGAGGCTCTTAAAATGTGGTCCGGGGACCGTGGCATCAGCATCACCTAAGAGCTTGTTAGAGGGGGTCCCAACCCACCCCTCCTGAATCAGAGTCTTCATTTTAGTAAGAGCCTCAGGTGACTCGCATACGCTTTAATGTCTAAGAAGCTCTACTGAAGAGGACACCCAATAAATCAGACCAAGCAAATATGTATGCAACCTCCATCTACTGCTCTCCAGTAGATATGCAGTGTTTCTTTCAAAGGGGTTGATTCTTGCGATTGTGTTTGTCAAGCAACTTAAACTATGAAGCTCAAATGATGTCAACATTGTTTGACGTTAATGTTGGAATGCATGTGTTCAAGTGAATTGACATAAATAGGAAAACTTCTGTAGAGTGAATCTTATTTCTCACTTTATTTTTATAGTAAAATTAGATGCTTCCAGTTTGAAAAATACCCTGGTTTATAATATTATAATGGAAAAAAAAAGAGTGAATTAAGGTGCTCACCAAACCCCTGGCACTTTGGATGTCAGTGACCTTAAAAAGCTTGAGTCTCTTCCCAATACCAACCATTCTTCAAACTATTCATAAGCACAAGAGTGTTCCAGGTACTTCACTGGACAGGAAGGAAAATCAGTTCATATACCAATAATTATAAAGACAGAGGTGTCCTGGGATTAGAGAGAGCACCTAACTTTGTATGAGGGGGCCAGGAAAGCCAAATGGTGGAAGAGGTGTTTGAACTGAATCTTGCTAGTTAAGGAAGAGTCCCTAGGGGAGCCAGGAGGACAGACCACATCAAGTAACTGAGGATGAATATAAACATACAAGGATAGGTTGCTATGTTAATAATGTGTTCTTCCTCCTGTTGTTAGTAGGGAACCATGGGCAGATTTTAATCAGAGAAGTGACATAAGATTTTTATTTGAGAAAGACCATTCTTGTATTCAGCAGAAACAGAGCAAGGTGAGGTCGGAGGGACATCAACAAGGAAGTTGTGGCAATAGCAGTGGTGGGACTGAGTTCAGAGAGATGCTAGAAGCAGAATCGACAGGATTAGAGACAGAGCAAAGAGATAGGACAGGAAAGGAAAAAGACCAAGACTTCCAAGATTCCAGCTGGGCTAACTTGATTGCCATTGGTGCCATGAAATGAGATGGAAATTTAAGTTGCTTCCCTACGCTTTCTACTCTTCTGCTATGGTTGCTCTTTTTGTATCTTCCTTCCTTGTGAGACCAAAGACATAAAGAAAACATTTGTAAGATATATTTGTAGGAAATAATACAGAGAGACCTTTGTATGCATAACCCATTATCTGTGAATGATAGTGTTAACACTTTGCAAAATCACAGTAAAATAAAGCCTCCTAAAAATGTTATTATCTTTGGGCAATTTTGAGTCAAATCACCCATATACTTTCATATTTATTTAGTTATTATCTTAAAAAAAGTTTTTTTGGCCACGCCATGCAGCATATGAGATCTTAGTTTCTCCACCAGGGATCGAACCTGCATCCCCTGCGTTGAAAGTGTGGAGTCTTAACCACTGAACCACTAGGGAAGTCCCATATACTTTCACTTTTCAGTAAAAATCAAAATAGTCACTTCACTAGTCTCCCTACACCCTCCCTGTCCAGGGCTTCCTATCCCCGTGCTCTCTTGGTGGAGTAGATCTTAACCCTGGTGTGGAAAATCACATTGTTTTGTGGTCATTAGTGTCCCTCTGTCTGCAAAGATTGGGACTGGCCTTTGTATGCTGGTGACTCCCAAAGTCACCCTCGGGTATGTGCTTATAAGGACAGCACTCACAGCATAGCTCTTTACCATGTTGGTAAACATGTGGCATGTCGGGGCCCTGATGCTGGCTCTGGCTCTCCCAGGTGACGGACAGAATCTCGTAGGTCCCTGCTCCACATTTCCGAAAAACCTCTTCCTATGGTAGTTAGGACTTTGGTATGCCAGTGACAGACCCATGGGTCAGATTAACTTAAAACATGAAGTGTACTGTATTCACTTAAGGATCTGGGAAGTTTGGGAATAAGGGTCCTTTCTGAGACTTCTGGGACTCAAACAATATGATCAGGACTGTTTCCCTCTCCCCTTTGCCCTGTGTGTTGAACTCATGCTCTTCATAAGGTCACTGGTAGATCCCAATTCATATCCTTACAGCTCAGAGGTTTGTGTGAGGGCTAAGATTTGCACCTCCGCTATCAATATAAAACCCTACTGGGGAAGAGTTCTGTTTGACCTAAGTTACATCCTATGCCAATCCCATGGACCCATCACTTGTTCAGGGGCGTGAAGTATATTATGAAGTACTCAACTCATTATTATCTACTCATGCTAAGATGAACTTCTTGTTTTCTACCTATGATCAAATGAGTTACTCATTAGCTGATGGTCATGGGATTGGGGTACCATGTCGGCAGCTGACAACCAAATGGAAAAGGAGAAATGATTCTTCCAAAGGAAGGGATAATGCTGGACTGGGCAGCATCGTTCCAAAAGCATCCAAAAGCGGAACATGCAACGTTCCGCTTGCACTGGGCAGCTTCTCTCTAGGTGAGGAGAGACGGGATGTCACCTGGTACTGATAGCTGTCCCCTCCAGGAACTATGGTCAGTGTTAGGAGAAAAAGACAATGAGGACTTCAAGCGGAGAGGTGTTCATATGTGTGAAGTTGGAGTTGTAAGGAGTTCAAATCTAGTAGCTGTAATTGTCTTTGTGAAATAGAAAACAGCGTCTCCCACTGAAAGAGAGGAGAGCAGAGTGGGGAGCATGAAGAGCTGGTTGAAGGTTTGAGGGCTGTTGAGAGATGTAATAGATCCGGGACAATGAGAAGAATTGCTGAGAGATGTGGAAGACCCAGCTGAGGCTGGAGGTGGAGGCGAGTCAGGGTTCTCTGGAAAAACAGAACAAATAGGATAGATGTACAAAATATGTCTGTGCAATCACAAACACATGTACATACATACACATCTATAGAAAGAGAGTTACTTCAAGGAACTGGTTTACTCCGTTGTGGAAACTGATAAGTCAGTTATCCGTAGAGCAGACTTCCAGGGTGGAAACTCTTAGACACGGGCAGATGCTACAATCCAGTAGCATTACTGAGAACAATCTGCTTGGCTTAAAGTCAGCTAGTTGTTGCTGACAGACACATCTACAAAATACCTCACAGCGACAGCTAGGTTATTGCTTGATTTAACTGGGTACCGTAGCCTAGTCATAATTGCACGAAAAACCACATCTCACAGAAACCATAAGCTCTGCGAACCAACTTGCATGGTATTCAATTATTTTTCTTCCTCTTCAGTTCAGCAGAGCTAAGTGTCCAGCATATAGGAGTAGAGGTGAATTGTTAAGTACAAGATGAGGGAACTGTCAGGATAAGAATACTGAAGGCTACAGGGTGGATGATGGGGAAGATGCTGTGGAAGAATGGTGGAGCTATGCCCTCGGGGCCAAGGCTGCACTGAGAAGTTACTGCCCAACTATAAAGTGTCAATATCAACCACATAGGTTAAAATAAATAATGCATGAAAAACACTTATGTTGGTCACTGAACTAAGTACCAGATTAATTTTGAATTGTTAGCATTATTGTGGTTTCATTCAACTATCAAGGAATTGATAGTTCCTATAAAGTCAAAAAGGAAAGTTATGACCAGCCTAGACAGCATATTCAAAAGCAGGGACATTACTTTGCAACAAAGGTCCATCTAGTCAAGGCTGTGGTTTTTCCAGTGGTCATGTATGGATGTGAGAGTTGGACTGTGAAGAAAGCTGCACACTGAAGAATTGATGCATTTGAACTGTGGTGTTGGAGAAGTCTCTTGAGAGTCCCTTGGACTGCAAGGAGATCCAACCATTCCATTCTAAAGGAGATCAGTCCTGGGTGTTCACTGGAAAGACTGATGCTAAAGCTGAAACTCCAATACCTTGGCCACCTCATGTAAAGAGTGACTCATTGGAAAAGACTCTGATGCTGGGAGGGACTGGGGGGTAGGAGGAGAAGGGGACGACCGAGGATGAGATGGCTGGATGGCATCACCGACTCAATGGATGTGAGTTTGAGTAAACCCTGGCAATAGGTGATGGACAGGGAGGTCTGGCGTGCTGCAATTCATGGGGTCGCAAAGAGTCGGACACGACTGAGCGACTGAACTGAACTGACTGATAAAAGTCAAAAAGCAGATTTTTTGGAGGTGAGAGAGTGAGTGTGGTACAGTGGAGTTTCTTTCTTTATTCTTCCAACAGTGATTCAATAACCGTGGTTTGTGAGCACTGTTTTAGGTGCTGGAGATACAGAAGTGAACAGGCAAAGTCCCTGTGCCCTCATGGGGCTTATGTTCTATTGTTGGGAAGAGGCATCAGCTAATAAATAATTTTAACAAATAAAATAGCTGCTGGTCCAGTGGTACACATGCTTTGAAGCAAAATAAAGTGATTAGGCAAGATAGAGCAATGTGGCCAGGCAGGGCAAGAATTGGGATGATATAATCATAAAGAAAGCTTTCTAATAAAGTGACATTTAAATACGAACCGGAAGAACAAAAGGAAGGAGTGTTCAGGGAAAGAAGCCCTGAAGTGGGAGCCTTTCCTCCCTGTAAGGAGGAGAGAATGGTGGAAGATGACTCCAGAGGAGAAGGTGCTTCCACTCTGCTGACCCAGAAGCAGTGGGCAACTTCAGCTGTTGTTGTCTAAAGGCAAAAACCCTATGTGTCCACAGAGGCCTGCTATAGTCCAAGTGACTGACCACCCTGGGTCAATTTGTACTCAGAATGACCTGTTTCAACTTTTATTATTTTCTATTTTAACTCTTATTTTTATAAGCTAAAAAGATCAAATCCCCAAACCTTTTGAAATTACAAACCAATTTTCTTCTTAAAAAAAAAAAAAAAAAAGATAAGTGGCACCAGGAAAGGTCAAGTTGGGTGTAGTAGGTCATCATAAATTCTCTGGTGCTCACTCTCAGTGAGGTAAGTAGCCGAGAGTTTTGAGCAGAGAAATGGGCAGATCTGATTTACCTTTTATGGGAATCATTTTGGAGACATTGTGAGCAGTGGACAATAAAGGGGCAAAGGTAGACGGAAACCAGTTAGAAAGCTATTACCATAATCCAGGCAAGATGAATTTATGATCTGAAAGCAGTACCTGGTGTGAACAAGGCTGGGTTGTGACCAAAGGGATGTATTACTGAAGTGCTTGCTGGCAAAGACCAAGGTGGCCCAGGACCTTAGAAAGGCATTTATTGGCTGGGGTGG
>SJYA01001611.1:0-114392 GCA_006410615.1 Neotragus moschatus
AGCTCCTGACCACTCTCTTAGCCTGTATTTACATCCTGACAATCTTCCTGAGAGGTGGGAATGGGGCCAAGGCTTGTGGCCGTGAACAGGTCATAGGACTGGGGAGGGGACTCTGGGAGAAACAATGGTGACAAGCAGAATCTGAAACCCAGTGCCAAAAATTATTCTTTATATGCCTTAGATGTCCTGATTTATGACACCAGACAGTCATAGAAGGAACAGAATGATAGGCAAGAGATATGAGGCATGGAAGGACATTAGATTATATGACTGCAATACAAAAATACAAAGGTCCCCGTTTTTGAAATATAAACTCCAATAGAGTGAAGCCTCAGCTTGTTCAGCCTTCCTTTATGCAGAGAACATTTCACTGGTTCCAGGTAAACATGCTTGCTTACTTTCAATTCCTGCCTTCATTATGAAACTCATCTAATTTTGTGGCCAAGTGGCAATTAAATCTTAGTGTTATGGGACATAGCATGTACCAACAGGCAGGTTGCAAAGAATAAAAGCAACATAATATAACTTATACAAGTAGTCAAGAGAATGAAAAATTTCGTAAATCTTCCACCTAAAAGAGGAAAGTCCTTGGAGCCGCCTCTTGTAGCTTTCTGTTCTTTTTCCAGTTGAATTTATCATTGTGCTTGAGATAATGGTAAAGTCTTAAATGCTCCATGAGACCTGATGTTTTCAGTTTGTATTATAAACGTGATCTGTCTCTAGGAACTAACTGACCTGCTTGGCTTCAAAGTCTTCATCTTTATGCCCTTCATTGGGTAGGTCTCTATCAACAGTTGTCATATAAGAAAGACCTTTTGTGGGCTTCCACTGCTCTAACTAGGGCAAGTGGGGAATTTAGATATACCACTGAACAATGTGATCATTGCCCACTTGAATGTGATAAGGACACAAATACTATACTCACAGCAGAGTGTTCCTCTAGGAAATTGCTGACACCTTCAAGGATCATGTCCTACTCGTCTCTCGGTCTGTGAGTTCCCTGTCAATCCATTCCATACCTGGTCACACTCTTCCTAAGACTTTTCTGTGGGCATAATTTTGAAAGATTTGTTATTGACTATAATATAAACCCCTTAAGCCTGTTACTAAAGCCCCTCCACAAAATGGCTCCAGATTAGTTTCCAACCTTATTTTCCATGATTTTCATAGAAAACCATTTTTTTCCTGCCTCACGGTCTACCTATTGCCCTCCAAGCATCACAACAGTAGCTTGAACTGACTTGCCCTCATGCTTTCTCTTCATCACCTAAATCCTAGCCTACCTTTGATGACCAACCAAAAGCTCAACATCTTTGTGAGTCCCAAAGAAATTATCTTCCTTTACATTCCTACAGTTCATATCTCACTTCTGAATTAATCCTATTGTACCTTTTAGTTATTAATTACTTATTATTTGCTTGTATATTTAAAGTCTTATCCCTCACATTAGGACCAGGAGTGGGGTGTTATAATTTGGGGGGGGCGGTTCTTTTTTAAATTATTTGTTTGTTTTTTGGTTGTGCTGCATCTTTCAGAGAAGGCAATGGCACCCCACTCCAGTACTCTTGCCTGGAAAAGTCCATGGACGGAGGAGCCTGGTGGGCTGCAGTCCATGGGGTCGCTAAGAGTCGGACACAACTGAGCGACTTCACTTGCACTTTTCACTTTCATGCATTGGAGAAGGAAATGGCAACCCACTCCAGTGTTCTTGCCTGGAGAATCCCAGGGACGGGGGAGCCTGGTGTGCTGCCGTCTATGGGGTTGCACAGAGTCGGACACGACTGAAGCGACTTAGCAGCAGCAGCAGCAGTAGCTGCATCTTTGTGGCTGAGAGCGGCTTTCTCTAGATGCAGCGAGCCAGGGTACTCTGGCTGGCGGTGCACAGGCTTCTCATTGAGGTGGCTTCTCTTGTTGCAGAGCACAGGCTCTAGATAAGCGGGCTCAGTAGTTGTAGCACACAGGCTTAGTTGTTCCAAGGCATGCTGATCTTCCTGGTCCAGGGATTGAACTTGTGTACCCTGTACTGGCAGCCAGATTCTTATCCACTGTACCACCAGGGAAGTTCTATAGTTTTTATAGTTATCCACGGTGCCTAGAACTTCACCTTGCACATTGTAGGTAGAAGAAACCAGCTTAGCTGATGTTGATGTTCTGAGAGAGATCGTAGGACTGCACGTAAGAGAAGTAAAGATGTCTTTGTCATGCTCCATTTAGATTACATTAGATATAAATAATCAGTTACAGACAGCTCAGACGGTTGAGTACCTGGACGTATCCCTTTACAGGTCACTTATCTTTGACCCCAGAACAAGCGCTGTGTTTCTATTACTCCCTCCTTCTAAATTACCTGCTGTTATTTTTTCCCAATAAGATAGGGCCAGATGAAGAAACATCAGTGTATACTCATCTCCACCACTTGAAAACAACTTTTTAAGTGTGCATCCTACTGGTAAGGTATAAAGAATATCATTCCCATTCATTTGGGAGCTCTGAAGCCCCTTGCCTGGGACTGCTGTCTACGCTGGCAAAGTGAATTATATATTAGCATTTGAACAGGCTCACTCTTCTCACCACATCAACTCAACTAAGACTAGTTATTTAGGAGGATTCTAATTAATTTAATTCTCCACTGGTGGCCATTTCTGACGGGCAATGACTGTGCCTTTTACCTCTTTGCCTCCTTCCCCAGCACTTAGCTCTGTAGGTTGCTTATAGCAGGGACCTAATAAATATTTGTTGATTGAACAATGAATGAGCCTTACTGCAGATGCATGAGTGAATTCCTCAGATATGCCTAACAAAATCAAACTCATCTTCCCAGCACCAAGGAAGGACAGATAGAAAAGCAAGCACCATGGGAAATACTGACACTGACCTTGCTCAGTAGTTAACAGAACCAGGACCCAGTCAGCAAAGCCATTTTGAGTACACTTCCTAATCAGTTTAATTAGCACTGTTTTCATATTATTTTCATGTAGTACCCCCAACCGTGGCATTACATATGATGACAAAACTATGATAGTCCCTGGAGGTCTGTATGTAGAGGTTAAAAGGATTCCAGAGTGAGGATTCACAGCAGCAGTACCAATGGTATAACCTTGGACAGGTCATTTTAGTGTCTCTAATGCCAGGAGAAATATCAATAACCTCAGATATGCAGATGACACCACCCTTATGGCAGAAAGTGAAGAGGAACTACAAAGCCTCTTGATGAAAGTGAAAGAGGAGAGTGAAAAAGTTGGCTTAAAACTCAACATTCAGAAAATGAAGATCGTGGCATCTGGTCCCATCACTTCATGGGAAATAGATGGGGAAACAGTGTCAGACTTTATTTTTGGGGGCTCCAAAATCACTGCAGGTGGTGATTGCAGCCATGAAATTAAAATACACTTACTCCTTGGAAGGAAAGTTATGACCAACCTAGATAGCATATTCAAAAGCAGAGATATTACTTTTCCAACAAAGATCTGTCTAGTCAAGGCTATGGTTTTTCCAGTGGTCATGTATGGATGTGAGAGCTGGACTGTGAAGAAAGCTGAGCACCGAAGAATTGATGCTTTTGAACTGTGGTGTTGGAGAAGACTCTTGAGAGTCCCTTGGACTGCAAGGAGATCCAACCAGTCCATTCTGAAGGAGATCAGCCCTGGGATTTCTTTGGAAGGAATGATGCTAAAGCTGAAATTCGTAATTTGGCCACCTCATGCGAAGAGTTGACTCATTGGAAAAGACTCTGATGCTGGGAGGGATTGGGGGCAGGAGGAGAAGGGGACGACCGAGGATGAGATGGCTAGATGGACATGAGTTTGAGTGAACTCCGGGAGTTGGTGATGGACAGGGAAGCCTGGCATGCTGTGATTCATGGGGTCACAAAGAATCAGACACGACTGAGCAACTGAAATGAACTGAACTGAACTCAACTGAAGCTTCGGTAAAACAGGAATAATAGTAGTAGCTGTCCCCACAAGGTGGTTATAAAGAGGACATAAGAACAAGAATATGCATGGACTTCCCTGCTTATTGTGGGACTTCCCTGGCTGTGTAGTGGTTAAGAATCCACCCTGCAGTGCAGGGTACGCTGGTTCAATCCCTGATCAGAGAACTAAGTTCCCACATGTCACGGAGTTAATAAGCCAGTGCACTACAACAGTTCAAGTGCTGTAACTAATACCAAAAGCAGCCAAGTAAATAAATTAAATATTTTCATAAAAAAAGAAAACCCTCTTTGTTATTCCCAGCACATAGCAAATTCTCAATAAACGTTGACTGGTATTATCATTTCTGCTTTAACCTATGTTTTGCTCTTTACCAGGCAAAACAGCTGAGGATAATAAGAGTTAGGTGCTCAATCAGACGTCATATTTTGGACATGGCCTGGCCTGCAGTCTCCAGGTATCAGAAGACATGTGGTGCTTTGCAACCCTCGGTTAGATGCACAAGGTCTGTGGAGGAAAGCTGTCCTCCAAAGCGACCCTCCAGCAGAGTGAGGGGTAGAGAGGGACCTCTGACTTTAAGATGCACTGAAGTGATAAAACTCACCTGAGCATTGCAAATGCAACCATCTCCAAAATTTAAACATTTTAAAAACATGACAGCTTTAGAGTTCAAACAAAAATCAGTACAACTTTTATTTTTCTGTGACATGAACTTATTTAAAAAAAAAAAATGGGTCTGCTAACCAAAAGCAAAGAAAAAGAGACTCTTAAGATGGACCACAACCCCACATCCCCACAGTCATCAAGACTGGTTGTCAGTACCCCTCATCCTATGTGGAGTCCAGAGTATTCATACTATTTTGAATGTTCTGTGCTGCTGGGTGAAAGGCGGTGGGAAGCAGAATATGTCCTTCCTTCTTTAGAGGAAGAAATGGGCCTTGAATGGGATCAAGTACAGAGAAAGGACACCAGGTAGGTGAGCAAGACAAAGATAAAGCCAGGATTACAACACAGAATTGCCAACTCAGAGACCAGCACTTTTCATCAGCCTGGATCAAAACTACCAGGAGTCCATCCCTGATCCATCACCATGTCAGAGGGAAAAAAAATGAACTCTGGACGAGGGCTTCCCCAGGGGCTTAGGGGTAAAGAATCCACCTGCAATGCAGGAGATAACTGTTCGATCCTCCGGTCAGGAAGATCCCCTGGAGGAGGTCATGGCAACCCATTCCAGTATTCATGCCTGGAGAATCCCATGAGCAGAGGAGCCTGGAGGGCTACAGACCATGGGGTCGCAAAGAATTGGACACTCTGAAGTGACTGAGCTCGCACACACACACACTGGAAGAAGCTAAAAAATAAAAAGAATTCCACATAGAAGGCAAGGTGGCTACCAGCAAATCCATAAAAGGTGACCCCTTTAAAAGAAAACCTCTCGTGTTTCTGGGTTCTGAGCTTTGAGAGAGCTGTTGCTCCAAAGAGGAGTATTTGCACTTTCATTTTTCCCCTTAGTGTAAGGAAGCCAGCAACAGGTAAAATCAGGCACTCTGAAAAAGAGCATGAGCAACACATCTTAGCACCAAAGGGAGAGAATTTTCACACACATCTCCCTAGCTTGCTTTCTGTGTGCCTGAGAAGAGAGGACAAATCACCAGGGAGAGAGGAGCAGAAGGGACAACAGAAGTTCCTTTTCTGCGTTACCATTTCAGGAAATCCAGGGAACTATCACCAAGGGAAAAAAATCAGGCAAATTACTTCCTCTCAGACCATCCTCAACAGGGGCATTTGATTTGCTGTTGCTCCATGAGACTTTCTGCCATCCTGCTCCTATTTCAGGGATGGCTCTGCCCATGCAGGCTCTAAACGGCTGCTGCGCACAGCAGTTGCAGTCCTATTGGTCTCAAGACATTCAAAGTCAACCCATGTCCATTCAAAGAAGTAAATGTGAATCAAAAGATGGCTGGCAAGAAAAGAAATGGCAGTAGAAGAGCTGAACACAGCAGATCTGATAAAAAGTTGAGACAGAATTTGTGCATCTCCACACAGAGCCAGTAGGGCTTCCCAGGTGGCTCATTGGGAAAGAATCTGCCTGCAGTACAGGACACATGGGTTTGATACTTAGGTTGGAAAGATCCTCTGCAGAAGGAAATGGCAACCCATTTCAGTATTTTTGCCTGGAGAACCCCTTGAACAGAGGAGTCTGGCAGGCTACAGTCCATGCATCCATGAGAAGTCACTTCAGTTGTGTCTGATACTTTGCGACCCCATGGAATAGAGCCCGCCAGGCTCCTCTGTCCATGCGATTCTCTAGGCACACATACTGGAGTGGGTTGCCATGACCTCCTCCAGGGGATCTTCCTGACGCAAGGATCAAACCTACGTCTCTTATGTTTCCTACAAGTGTGTTCTTTACTACTAGAGCCATCTGGGAAGCCCAGGCCACAGTCCATGGGGTTGCAAAAGAGTCGGACATGACTTAGCAATAAACAACAAAAACAGAGCCAGGAGCCCCTGATCAAGGGGGGAAGTGACTTAAGATTTCACTTTGCACAGAAAAAGACTGTGCAGCCTAAATAGCATTAGTAAGTGGAATAACCTTCACAACTCAGAGCTGTATACCATTTCAGTCAATCCTCCATCTAGTTCATTGCTCTCTCACCATCTTTGAACTCAAAATTAAATTCAGGTCATACTATTGGCCGTTTGAATTCTCTAACTGGATGCGATGAGGCCATGAAATGCAAATTAGGTGGGCGTTTCCCTTAAATCTTGCCTAGAGAATGGAACAGATTGTGAGATCTATTTAAGACATTTGAGATGAATTTGGTTTGGTGAGTAGCTTTTTTTTATGCCCTTTAAACTTTAAATGCTGTCTCCCAGCAATTCGTGGATCCTAAGTTCATTTCTACCATCAGAGGGGTGGATTAAAGGAGGAGTCTTTCCAGGTAGTGACCTCAGTGTGCTCTGTCATCAGGATGCCGTTTAGAAACCCTTGAAATATGGGACACACTTACATACTCCCCACTAGGACTGGCACCAAAACAAGCTTTTGATTTCATTCTTAAGTCCTTCTGTAATGCACACTTTTTCTGCCATTCCTGCTTCTGAATTTAGTAGGTCACAAGGGAAAGATTTGCAGCTTGAATTCCTTTGCACAGGAGCTGCAGGCTTGGGTTCCAGTTCTGGCTCAGCCACTAACTGTGTGGTTTCAAGCTTGGCTCTCACTTGCTTCAAGCTGTGTGATCTTAGGTCCTTCCCTTAATCTTTAGGCCTCTGTTGCCCTGTTGCCTCTGTTGCTCTGTAAAACGAATGATTGCTGAGGTTCCTTTCAAGCTTTAGTCTATTCTTGTCCTGCTGAAGTTTTAGAATTCCTAGGAACATTGATACTGTCATGTCTGTAAAAGTGCTCTGTGAAAGTCTGAAAGTGTTAGGCGCTCAGTCGTGTCCCACTCTTTGCAACCCCATGGGCTGTAGCCCCGCAAGGCTTCTCTGTTCATGGGATTCTCCAGGCAAGAATACTGGAGTGGATTGCCATGCCCTCTTCCAGGGGATCTTCCAGACCCAGGGATCAAACCCAGGTCTCCTGCAGTGCAGGAAGATCCTTTACCATCTGAGCGTCCAGGGAAGCCCAAAAGTGCTCTATAAACCTTAATTATTTCCTGGGAACATTTTTTAAAATATAAAGTGAGGAGAAAGATAATGTAATTTAACTGTATATATATATATNCCATGGAATAGAGCCCGCCAGGCTCCTCTGTCCATGCGATTCTCTAGGCACACATACTGGAGTGGGTTGCCATGACCTCCTCCAGGGGATCTTCCTGACCCAAGGATCAAACCTACGTCTCTTATGTTTCCTACAAGTGTGTTCTTTACTACTAGAGCCATCTGGGAAGCCCAGGCCACAGTCCATGGGGTTGCAAAAGAGTCGGACATGACTTAGCAATAAACAACAAAAACAGAGCCAGGAGCCCCTGATCAAGGGGGGAAGTGACTTAAGATTTCACTTTGCACAGAAAAAGACTGTGCAGCCTAAATAGCATTAGTAAGTGGAATAACCTTCACAACTCAGAGCTGTACACCATTTCAGTCAATCCTCCATCTAGTTCATTGCTCTCTCACCATCTTTGAACTCAAAATTAAATTCAGGTCATACTATTGGCCGTTTGAATTCTCTAACTGGATGCGATGAGGCCATGAAATGCAAATTAGGTGGGCGTTTCCCTTAAATCTTGCCTAGAGAATGGAACAGATTGTGAGATCTATTTAAGACATTTGAGATGAATTTGGTTTGGTGAGTAGCTTTTTTTTATGCCCTTTAAACTTTAAATGCTGTCTCCCAGCAATTCGTGGATCCTAAGTTCATTTCTACCATCAGAGGGGTGGATTAAAGGAGGAGTCTTTCCAGGTAGTGACCTCAGTGTGCTCTGTCATCAGGATGCCGTTTAGAAACCCTTGAAATATGGGACACACTTACATACTCCCCACTAGGACTGGCACCAAAACAAGCTTTTGATTTCATTCTTAAGTCCTTCTGTAATGCACACTTTTTCTGCCATTCCTGCTTCTGAATTTAGTAGGTCACAAGGGAAAGATTTGCAGCTTGAATTCCTTTGCACAGGAGCTGCAGGCTTGGGTTCCAGTTCTGGCTCAGCCACTAACTGTGTGGTTTCAAGCTTGGCTCTCACTTGCTTCAAGCTGTGTGATCTTAGGTCCTTCCCTTAATCTTTAGGCCTCTGTTGCCCTGTTGCCTCTGTTGCTCTGTAAAACGAATGATTGCTGAGGTTCCTTTCAAGCTTTAGTCTATTCTTGTCCTGCTGAAGTTTTAGAATTCCTAGGAACATTGATACTGTCATGTCTGTAAAAGTGCTCTGTGAAAGTCTGAAAGTGTTAGGCGCTCAGTCGTGTCCCACTCTTTGCAACCCCATGGGCTGTAGCCCCGCAAGGCTTCTCTGTTCATGGGATTCTCCAGGCAAGAATACTGGAGTGGATTGCCATGCCCTCTTCCAGGGGATCTTCCAGACCCAGGGATCAAACCCAGGTCTCCTGCAGTGCAGGAAGATCCTTTACCATCTGAGCGTCCAGGGAAGCCCAAAAGTGCTCTATAAACCTTAATTATTTCCTGGGAACATTTTTTAAAATATAAAGTGAGGAGAAAGATAATGTAATTTAACTGTATATATATATATGTATATATATGTGTGTGTGTGTATATATATATATATTTCTTTTTTATTGTGTTTATTTATTTGACTGAGCTGGGTATTAGTTGCAGCACCTGGAATCTTTCTTGTGGTATGCAGGGTTTTTTTAGGTGCAGCATATAGGATCCAGTTCCCTAACCATGGATCAAACTTGGGATCCCCACACTGGGAACACAGAGCCTTAGCCACTGAACCACCAGGCAGGGAAGTTCCAACAATAGATATCTTAATTTACACTAAGATAGGAAGAGAAAGAATGATTGCTTCTGGACTGTGCTGGAATTGAGACATTTTTTAGCTTAACGTACCCACGGAGAAGTGCAAACGGAAAGTGCTGTCTCCGCTAGGGAGTCAGAAAAGAGGAGCCTCACCTTACTATTTCCCTGTTGATGAAGAACTCAGGATGGTCCTTGAAAGGTGTGCTTGAACACATGCGGCTTCTGAACTTCCGGTTGAACTCAATGAAATCTTCACAACCACTATGCAAATTCCTTAAATCTCTTCCCTCTCACTCCACCCAAAAAGGAGCCAATGTTGTGTGGCATGTAAGAAGGGAAACACCACCTACGAAACACTTCCATTCTGGTCCTCTCCACCTCTGCTCTCTGGGGATACTAATCAATATAAGAATAAGAATTCTTCATAGGAATAAACATTAACACTGGGGAAAAACCTGTTCGTATGAATAATCATCTTCACCATTCACCTCACTATCTAGCTTTCAAAAAAAAGAAAATCATCTCAGCACACAAAAAACTGGAAAGAGATTTCTTACTGCTTGAAAGATGGGACTTTAATATAAATACTCTGGAAAACTCCGAGTAAAAATGCCTAGGATACATTTAGTTGAGGTCTGGGCACTCAATTAGATCTCAGTAGAATCCAAGATTGCTCTTCTTCCCTAAGATTTTTCATTACCACCATTTTTGTTTGTTTCTTTATCACCAGTTTTGATACAATCACTTTTTTCTCCAGCACCACCAATATTCAAATGGCCTGGTGCTGGGTGCTGTAGAAGCTACTGAGTCTGTGCCACCATGGACCCAGACAGCTAACAGAGCTTTTTGTTTAGTGTGACAGTCTGGTCAGACCACAGAATTAATGTTCATGGACCAGGCTTGGGAGGGTGAGAACAATGTCCAGTATTTGGTCCCTACCTTCCTGAGAACCCGGACCTGTGTCCTCTAGTCCATGCTCGGTGCATGCCTGGCAACCAATTAATCTCTCTGCAATTTGAAGTTTCCCTCTGGGGAGAGGGCACAGTAAGCACCCCAATCAGATTTGTCAGTCCCTTCAGCTGCTTCCACCATTCATGGAGAATCATGACCTTGGCATATCGCACATGGAGATGTCTTCCCAAATCATCCATCTTGCATGGGCTTTCAAAAGCTCTAGCCCTAGTGTACCACCAGCATCTCACAATGAATTTTAAAAATGAATTGTTATATTCTTTCAATGAAAAAGGGTATGGGGGGAGATATGTGGAGTTTGGAGTTTGGGGTTGGTTTGTTTTTTTTGTTTGTTTGTTTGCTTCAACAAGGGCTCTTTCTTCTCCAAAAGGAGGACTAAGAAAAATATACCCTTTACCTACTCCCTCTCCTCCCCCCAGCCATCCTACTTCTAGAGATACCATTTATTTACACACTGGCTCCAAGAAGAAATAAGAGGTAGAGGCGGAAACACACAGATCAGAAATTAAAGTGTAGCAAGCACCAAGGCTGAAGTTGTCCCCAAATCCAGGATTGTTTGTTCTATTTCAGTCGGGGCAAGGGGTTTAGCACATTCAGGGAAGATGCTGTCCCGGAATCCCTAATGGTCTGAGGTTTCAGTAACACAGAGGCAGAATGTGGGGCAGGGAATGTTCCTCCAAAAAATAACCCTTGTCTGGCAGTCCCATCTCACCTAGATGAGAGGAACTCTCAAAAACTCATCCAGGCCACCTCATCGACTAGAGTTATTTTTCATGCTTGCTCCAAGCTCCCCTCTGCATTGCGTACAGTTAGTTGTAGGAAAAGACATCTTTGTGTGCTCTTATAGTGGACATCTTCGATCTCTGAGTGAGAGCCATACGTGTGTGGGTTGGTGAACATTTATGACTTGTGTGCTAACATAGTAAGACAACAATCCTTTTGACCAGTCAGAGGTCAGTGGAATTAAGCTGACGAGACACCAGAACACCGGCTTCTCTGCTCTCCTCAATGACATGGCTTTGGGCAAGCCCTTAACTTTGGGGAGCCTCAGTCTTCTCATCCACAAAGTGGAAGTCTTGAGATCTGTTCCACCGAGGATCAGATGAAACAATGCACATGAAAGCCCCGTATCACGCATAAAGCAGCACATGACTGTGAGGAGTCATTATTCATGATGAATAACCAGGAAAGAATCCAGATGCCAATTATTTTGCTGTCTTCTCACTAGGCTAGGTAACCTAGCCAGAGGGTGAATGGGTAAGATTTTCCCTACTTGCGTTCACAGCCAATATGTAAATCTGCAACACACAGGTGTCTGAGTTCTATTATTTATAAACCTGTTTTAATATGCTATATTGTCTTTAGTTCTCATCTGGATCTCTAGGCAATAGAAAACACCAAAGTGAGAAAAGTTCTTTGCACATTAACTGAGCCAGAAGGAATTTTTATCACTCATTTGTAGACCTAACTTATTTGTGTCACTAATTTCTAAGGAATGGGGCGCTACTACAACGGCAACAGAGTGTTCTGGTGAGGAACTCTTTCCTCCTATCATCTTTTCCCCTTATAAAATCTGCCCCAAATTTCCTGGAGTGAGTAATAAAGCAGCTTTATGTTTGTTTGTTTGTCTGGGCTAAGATATATTTGCTGAAGGTTTGGGAACCTAAAATTAGAATATTTAATAAACAACTACTGATATTCATCACCTTCTTTGGGATTTACCACTAACCCAGTGACATTATCTTTCTTGAGCTAAATTAAAAGACAAACTCAAATCCTGCATAGTAGCCACCAAAAGCATATATTTGAAAAACAGAATTCAGTGTGCCATATTATGCATTATTTAATGGTATGCAAATTATAAGTCAGTTAGGAAAACTACACTTCAGCATTAATAAACAGCAACACTACTACTACATTAATTATGATATTGCTATGATTTATTCCCAAGTTTTGCATTTTGATTCCCCTTGAAAATTTATACCATCTGATAAGCAGTAACCTATTTCCCCTCCTACACCTCCTACCCATCCCTCAAATCTGTCCCTCCTTCCCACTCGATAGGTGTCTGCAAGACATGGGTTCAGAAACACAGTTCTAAAGCAGCTGCAGTGTCTTATAAGCATTAATAATTAAAGAACAAACAAACACCACCTAAAGCTCCAACATTTATTGTGTCAATGTTAAGCACACTTCTTAAAAGACAACATAGAATGTATAGAAACAAGGGGTTTGGGGAACTCATGCTCATTTCCACAAGACAGGGAATTGGGTTGGCTGGTCTCGGAGGGGCCAGGACGGCACTCAGAGCAGCGGTGGTCCACAGACCCTCTCTAGGGGACTGATTCACTGTTCCAATGTGGGTCTGTTTTTTTGTTTTTACTTTTTATTAAAAAATATAAATAAAATGGCACTGCAGGCCCGGGCAGGAAGGACACTGCAGGACTCTGTCTTCGCACAACGGCTTCTTGGAGGCTACTGTCAGAAAACATCACAAACTAGCAGGATGACAGACCACGCAGATGTCGGCTGGGCGGCTCGCGTCCACCCCGCCCCTGGGGGTTCAAATTTTCTCAGAACTTAAGGGTTCTCGAGCTTCCATCCGAAAACTGCCACACATCTTGAGCTCTCTGGGCACTACGCCGAATGGGGGTGTGTGAAGAACCTAGAAAGAGGTTGGAGACAGAGGAGGGAGGAAAAAAAAAAAAATACAGGTGTGACTTGGCCCAGTGATTTTCTGTTCTCTAACTAGCTTTTTAAAAATTACAACTTAAACACAGGTTGAGCCACTGGCATCTTAAGCATGATTTTAACCTGAATCTCCCCACCTCCCCCAGATCTCTGAGCTCTGAGTTCTTTCCCACACCTCTCTCCCCTCCTCCCCCAAAGGACCCAGACCCCCTCCCCATCCCAGGATAGTCCTAATGAGCTGGGGACACACCTGGAAGGAAACACTTGCCCTTCTGACTGAGCAAACTGAGTAGGGAACAGTCCTTTGGTTGAGGAGAGCAGGGAAGGGGGGAGGGAGGGGGACATTTCCTTAAAATAATAATAAAATTATAAAGAAACAAAAAAATAAAAATTGATGTAAAAGCAGCACAACGAAAACATGAAATGTTATCAAGTTCAACGTCAAAGCAGCCAACGATTTACAAGAGGCGAACAAATCTCCAAAGAGGAAACCAGAACTCAAAACGGTTGCTCCCAAATGGCACCAAAAACTGCCTGTAGTTTCTTTCAAACATGCAGTTTTCTTTTCTTTATTTTTTTCTTTCTGTGAGGGGGCAAGGCAGTGATGGAGGGAAGAAGGGAGTGGTTATTCTCCTTCGGGGCTCCTGCCTTGCTGGGTACATTGACTTGAAGCAGCAGAACTGGGAGTCCGGATGTGGGATGTGCCGAGGCAGAGGGCTACCACTGTGGCATTCCAGGCTTCGTTGCCATGGCGACCCGAAGCAGGGGCCTGGGGCCTCCTCTCCCCTGACTTGGCGCCGCAGGAGGCCCCAGGGTCTGGAGCTCGGCTGCTTTCCGAAAACCCCCCCTGAGCGTGGAGACCTGAGCTGAGGGGCCTGCTGTATCCAGGTGGGCTCTGGGGAATCCCCATTCCGGGCCCAGCCCTAAGTCACTGTCGTTGAAGCTCCTTTCGCTGATACCCTCTTCAAGCCACTTTGTCAGCCTGCTACCGATATTTAAAAAATCCTAACAAAGTATATAGCTAGCATGGGCATGCACCATGTCAACCATTATTTAAAAACACAACCCGCACCCCCCCGCCATGGGTTTGGAGGCCCTGCTTTAGAGGACAGACCTTGGGGAAATGACTTAATTTGCCTTTTCTGCCATCTTGTAAGGACCTGATAAACACTCCCTTTATCACTTTACAGAAAGGAAAAACAGTACTTGGATCAACCATTGAGTTGCGTTCAGCCAAGTTTAGGTTCTTGACTACAATAATCCATGTGAACTGTATTGGTCTCCTTTCCCATGTGAAAGGGAGGAATTGATCGCCTCCCGTGATCATGAATGACACTGGGAAATAGAGAGAGAGAGAGAAACAGGCCCATCCCCCTAAAGGCTGATTCATTGGCCATGTGTTTTACTAAATGAAACAGTGGCCTAATGGGATAACAAGATGACAGCAAGCAAAAGTGCAGACCCCACAACCCATGTCTACCATTTGTAGCTAAAGCAGCCCTGGAGTAAATGTACATCATCCCAATTCCATCTATGTGTTCTGATGGTCATGTCCCTAAAAAGGGGTTCATTTATTTTTTATTAGGGAAGTGGCAGGGCCTTATAAGACAGGAAAATTTGCTGAGTGGCTAATGCCTTTTGAAAGCTAACAATCTTTAAAAATCTAACAATCTTTTAAAAAACATTTTTCCAAGCATGTTTAAAGAGCGCTGCCAATCCCATTCTTATACCAGCAAAAGTCCCACAATTTTTTTTTCTTTTTAAATGGGAAGTCTGGGGCGTGGGGAGAGAAAAAAAAAAAAAAAAAGAGTATAGGATGTGAACATTCTTGAGAACACCAGGCCCAGGGACAATGGAGGGACAAGTCATAATGAAGAACACACGATTACAACACAGTCATAGCAAATCATGGAGCGGGGGAGCGGTTTAAAACATGAAAATTCTGAATTTCCTCCCTCACTCTCTGAAAGTAACATGTTTGAAGCAGGACAGGGTGGGGCCTGAGGTTTCTCAACTCCTTTTCAGGAAGGCCTGACATATCCCAGTACCTTTTAACAAACTTTTAGTGTCTGTGAGCAAACCATCTCATTTCCTTATTTCTCCAAATGAAATGATATCTAACCCCCACTGCCACTTCCTTTCAAGTTCTCACTTCCAGCATGATGAATATATACAGGATGAACTTATTGCATATACAGAAATGGTATTTAAATAAACAGTTCTATCACAGAATGCCCTGGGAAAAAACTCGGCTACTTCACACTTCCTGCCAGTGCTGGTATGAAGAACCAATCTTACTTCTTAACAACCTTTAAAATACGTCCATCTCACTCTTTTTGTAAGTCCTAAACAGAGAGAAATGACTGTGCGTGGTTTGGGGATGAAGGTACTACATGTAAGGCAGAGTGTCTCGGTTAAAATCTGTGAGACATAGTTATTTATTGTACTCCTGTTTACTGTTTTCAAAATGAAGATTTTTAAGAGAGAACATTTTAAGCACCAGGCATTCAAGCATTCAACACATCAGGGTGTCACATACATTTAACTTGAGAATCCTGAAATGTGTTCATTGTTGTTATCTCTTTGTTTTAAAAAACGTTATCATGAATTCATCTCCTGTTGGAAATGTTTTTTATTATTTAAATTAAGATTTTTAATTTTAGTGTTCCGGATGTAAGATGTCATTTATAAGCTATCTTCTTGTTGCCTAGGTTTTCAGGTTTCTATTATTCACACAGCTTCAGGAATAATATTTTATAGGAGGGTTTCAATAAGTCAGGAGATTGAGAACCCTGAAGAACCTGTCTCCCAATAAATTTATTTAACTTTAGGATTATGTAAATCAAACATAATTTGTGATTTATCACCAAATGTTTGCACCCCTCCCCAGCCCCCGTTTGATTTAAGAAATTTGAGCATACAAGCATGGAGTATCCACAATTAATTCTGTCTGTCAGGATGCTAAATTTAATTACACTAAGAGCATCATATATGGAGAAATTAAAATGAATACTGTATATAAAACCTGCACAGCTGTACGCACAGCTCCCAATAAAGGAGTGATAGGAACACACAGCAGTTTTATGGACATTCAATATGGTGAAGCAGAAGTCACTGTATCTGAAGCTGGCATGGCACTGAAGCCTATTTCTCTATGTCTTGAACAGTATTCTGGTTGCGTTGGTGAAGTAAACTTATCTAAAACACATATATCTCCCCTCACTTCACTGCCAGCTATCACCTTCTGTAAGTACCCCCTCATGCCACCCCAGCTCCTCCACTATACTCTCCCAAATCATCTCTTACCGGGTTCCTCTCTGCCTCTCTACTTTCCACCCAATCAGACTTTTTAAGAAGTACACCTACTTTCTCTGTACTTTAGAAAGATAAAACTATTCTTGCCTCAGACAAAAGGCATTCTGTGAGAAGGCCACCTCACAAGGCACCAGGGCATAAGAACTGAGCAACAGAAATGCCACCACAAGACAACAGAATGGCTTTTGTTTTGGTTTTTACGAAAAGAAGAACAACGTCGTATCCATTCACCTACACTGGGAACAGGGAGACGGGATCACAGAGGTACGTGTGTAGATGCTGCAACATGCCGTATTTGTAAAGATGACAACACAGATTTCTAAGGAGGGGCTTTTAAGACAGACCTAACTTGCTTTTCAAAGATGTTGCTTCACTTTATAAGTCTGTTGGTAGGCCAAAAGACAACTAAAGGGTATTCCCACTCTCATCTGCTATCAGTCAAAAAGACTCTGTAAAAACAGCTAAAACATCTGTCCCATCTAGGGTCCCTTAGGCTCTTAGAATCACAGAGCAAACCTTCACGTATCTCAGGAAATCAGTGGCTGATTCCACACACTTGGCTAAAGCTGGCTAAACTCCTAGTTACTGCTTTCTTTTCCTCTCTCTCTCTTTTATTACCTGATGCTTTCATTTCTGGATTTTTAGACTTGAGGGGTGGGGTTATTTTGGGTATGAGAAAAGACTCTTACTCGGAAAGAAAAGAGCTGATTTAAAAAAACACCTTTTTTACATTATGTTCTACCATAGGGCAGGTTGGGAGAATAGAAAAGACCTTTCAGACAAGAACAGCAAAAAAAATCCAGAGGGATAAAAGTTTAAGATGCTATTACCAGTAAGTTTTTCATTTATATCTGAATGGATTACTGCTAAGAGATGGAGGGAAAGTTTTTAACATCAGACTGAAAACACTTTCCATTTCTTGAAAATTATTCTAGAACTATAAAGTCTAAAAACTATTTCCATGGCTTGAGATATGTCTATGTTAATATAGTAAGTACTTTATGTTCCTTTAGGGTATAATACACGCATCAAAATGCCCATAGAAATAATCCTGAAAAAGACTGACTGGCCTTCTCTTAAAACCTGTTATTTTCTTGAAAGTAATTTACAGAGTGTGTCAAATGAGGACACAAGAAGCTTACATTGTGTACTTTAATTTTTTTATTTTTTTCAATAAAGGGACAAAATGGGTGTATGAACAGGTTAATGCAGACAACTGCCAAAAAAACACAGACAGTGGTTTTTCCAATAGAACTTAACAAAGACCAGAAACAAATACAATAAAAAGCCAGGTTGTAATGACCTTTGGTCATCCAAATAAAAAAAAAATAAAAACAAAGAAAAATAAAAGATCAAATTAAGTGCCTCTGTTTTGAACAGGGCACATAAGCAATAATAAATAGTGACTCCCATAGTAAAAGATAAAATTTCAAGTTACGACAAACAGCTTTCATTACAGGAATAGAAAAGGCCAATAACAAAATATTCTGCATTGCCATTTACAAAAAAGTATTGACTAAAGCGGGCTTTCTCTTTAATATGCTTTGCATATGAAATTCTTTCCAATCTAAATATAAAGCACCATTTAGTTTTTGGCAATGAAAAAAACTGCAAAACATTGTGTTTTTTTTTTCCTTTTTTTTTTCTTTCTTTCTTTTACTGCATATGAAGGTAAGATGCTGGAATGTAGGGTGAGAGAAGGAAAGGGACAGAAAGCACACTACATAACAAACCAACGTTATTAGCTTGCAGTACTGCATACAGTATGGCAGCAGGAAAAAGGAACAAAAAGGATATGTACAACCCCTATGACAGCCATCCGTGTGACATTCTAGCAGGCTCCCCCAAACCGCCATTATATGGCTTTTCATCTGTACAATGTCACACTTTTTTGTTTCTCTCTCTTTTTTTGAAGCATACAAATAATTTGCACTATATTATCCTGCCAAATTAAAAAAATATACTGTGGCAGCCTGTCTTTTTTTTTTTTCCACTACCAAAAAAGGTACATTGATACCTTTTAAGAGAACAAGCAACAGTTAAAAATACAAGCTTCAATATAAATACTATAGTGCCTAACACTAGATGAACATTTAATTCAAATACCATTCTAGAAATACAGAAAAAAGACCATAAATGTGTTTTAGCATAGGAATCAACATGAGTGTGCATTTTCCTATATTTAAGTACTATATAATCTTAAACCTTTCCCCAATGTATGGTTTTTTTTTTTTACAACCTGAAGAGCGGTGTGTATCCAAGGCATAGAATTTCCACTACCATTTTTAAATGGATAACAAGTCTTGTAACACCACCAAGACAATGGAACCCTAAAATGCAGTTCCCCCCTAAACATAATGAAGTGTTTTTTTAAAAAAATTTTTTCTTAACATTTATATTTAAAAAAGTTTTGTACAAAAAAATCCTTGCACTGTAGAAGCGAAAGCAATCATTCATCTCTATGGTAAGTGTATTCTGTTTTCCATTCACAGCGCTTGCAATGTTGAGTCCGAGTAAGTAAGCTCATTAGTCAAGTAAATGGCTGGCAAAGTTTTTTTTTTTTTTAGTTTTTTTTTTAAAAATGCTCATCAATGAGATTGTGTTCAAATTATTTTTTTCAGCATTCTTGCAACTTTTCCCTTAAGCATAGACCTGTAAACTGGGAAAATTGTACAGTGCACTTAATTGTCCTATCTGAGCAGGTTTATTTTATACTCAACCTCTGTATCTCTGATTAGAGAAAAGATACAGATATTACAGGCAGAGTCAAGTGCTATTTGAACACCAACTCGGGCAGATGCTAGCTTAATAAAAAAAAGAAAAGAAAAGAAAAAATTAAAAAAATAAAATAAAAACAATGAATCCTCTTCCATGTTAACACAAATAGCACACAGTGTATGGAAAAGAAATGAAGTACAACTTTTAGGGAGCACAGACATATATCCTGCTACTCTTAAAATTCTTTTTCTTCTTTTTTAAGAATGTCACATTTAAACACAAGTCTTAAGAATTCATAGTTAATCATCATTGTGTCAATATTAGCTTATACACCTGTTCTAGTTTAAAATGGCAAAGAGTACCATGTTGTGCTAATAAATCACATATTTTTCCCCCTCTGTTACCCTCTGTCAAACCTTATTGTCAGTCTCTTCTTTTTAACATGCTATTCGAGGTCCTAATGTTTATTGTTCGATTGTCCATTTGACAACCAAGTAGGTATGGATCTATTTCTTCTGGTGCCAGAACTTTTCTTCAAAAGACATTATTTAAAACAAGTTATCTTCATAAAATGAATTCCTTACTAATGTATTTAATCATGTTTCAGGGCCTTTGCACGTTGCACATTCAATTTAATCATCAGTTAAAAAAAATAAAACTTTGGGCAAAAGAGCCCATTTCTTTTAAGCTCTCACCAGGAGCAAAATAGCTTTTATACTGGTATAATCAGTTTCGCTTACAAGATTAAATGAAAGGGAAAATGATGATTAACTAGGACAACGGGTCATATTTTTAGGTAGCCATTGTTGTGAGAAATACAATATAGAATTATACTCTAGGTCCTAAGGTTTATTACCTCACCCAATGCTGATTTAAGCTACAAGTTTATAACAAGTAGAAAGAACCATCAACGTGGTTGTAATAGATCCAAGGCACTCATATTTTAATACCAAATGATAGAATAAACTTTTTTTCTGTTAGTTTGTCAATTCAAGGCCTTTTCTTCCTCTCCAATTGATAATATTTAACCCTTTAGAGACAGACATTTACCGTGTAGAGATTTTCTTTCAGTGCCATCTATTCTGTCTATAGAGGGTTAATCCAAAGACTGTTTTTCCTCCTCACGTTATAAAAGAAAACTGTACATGATATGTATTACAGAATGTATGCAGCATGGTCTTTTTCTCTCTCTCTCTCTTTTTCTCTCAGAACGGAACTGGAAACAGCAACGGTGTTTTCTCAGCAACGAATCGGGGACAATTTAAAATAGCCATAACATACCATACATGCTGTCTAAGTTTAAAAAAGAAAAAAAAAAAAACATACACAACATGTAAATTATTGCACAAGAGAAAGGCTCAAAGTTTGCGTAAAATGCAATAGTATTGCCCCATACAGATCATGCATTCAAACGGTGAGAACATAAAGGAAAAAAAGAAAAAGAAAAGAAAAGAAAAAAAAAAACAGGTGTGCTGGTGACAAGCACTCTCATTTTCTTAGCTTCCGTTACTTCTGTTTGTTTGTTTGTTTAAATCACATGGGACTAGAAAAAAATCCTACAGGTTGTGGGGCTGAAGGGCGATGGGGAAGGGGGCCACCCAGGNGTGACAAGCACTCTCATTTTCTTAGCTTCCGTTACTTCTGTTTGTTTGTTTGTTTAAATCACATGGGACTAGAAAAAAATCCTACAGGTGGTGGGGCTGAAGGGCGAGGGGGAAGGGGGGGCGGGGAATGGTGAAAAAAGGAGGCGGCAGGTGGGAGTGAGGGAGGGGGTATTCATATACCTCTATTCAGTTTTTATATCATTATTCAACACTCGATCACTGTGCCATTTTTTCATGTGTTTCTCCAGAGTACTGTACACGCTAAAAGGCATCTTACAAATTTCACATTTGTAAACGTCCTTCCCCACCTGGCCATGCGTTTTCATGTGCCTGGTGAGCTTGCTACTCTGGGCACAGGCATAGTTGCACAGCTCGCATTTATAAGGCCTTTCGCCCGTGTGGCTTCTCCTGTGGACAGTGAGATTGCTACAGTTCTTGAAGACTTTCCCACAGTACTCACAAGTGTCGCTGCGTCTGCCCTCTTTTGAGCTGGGCCTGCCCGGGCCCGGACCACTAATATGGGGCGTGCTCCCTCCACTTCCCGTGCCGCTGCGCCCCGAGATCCCTCCGTCCAGCTCCCCGGGCGGCGTGGAGAAGCGCAAGCTCCCGTTCTCCGAGGAGTGCTCCGACGAGGAGGCGAAAGGCGATTGTCTGGAGTCTCCGAAGCTCAGGAAGGGATCTTTGAGCTGCCTGGAGGCTGCGTAGCCGGCTAGCCACTGCGAGTACACGTTCTCCGTGTTGGGCATCGCGGCGGGAGGCAGGTCGAACTCCTTCTCGAGCTTGATGCGCTTGGAGAAGGGGCTCAACGAGCTGGGGCTGCCCAGCAGCAGCTTTTTGGACAGACCCCCCGAGGCCGACTCACCCGGGGAGCAGCCGCGGCCGTTAACAGTGCCATCGTCTATGCGGTCCGACTCGCCGGCCACCGAGTCTTCGTCGCAAGTGTCCCTGTGGCCCTCGGCCTCGGCCAGGTGGCCGCGCTTATGCTTCTCGCCCAGGACCTGGTGGAAGGCCTCGCTGAAGTGCTGCATGGAGCTGAGCACCATGCCCTGCATGACGTCCGGCAGGGGGCGGCCCTCGTCGCCCACGCCCACCACCGCGCCCCGCGAGCTGTTCTCGTGGTGGCGCGCTGCCTCCAGGCTCAGCCCGAAGCCGTAGTCCACCCTCTCGCTCTCCGTCAGCTCCTCCTCCTCCTCTTCCTCCTCTTCCTCCTCTTCCTCGTCGTCCTCCTCGTCCTCCTCGTCCCCGTTCTCCGGGATCAGGTTGGGGTCGTTCTCGCTCTTGAACTTGGCCACCACGGACTTGAGCGCGCTGCTGGCGCTGCCCACCAGGTCGCTGGTGCCCGGTTCCGGGGAGCTGGCGGTGGAGAGGCCGTCGTCCGACTTGACCGTCATGGGGGACGACTTGTGCATATGCGTCTTCATGTGGCGCTTCAGCTTGCTGGCCTGCGTGCACGCGTGGTCGCACAGGTTGCACTTGTAGGGCTTCTCGCCCGTGTGGCTGCGCCGGTGCACCACCAGGTTGCTCTGAAATTTGAACGTCTTGCCGCAGAACTCACACGACTTGGACTTGACCGGGGGCTGGGAGGGAGGAGGGGCGGATTGCAGAGGAGGGAGGGGGGGCGTCGCCAGGAAGGGCGGCTTGCTACCTGGCTGGAATGGTTGCAGTAACCTTTGCATAGGGCTGGGCCGGCCGGGGGACAGCGGTGGACTAGACGTGTTCCCTGCCAGCTCTCTAAGTCTCCTAGAGAAATCCATGGCGGGAGGCTCCATAGCCATTGGATTCAACCGCAGCACCCTGTCAAAGGCACTCGGGTGATGGGTGGCCAGGGCCATCTCTTCCGCCCCCAGGCGCTCTATGCGGTGGGGGTCCAAGTGATGTCTCGGTGGTGGACTAAACAGGGGGGGAGTGGGTGGAAAGCGCCCTTCTGCCAGGCCGGAAGCCTCTCTGGATACTGATCCTGGTATTCTTAGCAGGTTAAAGGGGTTATTGTCTGCAATATGAATCCCATGGAGAGGTGGCTGGGAAGGACATTCTGCACCTAGTCCTGAAGGGATACCAACCCGCGGGGTCAGGGGACTTCCGTGTTCGCTTTCTAAGTAGATTCTTAATCCATGAGTGTTCTGTGCGTGTTGCAAGAGAAACCATGCACTGGTGAATGGCTGTTTGCAAGTTGTACATGTGTAGCTGCTGGGCTCATCTTTACCTGCAAAATAATACAACACCAACATCAATGTTTAATCACCGAGGAGGGCATCAGCAATTGCTTATTTATGTTCCACCTCCAGCCTTCCCTTCCCCCAGCTGTCAACCCCAAGGCCTAAGCCCTCACTGATCCTATCCCCTGTGCCTAGAATGGGCTGGTACATCTGGGGATTGGTGCCCAACAAATGTCTGTCAAAGCAGTCTTCCTGCCATTTGACTCAGTGCTAAGCATTTTAAATCCAGTCTTTAAAGCAGAAAAATCTAGACCAATCCAAGCTCGAGGATAAGGATCCCTACATTCTATGGAAGTTCAACAACTATCTTCCGAATTTTCCAATCTTTTACCAGCTGTGTTTTTTGGGGCAAGCCATTTCATCTCTGTGTTTCTGTTTCCTCCTCTGTGAAGCGAGGGACTTGGACAAAGTGACCTAAACGAAACTCTCCTGCTTCCTAAAACCCCCTGGGTGGCAGGTAAACTTTCTAAACAGGCAATCATTTCATGGAGATATCAAAAAAGAGAAGGTTAACTCATTACAATTCTCTATGGCCCTAGAATTGTTTTTAATCTTCGCCCGAAACACACTAGTTGTTGATATTGTTAAACATGAGAAAGTCCTTGTGAAATAATCACGTGGAAGAGAGACTAGTAACGTCTCACATCCCAGCCTGTGTGAGGGGCAGTGAGTCCTAACTCTGGTTCCATAACACCTCGTGGGGATTCCCATGTTTATCTCAAGGGATACTGCAAAAAAATCTCAAAAGAGAAATTTAATTCAGACTTAACCAATGGGCCGTATCAAATCTTCAGGAGTTGTCCCCCCAAGTCAAACAAATGCAAGTCTAGAGAAGTTAGGAGGAGTGTCTGGTGCCAACTTAAGCAGACACGGCATCCGAATTGAAGAACAGTTAAAGCAGCCAGCACCATGACGGGCAGCAGGCTGAGAAATGCTACACTGGCCTCCTCCTCATTATTTTGAGAGGCTAACAACGTGAACCAAATTATACAACATCCTGCGCCCTCGGCTGAGCCTCAGCTCCAGTTGAGAAAGAAACAGAAAGATACAGTTCAGCTAGTCAACTCTCTGGCCAGTCGCCAAGCCGTCTGGAGAGGGGCCCTGCTTAAGTCACATTATTTCTCTCTTGCTGAAAAGAACCCGAGAGTGGGAAATGCCGCCGTGGCAAAGAAGGGGCCAGCTTGACTTCCCAATCATTCTTTTTTGGAGCTAGCTAAATTAAAAAAACATATAAATCAAGGGAGTCACTAACAGTTTACCAGTCATCTCAGCGTTTGAAAGGGCACGAAAGGGCACAGATGCTGGTGGCCAGAGGACTAGGATGAAAAACATCAGTAACTCCCCAGGAATTTCAAGAAAAGACACTTAAAACACAAGCGGGAAATATTCGTGGGTCCCCCCTTTTAAGGGCTGGGAAGATCCCCTGGAAGAGGGCACGGTGACCCACTCCAGTATTCGTGCCTGGAGAATCCCATGAACAGAGGAGCTTGGCGGCTACAGTCCGTAGGGTCACAAAGAGTTGGACACCACTGAAGAGACTTAGCACACACGCCCTTTTAAAGAGGCATTCCTTAAGGCCACAGATAGTATCTGTCAGTAACTTTTGAAAAAGGGAAAAATTCACCATGGAGTTAAAAGAGTGGGAATGAGGAATTAATCAGTTATGATTCCCCCATTTAGCCAATCAGAAAGAGAAGCTGGCAGCATCTTCTCAGGAGCCCCAAACACTCATATTCCAAAACAAGCCAGCCTCACTCAAGCACTTGTCTGAATAGTGGACTCCCGGCTCTGACCTTGTAATTTACTTTACAATGCATTTATATTCTCACTCAATATATCCCACTCCTGGGTAAATCTCTTTAACAAGATTAGATGATAAGATACCAAAATTAGGTTTCAAACATTTGCCTAATGTGGAAGGGGGAAAAAAAAAAAAGGCAGAAAAATTTTGAAAGAAAATGCTGACATTAGTATCACATTATCTGTCTATTTTTGTTTGCCTCCTCGCTTCAAAGAGAAATAAAAAGCATCATTGAGACTATTTTCATAAATTTTTTGTTGTTGTTGAACAATGACTTGGGTCCTAAATAGGCAGGAAAAAACTATCTGGTTCCAACTACCGTGACCCTCTGTGTCTTTCTCCTTTGACTCTCTAGGACTCTGTGTTATTATCATACATTTAGCCTGACAATCTGAATTGGGTAAGTAAAAAAGAGATTTGCCAGCTGAAGCAAGTCCTTAACACTTTCATCACTACCAATGCCTTTAAATAGTATTTTACCTTATAATATTCTATTGAAACCCAGGACTGGACCTATAATTAGCAGTGCTGGTTTTACAGGCACCATGAATAAATTCCAAAATCTATAGCACTCCATTAAGGATCTCATCTGGGTCCTTTTGAAAAGGCTTAAATGAGGAAAGTCCATTTTATTTTGCTGCCCTGAGCTTTCTCAAATTTTGTTTTCAGAGCCAGTTATGTGATCATGCTACAGTATGTTAACACTGGGCTTTTACCCTCCCCTCTCTCTCATATATCAGGTCAGAGAAAATGGCATTTTTCTCTTATAATGAGCACACAACATACAGTTTTCACTACCTCATTTTAGTATTCCCATCAACTAGATATTCTAGATCATGAGGGCACCTAGTGTAATCGTAATGTCAATGAGAAGGGCTGTTACGATTGAGACTAAAGATTACATGGAAAGAGCTGCTTTGAAACTAGTAATTATTACCAGTCCACTAATAGCGAATGATGCATCACAGTCTCACCATATAATCTGTATTTCACTCGGCTCATGCCAGTGCACCATATTATATTATAGTGCTCACAGACTCTAAATTCCTAAACTGCAGTCATCAATAAATGTGTTACTTGCCATAATTTGTGAAATTACTTTGTTCATAACATCTTTGATGGTTTAGAAAGACCAGAATTGATTTCCTGCGTGGCAAAATTAGGGCTACATTGATTTATTGACGTGTAAAATATAATAATATTCTTCATTTACTCTGATGAAAATCAACTTCTCAATTTGAGAGCCTCATTGGGCATTCGGGGGGATTGTTTTGATTTAGAGCAATAAACGGAGATCTGGCCTCGAGCAGAGGAACTCTGAGGCATCAAAACAGTTAAAATCAGCTATTAGCTCACCTACAGCTTTTACTTTATTTCATTTTATTGTATAGGAAGGAATGACCCCATTTCCAGTTTGTCACCAACGCTCAGGAGTTATCATTTCGAAGAGCCCTCTGATGAGGGGCTCTGGCTCCACTACTTACTGGCTGGTGGCTCTAGGACAATCATTTAATTTCTTCAAGTCTCAGGTTTCCTATCTGTAGTGTTAGTCGCTCAGTCGTGTCTGACTCTTTATGACTAAGGACTGTAGCCCCCCAGGCTCCTCTGTCCATGGGAGTTCCCCGGCAAGAATACTGGAGTGGGTTGGCATTCCCTTCTCCAGGGGATCTTCCCAACCCAGGGATGGAACCTGGGTCTCCTGCATTACAGGCAGATTCCTTTACCCTCTGGTCACCAGGGAAGGCCCTGTCTGTAAAATGAGTGTAAAGACAGTGCTTTAAAGAATTGTGAGGCTCGAATGACAAATGCACATAAAAGCTCTCTGTAAACTATCATGTCCAACGTGAATGTGAGCCTTCTTTATTCCTAGACTTGACTAGTTACCTAGCATGATGACTAACCGCACATTACACACCCACAAGGGCTTTTGGAGGAAAGACTGGAATCCAGCATCTGGGCCTTCTCAGGCCAAGGGGAGACCCTGGTTAGAAGAAAGCAAGAGTGGGTGATTTTAAGGCCCTGGACCATGGGCCACACAGCCAGGAGGCCACAGTATAAGTGCTAAATGCTCTGAGAGCCTAGGGCAGAAGGTGAAGGAAGCCAGTGGGGTGCGGATCACTTCTGCCCAAGGACTTCATGGATCCCTACGACCCACTCCCAAATACCTCATTCTGGTCACTCCTAAACTGGCCCTGCCAGCATGGGCCCCAGCAAAGTAGAAGATTCCTAATTTCCCATCCCCTCAGATCAAACCCCCTGCCCTCAGGAGGATGAAGCCCGAGAGAAGGCGCCTGTTTCCCAAGCAGCAGCCCTTGGGCCCCAACTCCACCCTCCTCTCTATCCCCACTCCCTCCTCCCTTCCCTCCAAAGGCTCTGTTCCCACAGCCAAGGACAGGCCCCAGGCAGGCACCCCCAGCAAAACCAGGAGCACTCTCCCCACCCAGTCAGCATGTAGGCACTTGACGCCTCGAGTCCAACCCCCTGAGCTCTCTGCAATCAGTGACCTAACCCAGGCTTCAGCCCAGCTAGGTTGGGGCGGTGGGGGGGAGGAGGTGCTTTTAACCCCTGCACCACCCAGCCCTCGGGACTTCAGGGCTTGTGAAATTTCATACAATAACTCTTTGTTAGCTAGAATTACCTAGGAGTTAATAAAAATAAACAACCAGCTTCCAGTTTGATCTCAGGCTGTAGGCCCTGTCCTGCAGATAGCATTCATAAGAAGACTGGGTCTAGTTGACCTCCCATCTGAAAACCAGCCACCTTGAAGGCCCCAACTCCTGGCTCTTCATTTTTTTCATTTACTTTCAAAATAAAAATGGTTTCCTTAAATACAAATTAGACATCACATTTCTTTTCTTCTTGAGCCTACTTTTTTGTGTTTGGGGTAGAATCAACCCCCAGGAACTCACTCCCTCCCCATCAGACTTTCTAGCCATGCGTGATTCATACCATGTATTCCAACAGACAGAAGCAAACTGTTTTACCTTTTAAAACAACATCTTTCAGAAGCATTTTTATAAACATACAAATCTAAATTTCATAAGAAGGTCCCCACTATAAAAGTTGGCTTGAACCAATAACTGGACAGTGATAGTGATAGTGATAATGATGGTGGGGGTGGGGGGTGGTATCTTTGAATTTTAGCAACAATGCTGTGCATTTTTCTCTGAATCTAGGAGAAAAACAGTAGAAGTTATATATGTAGTGTACCATGCATATATGAAAATATACCATGTTTAAAAACACATGCATATATAACATGCGTGAGGGTACCTCTACAGCAACACTGAACTGAGTCCTCTCTGGTTCTGGTCTCTGCTAAAGACACATGTCATGGAAAAATTCAAAGTCCTCTAAATGAGGCCATCAGGGTGAATGCCCAGCAATAAAATGGGCCCTGAACAGACCTATGCAGTCACCAGTCATGGAGCCACACAAGACTCTGGGGAGGAGACCAACAGGGAGGAGCTGCTGTCAGCCTCATGCCCTCAGTAAGGAGAAAAAGAAAGGGGGGAAGGAAAAAAGTCACTGGGGCTGAGTGACCTGGGGGAGCCAGGTGCCAGGTAAGTAATGGGATACAGATATGCAAATGCCAAGGTATTTTGGAAGTAACTCCTTTCAGTTCTTAAAACATAAGTGTAATTTCCAGCAACTCTCATCTCTACACACACGGACATTTGTAGAAGAAAATAATGCTCAACTTACAAATACCCTGCGGGGCATATTCTGCACTCATCCCAGGCGTGGGGATTAGAGCTCCATGTGCAGAACGAGGGGAGGAGAGGCCCCTCCAGTGCAGAAGTTTATCTGTGAAAGAAACCCAAAATCAAGCATGAAAGCTATAAACAATGTGCATTGTAAACCACAGGATATCACATTTCAGTTCCATTAAAATAGATTAACATCATTACAACAGCCTTGCAGATAGTGAACAGGCCCAAGGCCTGTATCAAATGAACAGTGGTGACTTCTTTCCCATAGTCCTGTTTTTAATTTTGGTTTTTTTTTTTGACAAAAGGGAAGGGAGTTGATGTTTTGGGTATGGGGTAGGAGGGGGAGTGTTCTTTGATTCATTTGTTAGTGTGATTATTGTCTTATAATAAGAGATGTGTGAACAGCAAAAGGAAATTGCTAGTATGATTGGCAGGCTGGTAACGCGGCGAGGTTATCTGCAAGGCTGGTTTACATGCATACGTTTACTTTACTTATAGACAAGCTCAAGCCAAAAAACAATATGGTAACAGAAAATGAGTGGATTTGTGACTCTTTCCTTCTGGAATAGAGTTCCACTCTGCTTTCCCTGTCCTACACTTCCCCTGCTGTGTTTAGCACCTCCAATGATAGGGAAACCGTGGGCATCTCAGGACTTGGAATTCTATCCATGGAGTACCCCATATAGACATGTCTTCTTATAGCACAAAGCAACATAAAGACTAGACTTCTGAGGTTAAGGTAATTTGGCCAAATCCTCACCTTTAGGATAAGGANCTGGAATAGAGTTCCACTCTGCTTTCCCTGTCCTACACTTCCCCTGCTGTGTTTAGCACCTCCAATGATAGGGAAACCGTGGGCATCTCAGGACTTGGAATTCTATCCATGGAGTACCCCATATAGACATGTCTTCTTATAGCACAAAGCAACATAAAGACTAGACTTCTGAGGTTAAGGTAATTTGGCCAAATCCTCACCTTTAGGATAAGGAATCCTGCCACTCAGTGACTAGGAGACAACCAGCATTCCAAAACCAGCAGCACCCAGAAAGAGTGGCCCACTTTTCCACTGCACTGGGCTGCATCCTGGTGAGGAAAAATGACTGCTCACACTAGTAAACATAAATCTAGCCATAAGTCAAGCATTTCTAGCACTGAGATTTTGGTGAGAAAGGAAATACTGGGTTTGTGCAATCTGGGGACTGTATGGTTTATATGGTGAGTTCCTAGCTTTTGCAAGTCCACCTTGAGCTAACCAAGCATGGATAAGTCAATCTTGAAACAGAATGGAGGAGAGGGATGGAGCAGGGACGCTCCGTGCGCTCTAGCGGCTTGGAGTTTGAGATGACTGGGGGAGGCAGGAGAGAAGAAAAACAGACTTTGATGGTGAGTAAACAGAGTATGTTTTCCATTAGCTTAATATTAAGAGCACTTAGAAGATTTGTTGTTATACTCTAGGATAGCAGGTCTCAAGTGTAAAATACGTCCTGTTCTCCTTCTATAGCTCACACTGCCAAGAAAAGCCAGGGCAACCAGCACAGGGCTCCCTTTCATGAGGAGCCTGGTGGGCAATAATGGCGTGGCGCTCGTGGAAGCTCTTAAGTCTGTTGTTACCGGACCTGCCCAGGGAGGCTGCCTAGGACCATCTACAAAGGCAAGTCCTCCTCCCTGACCCCCTGCTCCCAAAAAACAAATATCACAGAATGAACCAGCAAAAGCTAAAGACTGGACTTAGAAAACAAGCATGTCTTCATCCAACTGCTTACATTCCACGAATTGAGAGGTGAGGGTGAAATTAACTACAGATTTAGTCATAGCGTTTTTCAATGAGAAATCTGAGAATGCATTTTTGCACTTGTTCTTGCCTCAGCTATTGAATAAATCTGTTTGTCACCAAGACTGAAATCCATTTCTTAGGAGACCCACACAACAGGGTACTATGACCCCAACATGAGAACAACAAGGTACTTGGATGTTAGGATGGGGGTACAGTCTCGTTTCATATTCCCCACCCCTGACTCTGGGAAGCAACCCTTTGGTGCCTCGACCAGATCTCCAGAAAGAAACCGGAGAACCGTTCACCTTGTCCAGGCCTAACCAACTGCATGCATCTCTTGTTGGCAAAGTCCTCAACTAACCCACTGGCCCAGAGCAAACCAAGCTTCTGGGGGTAGCAGCCTGGCCCCGTTCCCCACAGCACTAGGCCACAGGGCAAAGTGAGGCCTCACCAAGGAAAGTCTCTGAGTACCTGGCACCAAGATTTGGTTTTGGTTTCTGAACTGTCAAAAACCTTAGAGATCATCAAGTCTAATGCCTTCATTTTGTAGATGGGAAAACAGAGGCCTTGAGAAATGAAGTGACTGGCCCTTAGCTAGACTGATGGTTAACCACAAAGTGAAGGTCAGAGTTCGTCTCCTGACTGTCCATTCAGCGCTCTTTTCTAGGATATCCATCTCTCTCCTTCCCTCTTGTGGTTCCCACCATGTTCTGCACAGCCCAAGAAGTACCAGTGAGGAGGGATCTCTTTCTCTTGAACCATTGGGAGGAATCACCGCTCTTGGAGGAGAGTCCAGCCCAGAGGTGTTGAGTGGGCCTTTCAAACAGTCTGAATGAACTGACTTGGTTTCACAATTAGAAAACAACACCCGATCTGCTTCCTGTGCCTCTTGGCTCACCTCCACTGTTGCCATCCTCTACCTCAGCTTCCCCTCTGAGAATCAGTCAGTAGAAGAGAAACAAAACCGTTCCTATGAGCCAAACAAGCTCCTGACACTGTCTTCGTGCGAGAGACACATACTTGCATTTCTCTCCCCCCACGAACCAAAAGCAACGGGCATCCCCAGCTGATTCTGCAGCCTCTCCCACCAAACACATCTCTAAACGCATTCTCCTCGGTAAGCAGCATCAGCATCCCCACAAGAACTGGAAATGCTAAATTGTTAACAGCCTCCCTAGGGCTTAACTTTTTGCTATGATGCTTTCAATTATTTCATCACGGTTTAGGCAGAGTCGAGTCTCACAATTAATGCTTCCAAGCATCACCTTCAGCCAGCAGCTCTGCCCACCCCCCAGGCTGCCCTTGACTGAGGGCCTCTTCTCCTCCCACCCACATTTTCATTCTCTCCAGGGGGAGGTGGGCTTGCCTGGCCGGCACGGAAGTGGGCAGTTTACCTGTGCTCCCCTTATTTCTTCAGTGGTCCTCTCAGAGCAGTGATTCTCAAAGTGCAAACCCAAGCCCAGCATCAGCATCACCTGGGAGCTTGTTTGGAAATGCGAAGTCCCAGGCCCTCCCTTAGACTTACTAAATAAAAAACTGGGTTGACGGGGAGGGGCGGAGTGGAATACAAAAACCTGCGTTTAGCAAGCACTCCCAGGGATTCGTATGCACGATCCAGTTTCATAAGCACTGTCTTAGGGTAAGGGGAGGCATGGAAGCTGGAAGCTTTGATGTTCTCCTGGCAGAGATCCACTGGCTATGAGGTCGTCTGGAACTCGCCTCCTTCAGGACCAGAGCAAGCTTGGGAAATTCCTAAGGATCCTTCCATGTGGAGTCCAAGGTTCCACCCTCCCTCACTGACCAGGAACAGGCCCAGACTCAAACAGGGAACGCTCTTAGCATAACTTCCAAACCAGCTTTTGTCAGGCAGATGATGTCCTCACGGCTTCCACAAAAGGGGAAGTGTTTGTGAATGCGCTGCACGGTGTAATGTAGCCAGCACTGGACTCCTGTTTCCCTTTCTGGACTTGCAAACGTGTGGCCCTCTTCTTTTCATATGCCTTGTACTCCTCTGATGAAAGGCACTTTAACCTGTTCTGTTGCACAAAAGTCTCTCCAGACCCAGCATTTCCATTTAGGGCCTCAGAAATGCCTTATGCATTTGTTGTTGTTGTTTAGTTACTAAGTCATATCTGACTCTTTGGGACTCCGTAGAATGTAGCCTGCTGGGCTCCTCTCTCCGTGGGATTTCCCAGGCAAGAATACTCGAGTGGGTTGCCGTTTCCTTCCCCAGGGACCTTATGCATTATTAGGTTGCAATGGTTCCTTATGGCTGAATAACAAATAATGAATCTTATTTTTTTCAGGTCTCATTAAAAATCTGCACTGAATTGGGAATGGTTTTGACGGAATGTTATGCACGGGTCACTTTACATTTCTATGTGCATCAGGACCAACTTTTGACAGAGAGTGCTATAAGCCAGGTGGCACGTCCCTGGAATTGAAGATCATTAAATCAAGTTCTAGGTTTCCTCAAGAACATCTCAAAGATTCCTTTACTGTTGACCTGCTATTTGTTTCCAAAACGAATTCCTGGGTATGTCATATAGCCACGTCACTGTCTACCAATCAACAAGTAATCCTGCTGATGTACAAATGGGCGGAAACAGCCGAGCACAAGGCAACGTTTCCAAAGCACTGCAGGCGCCGACTTTTGTCAAGATTTGAAAACCCAGGACTCTCTAGAGAAGTACATACACATATGGATGTCTGCTGCTGCTGATAAGTCGCTTCAGTCGTGTCCGACTCTGTGCGACCCCATAGACGGCAGCCCACCAGGCTCCCCGGTCCCTGGGATTCTCTAGGCAAGAACACTGGAGTGGGTTGCCATGGATGTTTGCTGTTCGCTAAAGTGTATACATGCATCTATGTATTTCTTCTCTTAAACACACATTTCTAGATAATTTCCCTGTTTTCCTAACAAGACGAAGCACGGGAGTAGAGCTATCCCGAAGAGGAAGGGTCACCCTGTGAAATGTGACCTCCCACTCACCCTGGGTCTTCATGAAAAGAATGGATGACAGTCCACTGTAACCGGGAAGAATCTCTCTATTGGTGACAGGCCAAAATAAAGGACCCTAACTGTCCCTTCCAGCTCCAGCATTCAAGTCTCTTCTCTACCCCCTGCCAATAGCCAAATTACAGAGAACACTTAAAATGCATCCTGAAAGTTTGTAAAGTTCCATGAATGAATTCATTCTAGTTGTAGTAATATCACTGCACCTAAATCACAAAAATAATGACAGTGCAGCTAGTCTAGGATAGAGGCTTCTGCATCTAACTGAAAGCAAATCCACTGAATGTCCTTCTATCTCCTGACCCTCTGTTTAGGACAGATGCCAGCCCTCACCGCTCAGATCCTGTGACCTACTGGAGTATGTATATTATATTTTGAATAATACAATATTATAGAGCCAACATAGCAATACCTGTGTCTTGAGTTGTGTCAGTCTGACTGAAAATGTGCCAGCTTTATCGCTGCTCACAGACTTCTTAATTAACCTTCTGATATTGTCAAAATTGCATTCCCTTTTGTTCTAGAAACGAGCATTTATGTGAGCACGTCTCCCATCACTATGCTTTTTTCACTAGCTAAGATTTTACCAACTTGTGATGCTCTGTACAAGCGAAAGCAAACAAGAATTCTACAGACGTCACTTGATAGAATTTCTTGGCTGAACCTTGTTCATGGTCCTTGTACTCCTAGATACTTCACCAGTGACTTTAATCTCATCAATCACTCACTTAAAAACTCCCCCCCCCTCCTTTTTAAACCAATTCTATCGTCTCAGAGCCTTGATTATCTAAACAACATGCTACTAATTTCACCTGTTAAGAGTTCTCACCCTAGGCATCCACTCTATCAGTGGGGAGAAGAGATGACATCTTCCATGCCCCTTTATCTATAAAAATGAAAAAACGCAAGCCACCAATCTGTCAGGCCTAAACAGAATTTTCTGCAATCTGCGTCTTTAACATAACCGAAGCATATAATTCAAAAAAAAAAAAATGAGCTTGCTTTTCAGAAGAATAAGTAAGCCAAAGACATTGTGTTGTTCCATCTTTGTGTTGAAATGCAGATTTCCCACTAAAAGGCAAATCCTTCATTTCAAAAGGTTGAATAGGATGGTACTTAAAAAAAGAATTCCAGCTGGTTAAATTTAGGGTGTTGAAAAAAGTTCATTCCAATAATATTCTTTGGCTCTAGGCCCAAAGTATTTTCACTTGATCGTGAATTAGATAAATTTTTATTACATTTTAAGCTCTTCCCTTAGAATGGTGGAACTTCTCGAGGAGACTGGAAGGGCAGCTGCATAAAAAGACAAATCATCTTATACGACAGTTTTTTTTTTTTCCCTTTGTTTAACTGTGTAACTTACTATGCAAAATGTGTGTACCCAGTATAAACTCCATTCATTCATTCTTTGACACATTCATTCAACATCTATTTAGTGAGTGCCTATAATGCCCAAAGCTATGGGCTACCTCTGTGGGCAAAACAAAGAAAACTCAGACACAGACTTCCCTACAGGAAACTCCATCTAGTAGAGAAGAGAGACCTGGAAAGGAATCGCTATGCTCCAAAGTAGAAAGTGTGTCACAAGACAGGTACAGATAAACTGCAATGGAAATTCAAAGGAATTTTGGAAGATAGAACAGTGGCTCTGGGGAAGAGACTAGACCTGGAGAGTCAAGAGGAAGGACTTTCTAGGTAAAAGAAAAGGCAAGTGTGTATGCCCAGAGAGAAGCAAAGCTCCAGGTATACACAGAGCAAACGGGCTCAACAAGTAGTATGTTTAAATCAAAACATCATGGACAAATCCACTCAGTTGACAAGAGAGGATATGGTCATCTAAATAAATAAACCCTCAGGACTTTTGTGAAGGATTCAGCTTTCACAGCTTCTTATTTTCAAACATCACATTTTCTTACAATAATGGTTGCAGCCATGTGGATGCTGGTGAAGCTTGCATATGAAAGTTCATCTGTCCTGTTTTGTTCCTGCCCCATCCCCCCCACCTTGACTGTCTTTCCCCCTAATGAATGGTGGGTGGTCTGCCAAGGCAGAATTCACTGTGTTTTATTCCTCTGAATCAGCCAAACAAGTGCTGATAGCCATGTTCTTCCTTGCAATACCACCTCCCCGGCTTAAATAATCTATTTCAGCTGTATCATTGCTAGTTTCAGATGGGCTTGTACTTGCTGACACATTTTCAACAAACGACTGTGCAAGAAATGAGGAGATTTTCCTATACTGCTATGTCTCTTCAATCATCAGCTTGACCTTCCCTCCAAATTTCCCTGCTTTCTTCTCTTCAAAGCCCTGGGGAGGGCTGGGGTAACCCTACTCCGGCTCTGAGTCCTTATATGGAGGAATCTGTTTGTGTGTGGTGGGGTGTGAGGGAGAATGTGTGTGTGTGTGTGTGTGTGTGTGTGCTTGCATGCATGTGAGTGTGTGCACTTGCCTCTACCCAAGATTATTTTTCAGGTTATTTGCGGGAATTAGGAAACAACTTTTAAAGAGGCTTTGCCCAGTGGGTTCCTTCCTTCATGGGTCCCCTTAATCTCTTTCCAGATTCCTTTCTTCCTGTAGGGTGTTAGGGGCTCATTCCTCTATGCTGCTGCTAAGTCACTTCGGTCATGACCAACTCTGTGCGACCCCGTAGACAGCAGCCCAGCAAGCTCCCCTGTCCCTGGGATTCTCCAGGCAAGAACACTGGAGTGGGTTGCCATTTCCTTCTCCAATGCATGAAAGTGAAAGATGAAAGTGAAGTCGCTCAGTCATGTCCGACTCTTAGCGATCCCATGGACTGAAGCCTACCAGGCTCCTCTGCCCATGGGATTTTCCAGGCAAGAGGACTGGAGTGGGGTGCTATTTCCTTCTCCAATGCATGAAAGTGAAAGATGAAAGTGAAGTCGCTCAGTCGTGTCCGACTCTTAGCGATCCCATGGACTGAAGCCTACCAGGCTCCTCCATCCATGGGATTTTCCAGGCAAGAGGACTGGAGTGGGGCGCCATCGCCTTCTCCACACATTCCTCTATAGAGACTGCTAAAACAAAATCAGGAATTTAAGTTCTTCAATCCCAACTCTGCCATTCACCAGCTATGTGACTTTGAGTAAAGCACCTCCCCTTACTGGCTCTAAGTTTTCTCATCTTTAGAAAAAGAGGACTGGAGTAGAAGAATGAGTTTTTTCTCCCAAGCGAGTCTTGAGCCTCCTTGGGACCAGATCAAGGGCACAAGTAAGACACCTACTATGGCCCATCCTAGAAGGTGGCCAGGATGGAACTACGCCCTGTAATGACCTGGAAGGATGAGGCCAGTGTGGGCTGGTCTCCAGGCTAATTGTTAAGACTCAGAATGTAGGCCTGGTGGTGGTTTCCAGTCTCCTGGGGCACAGTCTCGAAAAGCTTACCTGTCTTGAGTTTCAAGCCGGAAACCTAGGTGGGTCCTGAGCCAGAGACTGAAGGTCAGGGAGAACCAGGAAGAAATTCCCCACAAACTCAGGCTAAATGTCAAGGGGAAAGGTCTCTGCTGCCCTTGCCAGAAGGCCAGTGGCAAAGATCGGCCTCATGGCAGAGCCTGGCACCCACTGTATGTACATGAGGGCACACACAGGACTCTGAGAGAAGCCAGAGTCCACTCCCAGCCACCCCAACCAGAGAAGCCAGGCCCCAGCGCCCTGTGGTCCCTGCCTCGGCCAACTTGCAGGGTTCCTGGAAAGCCGAGTGTAAACTGAATTTCTGTAAACTGAATCACATTTGCTAACGGACATAATTTCAGGGATGTTTCATCACCCTTCCAGGCTCATCGAAAATTGGCAGGGCTTCTAACACTTTTACCTTTTAAGTGCTTCTTCCTCCACCCCCTCCCCAACCTCTCTGTCAAGTAGTTAATGATCTGTAAACAAACACTTTAAATTCAGTGGGGGAGCTCACTATTTAAAGGAACCCTGTGGCGAAACCTTTTGAAAAGTTAACAATCTTTCTGTAATGTGAAAAATCACCCTCTAATTTATCGGTTTCCATTGATGAGATTGGTGTGTATTGGACTTTCTTAAAGTGGGACTCAACCGCAGTACCTTTGTGGTTAAAAGAAGGGGTGGTAATGAAGAAACTGAAGTCCCAGACACGTTTCTTTTGCCCTAATCATCCAGCCTCACGCACATGTATTCACAGACTCCACTTACCCAACAGAGAAAAGAAGAAAAGCCTGGAAAATCATAGCCCCAGCACCTGGAAAGCTACACCTGCATCTCTCCAGGATTTGATGCCTGGAGGAACAAGCATTTTCACATGAAGTGCTGTGCTAAGTCACTTCAGTCGTGTCTGACTCTCTGACCCTATGGACTGTAGCCTACCAGGCTCCTCTGTCCACGGGATTCTCCAGGCAAAAATACTGGAGTGGGTTGTCATGCCCTTCTCCAGGGGATCTTCCCAACCCAGGGGTTGAACCAGAGTCTCTAACATCTCCTGCATCGGCAGGCGGGTTCTTTACCACTAGCGCCACCTGGGAAGCCCTTGAGGGAAGGAAGGTATTTGGGCTGTAAACGTGGATCCAGTGAGACTGACCATTTGCTCAGCAAACGTTTAATTCTGATAACACCAGCCAGGGCAGAGAAGGACTTCTCTATCAAAGCAAGCAGAACATGCAACTCCCAAATTCCTCTGAAGGGGCCACCCCGAGCCTTTTTTATCTATGTCAACTCACAACAAACAGAATGTATGCCTCCACATAACCATTTTCATCAGTCTCAAGAAAATGCCAGAATACGCTGAAGAAAACCAAGCTTGGCACTTATAGGAATGCCCCTGATATTTTCAGGTATTCTCGGGCCGTGTGGAGGAGGATGTGGGTGGGATGTGGGCAGCGATGCTGCTGGAGGAAAGAAGCATGGTAGGTGGATATAAGCAGGCCCAGAGAGCTGGGAGATTTTCTGGTTTCATCTTCCAGGGCTGATGTGTGCAACCTTCAAAGAAAAAGGGCACAGAAGCACAGATGGCCCCAGGAAGGCCTGGTCAAGCCTCCAAGCCTCGTCCTTCTTAATAAAGTATGTCATGGGACTTCCGTGGTAGTCCAGGGGTTCAGACTCCAGGCATCCACAGAGGAGGTGTGGGTTTGATCCCTTGTTGGAAAAGTTCTCCAAGTCGCAAGGTGTGGCTAAAATAAAGAAGGAAGTATGTTGCGGGCTCTGTGCAGGGCTTTATTTTTTTCCCCAAAGCCTTCTTCCTCACATTCTGATCCCACAGGACGCCCGGGGTGAGGGAAGGTGTTATCTTCACCTCCCAGGGTGGTGGAAGATCTCTCAGGCATCCTGCTTCAGGTAGTGAGGGCAGGGCTGGAACTCAGAGTCCTGCCCTCCGACCTGGGGACCAAGCTGTGTCCCCTGTTCACCACTCACCTCAGAGCCCTCCAGGCCGGCTGAGTGTCTGGGTGCTCGTCTTAAAGACACTTACAGGCAGTGTGTTGCCTTCCTGGGACAGTAAAATGGGGTGTGAACATCCAGGGAAGAGGGGGAAAGACACGCTGTAAGGGCCTAATGCTCTGTGACACCTTGGCCAAGAGATCCTTAGCACCAGAATTGGCCATTCTCCAGAATTAAAACTTATTATGTCCGATGGTTAATACAGAACTGCTCGGAAATTATGAGAACTAATTTAAGGCTTCAAAGTTCTACAAAACTTAAAAAAAAAAAAAAAATGGTCTAGCAGGTCAGGCTCTGACATTTCTGCAGGAACAAAACTAGGCTGCCCTCTCGCCTGAGGTGAGATTGACTCAAGGAGGGTTCTGGGGCTTCGAGGCCAGGCCTCGTCCCAAGGCAGCAAGTCCTTGTTTCAGAAACAGGCCTCTGCCCTCCCACAGGTCCTCCGACTTCTGCTCCCATGGGCTCAGTTGCTCAGCACCTTCCTCCTCCAAGCCCTGGCCTCAGTCCTAACCTCTCTGACAGCCCCACAGAACAAAGGAGAGGCAGACACAGCCTATCGACTGGAGGCCTGTTTTCTTGGCCTCAGAGTTCATTTTCCTGGCTTTTTACCCAATTCCAAATCCTGCGTTTATCCCACTGACCAACCTGGAAAGAATTTCTTGAATAAAAAAAGATGCCCACGTGTATGATCTGCAGTCACTCGGGAGGTACCACCGGCTGTTCTCAGGCTTGCTAATTCTGATGATTCAACGAGGGAACATACAAAGTTATCAGACTCCTCCAAGCTCCCCACGCCAAGAACACACCACCCTCTCCACCCACTGGACAGGTCCGCTCAAGAACTCAGCTTGTGACACCTGGCCTCTCCGGGCACTGGGGCCACAACCCCCTTCCCTGTTTCCACAGACATCAAGGGGGCCCACATGAGAAGGGAGTCCCCAGGATCATTTCCTGTTTTGAATCTAAGACTGCCTGGCAGATGAGGCCCCAGTTACACTCTTTTCTATGCAGCACCAGACGTGAGACCGGCCCGGAGCCACCCACGTCAAGGTCTCCCAGGTCCACTAGGAATGGACTTGCTCCCCTTTCCCTAACAAGCCCCTCAGGCTAAAAGCCCCCTCTGTCACCGGCCCACAGATCTCCGCCACCATCACACTCCAGCCCTGTCAGGCGGTGGGGAGTGTGGACAGCAGGGCTGACGGGGTTTCAAAGAGGCCGACCAGGCAAGAACCATCCTGTACTCCTGCCCCGGCTCTAACGCAATAAAATGTCTTTTATCAGTGTAATTCAAGGCAAAGAGTCAAGGGTCTGTCACCATTTTAAAGAGGCTTATTACATGGCCACAAAAATTTGCCTCAGGCTCAAACCTGGCATGTAAGGTATCAGCGTGGGACAGGTTCTTTTGATTTGATTTTATTTTCTTACAAAATCTGAAAATGAAACGCTTCTGTCCCTCCCTTCCACCAACCGTTTTTTGATTTATGGGGGAGGAGGAAAGAAATCTGAAGTTGACAGGTTGGGACAACTCCACTCAGCTTTCTCACTCAAAAGCTGCTTTTGTTAAACCATACTTTGCATTTATGGCCTGCGGCTCTTGGCTGACACGGCTGCTCCTCCAGTGTGGAGCGAGCTGCGGACTTCCCCAGGAGGAGGCCCCACTGAGATTACACTCCCCCCACCCCACCCGGCACCTAGGGCCAGGGCACTGCAGCTCAGGGGGCGGGGGCACCAAGGCCCCCAGTTAGACAAAGGCAGGGCGGACAAAGGACCTCCCACCTTACACTATGGATCCAGGGCTTCATGTGATACTCATGTGTCCAACACTTCTGGTCCCAACTAAAGTCCAGCCTTCTGAGACCCAGTCGTGCACTGTCCACCTCTCCTCACCCAGCACCATCCCTTCAATCAATACTCTTCAATCACATGCTGTTCAGGGGACTTTTTTTCCTGAAGGGCAATTCTAAATGACCTGGGCTGAAAGGAGCTGCCAAGGGCCCAGCAGTGACCAGAGGGACCTTGCCTTCCTGGAGTCCCTGAGGTCGCTCCCGTAAATGATTCACTAACCCCAGAGCCTCCAGGTCAGCCTTGACCCAGGAGATGATTACAACCAGTTGAAAGTGGCTGCTGGCCCATCAGTTCACTGTACAATGTTGACAACCTGTGACTGTATATTTACTCAATGGTCATTATGGACAATCAAGTTAATAATTCACTTTCCAAACGCTGCGTAATTATACAGTTAGAAGAGTTACAATAGATGTCAAATTTCCTTAAGCCTTCTGATGAATTGGTCCCAATTACCTAGTCTGGCTGCCTTTCTTCTCCTTCATCATCTCAATTTTTTTTTCAGTAATCTCCTACACTTTCCTCTATTCTCATCCCCTACCTACAGCCCCATCTTTCTGCCCCGAGAGAGAGGAAGAATGCAAAGTCTTTCAGTTCAAGGAATCCTCTTTAGATCGCATGGTCTTGTTCCACTAAAAGGGTAAATAAGGCTAGCCCTGGAAGGCGCATGGAAGGCTGTGTGGATGACCTCATCTGCCTCCCTGCCTCAGATGCAGGAGGCTGCCTGCAGCAGCCCACGCCTCATCCCCTGGCTGTCCTCAATCCTGCACCACCCGGTGGAGGGAAGGGAAGAGAGTGCAAAGCCCTGGAGTGCTCAGCGGGGCCGGGGCTTCCCAGTCAAATGACTGGCATGTCCCTGCCCAGCCGGAGCCCCAGGCCCAAGCCCAGCCCCTGCCTATGGGATGTGCAGGAGAACAAGAGAGAAACACTTACACCCTGAAGACAAAAATGAGGCAGGGACCAGGAAAAGCAAAACCATTCAGACCCCCAGGGCTCCTCTACATCTCCCAAGAGCTAAACTCGGCCCTGGGCACCCTTGCTTTGTGGTCTTCACACATCCAACTCACCCACCACAAGCATATAACCTGCTTTCCAGGCTCAAAGCAAGTTCGACCCGCCCTGGTAGGGCAGCGTGGTCAGCTGATCCCGATCACCTCAAGCTGCAAGGCCTGGCAGGGCAACCCAGGCAAGATGAAGGTGCCGGAGCACAGGTGGTGAAGGAGGAGAGGGACAAAGGTGACAGGAGGTGCTGGCAGCAGAGACAGTATCTTTTTTCCATTTCAGTGAAATGTGATGTTTTCTAAGTCATTTTTCTAGATGCTCCACTCCTTGCCTCTTTCTCTCTCCCACATGCTCCAGCACACACAACCCAGGGCTTCTGTGTTTTGAAGGGTCTCTCCCCATCCCCACTCCCGCCTCACAGACAAGATGAATTTTCTAGCAGATTCCCAAATTTTTATATTATGGTGGGAAAGCCTTTTGACCACCATGGGGTTCTGGAATCATAAGAGTTCAGCATGCTCTCTGGGACGTGAACTAGGAAAAGTCCTGCAAAAATTCTCAAATTCATGAAACCCACCGAGATACAGAAAACATCTCCGGAACCTACACTCGGTTTTAATAATGGAGATGGACTAACATTTCCTGGCTGACGGCTTGGATAACACTCTCAGATCTAGAATCTCATTCTTCAGGGGCACTCTTGATGCCCAGAGAGGGGGCAGGCCTAAGGGGCGATTTCTACACATTTAGAACATTTGTGATCGTTCTATGTAGACAGTATGGTGGGAGTATTTTTGTTATTTGTTCAGGTTGTGATTTCTTTTCCTCCACTTAAAAAAAAAAAAAAATTGGAGCTGTATTTGTTTCCTGTTGGTGGTGTGGACAGAAGGCGGGTGTGTGGTGGAGGAGGTGTGTGGGGAGATGGCTGATGGATGGAGCAGGGCCGAGAATATCCGGAATTGGAGAAAAGTGAGAAATGGAGCTTTTTCTTGGCTTCCAAACAGTTGTAATTTCTACTGCCACCGCTTAGATCCTGGGCACCAGGCAGAGAGTGGGAAAAGGGACATGTGACAACTTTGCCACAAATCAGGATTTGGCATTTAAATCCACAGGAAGCAAGAAGAATAGAGGGACTTCTTATTTATAGATTTGCAGATGAATTGAATGAGATAACCCAAAATGCACTTCTCGTGTATCTGAAGGAGCAATTCCATTTTCAGACTTGGAAAGTTTCCCATAATTGAGTATCACCCGACCCCAGCAGCACGCCGCATCCCAAGGTTAAGATCAGCTTCCTGAAAACCGGGCAGAAGGCTGCTGCCTTCAGTGGTAGCTCAAGAATTTCACTTTGAAGGACAGGTTGGTACCACACTACATTTAACTGGATTCAGTTCATCTGATTATACAGTGCCTTGCTTTCTGGAATATGTAATCATCTCTTTCTGATGACATTTTAAATATCCAACTAGACAAATAATTGCAACAATAATTGATAGCAGAGGCAAGCTGGAAGATCCCTGATTGGCAGAGTCCCCACCGGAACAAATCTTCTTTCTTTCAAACATTACAGGAACGATGCTTAAATCTTACTTTTGCTGATAAATGCTCAAAATCTGATTTACTGATCAACGCACGGCAAGAAAACCTGCACTTCAGCCCGTGATTACTCTGTGAGCCAGTGGAAAAGAATCATGCAGTGTGATTTATATTATTTTATTTCCCATGAATAACTGCAAGGATAGTGTGGGGAGTTTGGGGAGAGCAACTGGAAAAGAGAAGTGCGGCTCTCAATACTGTGTTCCTGAACCTTGTTGGCCAACCCTCAAGGTTTACAGCCCTTTCCCCCTCTGATGTGTATCCCGTGTGGAGAAACGGTTTTGACAGGGGGAACACCCAGAAAGAAAGGTCCACAAAAGATAGGCTCCACTCAGGCCTTTGAAAGCTGGTTTAAATCGCCTCAAACCAGGACTTAAATTCCACTGCCCTGAGCACTGAGCTCTGGACAGGGTCAGGAGGTCTGGGCTCAGACAGACCCCAAGGGATCTCAGACAAGTCCCTGGGGATAGATGAGGTCCATCCAAGATACAGCCCCAAATCAACCACGGTCTACATCACGTGTTTCGATTGTAATATTCAAGTTGTTATGGTTTGGGTCACTGCTTTCAACAATTCAGACCCTGTGGAATGCTGCAGTGGTCAGAAATAACTCACAGAGGAGGCTTGTCTCCGGGAAACATCAAATGAACGAGCTGGCATATTCACAGAAATAGATTACAGTAAGGAAAATCTAAAACAGAAGATGTATCTGATTGCTCCAGCCAGCGACAAAGGCAAGAACCAGGCGTAGAGTCTAAGCACTAGCCTGAGAGTCTCTTCTCATTTTTTTTTCCTCCTGGTTTTCCTATATTTTACCCCCTATTTTCCTTTCTCCTTCTTGTTCTTTCTTTATTCCCTTCCTTCTTTCTTCTTTTTCAGGCCAGGGTGGGTTTTTTTTTTTTCCCTCCCCCCTTGAAACAGAACCATTATAAATGAGTTCACCTCATAGCTTCTGTTAAAAATCAGGAGCTTGTTAGATGTAATGATTATCCGCGCCGTGACACTTAGCTCACGCGAGGGGGCTTGTCGAACAGCTTTCCTCTAATTTGGATCTCCTCCGGTAATTAGAAAGCCCTTAGAGTTTCCGCAAATGCAGGTCACTATCGACAGCGTGTGCTTTGGAGGCTTCAAGCGCCCGTGACAGCGGTGGCGCTCCCCTCCCAGGAGCTGGCAGGGTCGTCCAAACTCTGACAGTGTCAGAAAACTCAGTCACCATGGACGCTTCGCAGGAAGTTCCAGCCAAGGTGACTGTCCACACAGTCTGTTTCCACATAGCCAAAGAACCTGATGAAATCTGCACTCAAGTCCAGCTAAAAATAGCCCAAATGTCACTCCTCTCTTTCACATTCTCTCTTTTCTTTTCTCTTCTCCTTTCCACCTGTCTCTCCTTCCCACCCCCTTTCCACATCTCCCTTCCCTCACCCCCCCTCCCTCTACTCTCCCGGCAGAGGAGTTCAAAACAGTCACAACTCACCAGAAAGGGAAGTAGGTTTTACAGATAAACCAGGTTGCTTTTCATTGAAATAGCAGTGATTGTGGAACAGAAACTACCCCCTCCCCTTTCAAAAAACTATTTCCCTTTTTTGTGTGTGTGCTGGTCAGCAAATGCACCTGGCAAGGTGGAGGTCAAGTCTACACTCCCAGCATGGCTCACATTTTTTTCTTAAGAAAAGGAAGACCTTGAACGGGGAGAAAAAAGAAGGAGGAAGGAAGGAAAGGTTAACAACTCAAGCCAAAAGGCATATGGGGCTGAGGTCTTCTGTCCTCATCACCTTGCAAAGCAAGACCTCAAAATTTAAGAAGCCTTATTTAGGAGTAATCTATTATGTGCTAGTCAGGGGCTGGAGAAGTGCGGGTGCTGGTGATGTGATGACCGTGTGTGTGTAAATTTGTGTTTATTTCATCAAGTTCATCTAAATTTCATCAAGTTCAAGCAAAAAAAAAAAAAAATCCCCCTGTGGCTCAAGACTTTGCTCAAGACTTGGCCAAAAAAAAAAAAAAAAAAAAAGAGAGACCAGCATTTTAAATCAAAATGGGAAACATAAAAATTAGTTGCTCATCTCCACTCCTACCAACAAGGGACAGCCCTGGAAGAACAACTATCCTTTGCCACAGTTCCCAAGTGGACTGGTCTCAAGGCCAAAGCGCGATTCCCTAAGCAGATCTCACACGAATGCAGGAAGCTGAGGGGAATGGAACCCTGGCCTCGGAATTGCCTTAAGAACTGCAGCGGGATTCAGTGGGGTAGGGGATGCCAGAGGCCGGACTGATGAATTTACACAAACCCAGAATGAGCCCAAGTCACAGCAGCCAGCAAAGGGAGAGCAAGATAAGCCCAGCAAGAATCCCAAAGCTAGAATCCTCAACAGCCTTGGTGGGCAGCTGACCCCGGTGCACACCCAGGCCTTTACAGACATCCTGTGGCTTCAGCTTGGTCATTGGCCTCCAGACACCAGTCCTAGGAATGCCTTGAGCCTTGGTTGCCTTTGAGTTAACTGGGAAAAAAATCAGAATCATTTAAGATTCTTCCTGTGAGAAAAATATACGAAAAAGCCTAGACCTGGGAAATGATGTGAAAAGTAGTGAAACCCAATCAAATCGTTTACAAAGAAAAACCCTGCATCCAACGTCATAAAGCTGCTGAATATTAGGTTCCTAGGAAACTGTCCCAGCAACCTAGATATGAGAAACAACGCTTGCTATTCTGAGGTGAGAGGACTGTCTTTCACTTGGGATAGTCAAACGTAGTCTATAAATATCAGCATTGCTCTTTGTGAACAATGGGCTGAGCTCAACCCAGAGAAGTCAAGTATTTCCCTAAGGTCACACAGCAATTCCACGTCTCCCCAGAAAAACCCCTTGGCCCAAGAGATGGCTTTGTCTTCTCTCAGAAATATATATTGCTTACCAGATCCCCATTTTCAAAAGGAGAGCTAGGGAATGAGACTGCACATTTTAGTGTTTCTTTTCCAACTTTCTTTCTCCAACCCTCTGCTCTGGCTTTCTCCTTTCACATACCCACATAGGTGCACACATATGCACAAGCACATACACACACAAAATCTGTTTAGTATATATAGGGATCTATTTCTACATCTACCAAAGATATAGATCTATACAGATTTAAATCTATGTCTAACACCACTGCTTTGGTCAAAAATAGAGGGACAGCGGCAAGCTCTTCTCCATTCTGAAATGGATTTGACTGAAAGGCTGCTGAAAGGTCAAGACCTCCTGGGGAGATTGGTCCTCAAACTTTCACCATCACTGCACTGATGGTACAGTGGGCCATGGCTCATGGACCATGGTGGACCATGGCACATTTGCAGAGAATGCCTTGTGACTCATTCTCTCCCCCACACATCAGATGGAGACACCAACCACAGTTCTACCAGCCTACCTTGCTCCACCTCCAACTGGGCACTCATGCCTTCTTCCCAAACAATGAGACAACACAGTGGCCAAATGCTGACAGTCCACTTTATGGATGTATGCATAGTTAAGTACTGAAGTGAGAAATTCAAGAAAGCTATGCTTACACTACACATGCACACTCATATGCATGTTCACACAAACATGTTTTGCACAGAAGTGGGAGGTATGATGGATTAGCTGGCAGACTATTATAAGACCCACGGGAGCTCCAACTCCACATGAGGACTGGATCTGGAATGCCTTCCAGGAAGACCTTTATGCATTAGACGGTTGACCAAGGCAGCGTTAAAGTGTTAGGTGATACACCAACACATCTCATGGTATGACAGACAAGCAGCCCACAGTCTCAAAATGACCACACCTCTTCACGGAGCGGCATTTCTGCCCAACACCCTGTGAAGCCACTTGTCTCTCAAACAAGCCCACTGCTCTCGCCCTGCATTCCCCCTTTTCATGTTTGCACCTCTTTCCCCGCTAAACGAAATAGAATCAGGACAAATTAAACTTTCATTTTAAGCCTGCTGTTCTATCAGAATGAAAAGGACTCAGAAAATTCAAAACTAAAGCAAAACGTCCCTCCCATGAATCTAACTTGACTCTTCAGACCTCTCAGAGTCCTACAAACAGGGTTTCTGCCTGCCTTTGATCTGTTTCTCACCACGGGCCTTTGCCACAGGCAGGAGGGGAAATGCCAGGGCACCCCTCTAAGTCTGTGAAGCTCTAACCTTTTGCCCACGTAATGATCTACTTAATATAGTGTTTTGTCTTTAATCAGAGAAAGAATAAGATAATTTGATATCCCATAAAACTCCCTAACCTATATTTTCCAAGTCCATTAGGCAGTCCTTTTGCGTAGCGTCAGCACATCGCATATTGCCTCTCCCATCAGGCTTTCGGGTGCAGCCCATAGCGCCCCACACCAAGACTGGGAGAAGAAAACCCAACCACGGGCAGGGGCTGGGTGGCGTGCAGTGGGCAGTGATCTTTTCGTCATCTGTATGGAAATTGGGAAATCATCTTCTCAAATGGAGATGACCTTCCCTTGGGATCCTTCTGGAGGACGATAAATAATAGAACATACTAAACAACACTATATATTTAAAAAAGTGAACACAGAACCAGATGAAGGAAAAACTAAATTATACCGTTATAAAATGCAAAGTAAAAAAAAAAAAAAAGCAGCAGCATGAAAAAGGTGTCTTAGCCCATCCCCTTTGGTTAGCCCTACTCTCTGGCAGCCAAACCTGCCTTAATAAGGGCGTTCAAAGACACTATTTCTCACTGCCTTATTTATAAGCAATGGAATGCAAAAAGTGAGAGGCTTAATTTCAATGCAGTCATTTCACCACCAGCTATTCTAACTAAGGAAGCTGCAGAAAAGTGAAGACTGGAAATTTATGAACACTTTGTAAGAAACCTGGATTAGAATTTAGTCTAAATATGTGAGAAGAACCTGGGCATATGGCATAAATGTAAGATACAAATATTCTGGGAACCTCTACCTCTAAGCATCTTATGACTCAGTTTTCTCATCTCTAAAATGGAATCCCCTAACCAAATCTGAAGAAACATTGTTAAAAAACAATTGGATTTTGATGCTTGGTAGAAACCAACACGATACTGTGAAGCAATTATCCTTCATTTAAAAATAAATTAAAAAAAAAATTGGATGTTAAACTCTCACAAAGAACCCTCTCTTTGTTATTACTTTTGAGCTGGTTTTTGAAAAACACAAGAATAATACATATAATGCATTCTCGTTCTGCAGAATCATGAACGTTATCCTGGGAGAGTCTGCCTCATTGGCTGTTGAAAGAGACTGTTTCTTTCTTTCCTTCTAGGAACACAAGGAGTGAAGTTGGCTGTTTCATCAAAGCCTGTAAGACACCTGAGTCATCGTTTTAACTGAACAATTTCTCCAAGAATTCAACCACGAGACAGGGAAGAAGTCCATCTCTGCAGTGTGTTGGGAAATGCCATTGCCTTTTCCCTGATTCCTCTCCTCCGTCCTTGGCAATCCAGTTACGATCTGACAGCATTTAAAGATGACAGTACTTGAGTTAACAGGACAATGCCATAACAGGATTACAGCAAATGTGAAAGAAAGGACATACGTCGGTACTGTCATTTAGGTAATGTCATCTATGATCAGTTTTGGTTTCATTTTTTGCTGACACAGAAGTCAGCATCACTTATACAATTCAGTGTAAACCCTGGTATGGCTAGAGATAGTTGGCTTTCCCAAGGAAAGGAAACACATTTCAGGGGATCCCGGGAAACTTTTCTAGTTTTGGTTGATGTGAAAAAAATAACAACAAAAATTTCAAATCAGTGACCATAGAATCAAAATTAGCCCGAAGTCACTACCACCCCAAATTAATTTATCTTCAAAGAAAGGAAGAAAACATTGCTGTTGGTCATAAACAATAGGAAACCAAGAGGTTCCTGAAGGATGTCTTTGACCCCAGTAGAACAGTTGCTTTCGAGAGTTTGGGTAAGACAAGTGGAAACACCTAGCTACCTTCACTCTGCGGAGCTGGTCAACAGCAGTCCACCTGCCAACAGGTCCCTGTGAGTCATTTACACCCTTTCTCATCCCATTTCCTTTTTGTCATGTGGCCAATAGCGCGTCCACATAATAGCAGCTCTTAGAAGTCAGTTCTACTCTACTTCCTAATTAATTTCTGCCATTGTGAGATTTCCCCCAAAGCTGCCAAGTTTCCTAGAAGCTTACATTCCTTTTGCAGTGAACACACAACTACCCTGCCTGCTGCTAAAATGCCCTCCTCATCGTCCAGGACAAGGAGCCATGCTGTACGCCAAGTGATCAACCACAAACAAAAAAAAAGCTTGTTTGACCAACATCTGTCTCAAAAGAAAACTCTGGCCAGGAGGAGGAAGTACCATGACGGAAGCTACAAAGATGTTCTGACCACTTCAAATCCTAATACAATCTAGTCCTCCTCTAGAACATTCTGGGTTCACTAGGGTCTCTGCTTTCCTTTTGACTTTCCATGCATCCCTAGCTAATCTCCTGGGCCCCAAAACCTCCCTTCCCCTCTCAAATGTCTATCTAATACTCCTTGTATAAACTTTTCTCTTACATGATCCAGAAAAGTTCATTCGGGTTCAGGTTAGTTTAAAATCCTTTCAGGCTTTTCTTCCTCCTCTCTGATTTCCTGTTCATATCCAAGGCCCAGCTAAAAGTCTGCTGGTCACCTTGGCATAAAGAATCAATCTCTGCCTTTCCTGACCTTAAGGAGCGCACATTCCCTGCACCACCCTGGAACTATGACCAGTCCTTCCATCGCTCGTTACCTCTCAGAGCCCTTCCTTAATTCTACATCTTTCCAATGTGTTCCTGAAGTACACGGACTCTGTTTCTATTAATTTTTATTTCATTTCAAAGGACCCAGCACAGCATGTGATATATGATATGCATATATCTCAGAAACTCAACAAATAGTGGTTAAATGACTGATCTGCCTTCCTAAAAGGAAAGTTATTTTTCCAAGTATCATTTCTGTTCATAATGACAATTTTAACCATCTCTGTAGCCACAAACAGTACCCTTCTGATATCTGCCTGTATTTCCAGATAAAAAAAAAAAGGCAAGTGGCAATAACCTGTTATGCTACACAAAGATTAGCAGTAATATCCACCCTCTTTAAACAGCCACTCCACACCCTAGAGAAGAGCAAAAGTGAAGCCCATGCCCCAACCAGAGCGTGTGCCAGGTTGATTGAGTCTGGTTGTCAGTTACCGAAAACTAACATCTTTACAGGAAACCCATCTTTAAGTCTGCATAGCCCTCAAGCTCAATTTCAACCTTGGTCAGCTGCAAAGACGTTAGGTTTGGCTGAAGCACACACTGAAGGCAAAACGCTAAGCTCTAAAAACACATTTTTAATATTCTCTTGAATCTAGCATCATCAAAAAGGGCTTCACTCTGAGGCCACAGAGAAGGAAACACGAAGTTCTTGGCCACTTTGTCTATCCTATTTTGTAAAGGGAACTCCCTAGAAAAATGAGGGCAGCAACTAATCTAGCTATTATTTGTAATGTTGCCCTGGAGGCACAGGCTAGGCTGAATGTTCATATCAAGGCATTCGGGGCATCCCTTCTCCATCTTGACAGCCAAATCCCGGAGTCAGGCCATGTGCCCAGGTGCAACCCAACACCACACACACACACGGAGGTTTTCCGTGTAAGGATTCAAATCTACATGGCCTTAGCATATGCTAGGTTCAGAAAAGACTCAAGGCTACCAAATGAATGAGGAAAGTCTGGATATCAGATGTATGCTGACAACCTTAGGTTTTGCATGAGAGATGATTTGCAAAGGAAGATGGATGTTAAAAACAAACAAAAATTCTCACTTTACAGGAATTCACCAGACAGTCACACATCTGGGATCTCCCTCCACCCAAAGAGAAGATATATCAGTGAGTAAGACAGACTCAGGCATATTCTGCCCTTTTATATTTTAAAGCCCTCTGGTTTATGAAATAAATCCCCTCCCCTTACTGCCCCTCACCTCACACACTCACAAGTGCTCATGAATTTCTCACATGTGCTCCGCTCGTGGTGGAAAGCATCATCTCAGCCTGCTTCCGCCTCTCTCCAGTCATCACTGACTTCCATGAAATCTCCAAATCCAAAGTTCCCTGAGATGTACTTTAGTGACCACTCCCCCTGACCCCCACCCACCCAGAGATGCCTAGAGTCTTGAGATGATGCAGTTAAAAGCTAGGGACAGACAGACAGCCTTCCACCACAGTCCAATTCAAGTGGCTGGTTTTTATTTTTTAGCTTTACTGGGGCATAATTTACATGCAACAGTCACTTACTTTAAGTGTACAGCTTGATGAATTCTGCTAATTATATACAGTTGTAGAACCTCCACCAAAATCAGACAGAGAACATTTCCATCACTTTAAAAAGTCTTCTCATGCCCCTTTGCAGTCAATCCCTTCTCCGAATCCATTGACCCCTTTTAAACATTGATCTACTTCCCATCATTTTAGTTTTGATTTTTCTAAAATCTCATGTAAATGGAATCAAACTGCATGAAACCTTTTGATTTCTTCCACTGAGCTGAATGATTTTGAGATTCATCCATGTTGTTAGATGTATTACCATTTCATTCTTAAATTGACTATTCCATTGTATGGCAGTACTACAACTTGTTTATCCATTCCCCTATTGACTGACATTTGAGTTGTTACCACTTTTTGACTATTGATGAACAATGTTCATCAATGTTCCAATGAACATTTGCATATATGTGTTTGTATGAATGTATGTCTCATTTCTCTTGAAGAAGAAGTGAAGTGAAGTCGCTCAGTCGTGTCCGATTATTTGCGACCCCATAGACTGTAGCCCACCAGGCTCCTCTGTCCATGGGATTCTCCAGGCAAGAATACTAATGTGGGTTACCATTTCCTTCTCCAGGGGATCTTTCCCAACCCAAGGATCGAACCCAGGTCTCCCGCATTAGAGGCAGATGAAATAATATCTAGAGCAACTCAAGTTTTGAGTACACAAAAAAGGTTTTGAGTTTGAAAGTCCAGGGAACCCCCATTTGTCACCCTACAGCTTGTCCCATCTCCATCCTCCTAGTCCTCAAGGAGTTCAACTCCAAAGCCTGTATTGCAGCCTGGCTCAATTAGCAAATGTCACTTTATTCCAAGCAGAAACCTCTCCGTTACTCTAATGGAATGATGGGAAATGACCTCAGAACATTTTTATAATGGCCATTCTTTAGGACTGAGACCCCCTTCTGACTCAGGAGTTTATTAAATGTGGTGCTGAGAGTCCTAAGACCTTCCCCCTCTCCAGGTCAGAAAGGGGGGTGATTGACCTCCCCCACTAGCTGTGTAGTTGAACAGCAGCCAAGGGTCCTGAAGATAACTTCTACCTTGCCAAAAGGCCTTGGGAAGAAAGATAACATCAAGGCCTCCCTTGGAAGGTCCCCCCAGCTGCTGCCCAGAGCTGTGGACACAGAGAATCCCCAGAAGATGTGAGGATTCCCCCTCCCCTCTCCCTCCACCCTCACTGGCTGTGACAGAGCAGGGCTGGGAGACCACAGGTGACCAGGAAGCAGAAAGCTCCCTGAAGGAGCTGCAGCCTTGAGACCGGAGCTACAGTGGCCCCCAGCAGCAGCAGAGGCAGGCCGAGAGAAGACACAGTAAGTGGAGGGAGAGCGGACAAAAGAGGGGCAGCCACCTTAAACAGAAAGACAACTCAAGGGGAAGTGAAGGCAAGTCGCTCAGTCGTGTCCAACTCTTTGCAAGCCCATGGACTATAGAGTCCATGGAATTCTCCAGGCCAGAATACTGGAGTGGGCAGCCTTTCCTTTCTCCAGGGAATCTTCCCAACCCAGGAATCGAACCAAGGTCTCCTGAATTGCAGGCGGATTCTTTACCAACTGAGCTCTCAGGGAAGCCCAAACAAGTTGAGAATGATCCGAGTGAGGCTCGACATAACTTACTGAGTTATAACACTATTTCCAAATGTAAGACTTTGCTTGTCCTAGACATGCAATGACATGGCTTCTCCATCCATGGGATTTTCCAGGCAAGAATACTGGAGTGGGCTGTCATTTTCTTCTCCAGGGGATCTTCCCAACCCAGGGATTGAACCCTGGTCTCCCGCGTTGCGCGCAGACTCTTTACCATCAGGGCCACCGGGGAAGTCCCAAGAAAACAAAACAGAGACTGCTACGGGCGATAAACTGAGAAAGGGAAAGTGAAGCCCTGTGAGTGAGGTGCACCTGCATTACTTAAGAGACCGAAGCAAATCCTCGTTTCTGGGGCAACACGTCTCTTAGCTACACAGACTGAGGAAGCATGAGGCGGGGGGAGGAAGATGGTGCTGGCCGCGGTTCAGGACTGAGAGGATGGGAGGCTGGGAGACAGAGGCAGGGGGCCCCGGCTTCTCATCCGTGCATTGCCACCATCTGGTCTGGTGACCATGCCGGTCTCGTCACCTCCGAGGCGTTCAGTTGCCCCACGGTAAACAAGGAAGTTGGAGTAAATGATCTCTAATTCTCTAATGCCTTAAAAATCGTGTGTCATTTTTGCAGAGGTGGGAGTACAGGGAGAGGAGGGTAGAAATGGTCCAGAGCTGGCTGGGATAAAATATCGAAGGAAGGAGAATATACATCCCAACTACCTAATCTCCAATTGGCAGAGCCAGACCGGGGGAGATATAGACCAGTCCTGTGATGACAAATACTCCTGGCTCACTCCTATTTCTTTAAATAGAATTCATAAATTCATAAATTCACTTCTGAATTTAAAAATTGATTCATCTGTAAAATGGGAATAATAATAGTATCTGCTTAATAGGAGTTGTTATGAAAGTAAAATGAGTTAATATTTGTAAAGTACTTAGAAATGAGACAGTGCATACATTTTATTGTGAAATAAAACACATGCCTCCTGCTATCTGTTACATCTCAGCAGAAATGAGGTCATCAGTTCCTTTCCCAAGAGGAAGTTGCGATCAGGGAAATAGAGAAGAGGGGGAGAAAAGATCAAGAAACTCAAGGTTGGAGACAGGGGGCAATTGGGAATGCAGTTTCCAAGCTACTGTGCTCATAGGCATCCATATATGACCAGTGGATGGAGAGATGGACAGATGAAAACAGACAAGATGGTGATGAGGTGGGGAGAGTGCGTTCAAGGGAGCCTTCACCTCCTTTACAATTTGGGGAGGGATGACCTAGAGAACCTGCCAGGGCATACAAACAATTTTGTAACAAAGTCCAATTCTCCACCGACAAGAGAGCCTTCTGAAAGGAGCCACCTGAGCGCAGGCACAGACCCAGAGATCGGCCACTCCTCTTCCACCCCACCCTCATGCCCACCCCAATCAGAGGCCAAACCCTTCCATGGGGCCTTTGATAAAACCAACTGTTGGCCTGCTCCAGACCAACACAGCTGTGTTGACCCCAGTGGGTTCTGGCTAAGAGTGGATGCCACAGCTCCTTCCTGGCCAGCTTGGGACTCTGTACTAGAATCAGCAACCTGTTGATATTTGTGCACACCTAGACACTGACCAGCTGTATCTCTTCAGCTGTATCTCTCTGGATAATTCCCAAGTCCTGCCTATCTTCCTTTCTTCCACAGGGATGGCAGGCAGGCTTCATCAGTAAATCAGGGTGGAACCCCTTAGAAATGAGTCCAGTCTGGCCAGTGGAGGCAGTCAGGTTGTATCCCAGGTTGAGAGTTTGGAATACATATACATAAAAGACGTTTGGCAAACTTCCTTCCTGCTCAGAAACAGACACCTCATTGCTCCTCCCCAACCCAATCCCCTGCCACCGTGGGAGCCTGGGGCAGAGATAACTTGGGGCAAACAGCAACTCCAGATTCTAAATGGCATTGTTGTTTCTGTGAGTCTAAAATTTCAAGGATATTTTCAATCTTCTTAGAATGTTTTTTAAAACACCTAAGACATAATCTATAAATCCTGGAAAGATTGCCAGGAAAGGGGAACACAAACTAAATAGAAGGGGACCAGGGCCACTCTCCTGTGAAAATTCAATTCATGATGATGGCTTTTAGGATAACAGAGGGGGGATGAAAGAAAGCTAGGCATATGTGTATACAGAGGGCATGGGTTAGGAGAACATAGGTGTGTTCATGAAATCCCAGAATTTTAGCACCAGGAAGGGTCCCTGGAAACTGGAAAACCAAACTAGGACCCATACAATGGAAGTTGGTAAAAAAAAAAAAAAAAAAAAAGAACACCATTTACAGAATGCCTTCCCTGGCGAGGTGGGGCAGGCTGCCACCGACTGGGAAAGGGTGAGAGCTGACCATCCCGAAGATGTCACTAAAGGGGCAAGAGCTGAGCCCTGTGAGGCAGAACAGGAAACTGTTTGAAACCATTTCCCACCAGAGACAGACCTGGTGCTGACCATCTGATGACAAGTCATCCTTGTCCTCTGGTCAGCTCTGACACACGGCCAAAGTGGGCTCAGAGCAGCAGTCAGCAGGCACGAAGGGCGAGAGAAAAAGTGACGTCATCTTCCACTTGGCCACTAGTTGGAGACAAGGATTCGAGACATGGACGATGAGCCCCTCTCTCCCTTTTGTACTGCCCTCTTGCCTAACACATGTCTCCGTCCCAGCATCTCTCAGGGGCCTGGGCCATTTCTGGGAGGCAAACTCTGATCACACAGAATTTAATTATAGGAGAGCCAGCCCTCTGCATTCCATCATAAACTCTCTCTGTGTTCCAAAGGGGGCTCTTAGCCAACTCCTTCCTTGCTCGGACCTCCCTCACTGTGCACCACTGCACTATTCCTGAAAAGCAGTACATAAACCGAATTTCGGTAAAGCAAAGCCCGTTCATTCTTCCATCAGTAAGTCGTAAGAGATGAGTGAACACAACTTAGCACTTAATTTCTGTCTTCACTATACTGTCTTCCCAATTATTTCATGAGAAGTCTTGTTTCCAAAGAGACTATCAGTTCTCCAAGGAAGGAAGCATGCTCCTTCCTTCTTTCCCAGGGTTGGATACACAGAGTGCTTAGCACACACCTGTCGGCCAAGGAGTCTAATTCTCTTTAACTACCACCCTCTAAGCTAGAGCTATGAGTCTGTTTGCTTGCAGGCTTCCTTTTCTCTACTGAGGTCCTTCACCGGAGTAGTTAATGACCTGTAAACACTTTCTGAGGTAGACAAACATTCCATCAAAGAGAAATACCACTGAGGATCCTTTGGTAAACTGAAAAGAAAAATCTTTTGTAAAATGAAGCATCACCTTTTTACTGCTCTGTTTGATAAATTCAGATTTTTCACAATATGGACAAATATTCAAGGATGTATAAGCTGTCTTCAAGTCAACACCTAGAAACCAGTCAGCAAACTATCGGAGAGCTATGAAGTCTAGACTCAAACCTCAGCTCCTGAACTGAATTGGAATGTTCCAGGTAGACACATCCGTGGCCTCTAAAATCAGGAAATCAGCTGGAAACTCAATCAGCACTTACAGTTAGCACCTACCTCATGGCCATATCCTCTCATGGTGGTGATAATGGCCATGATGGTAATAATAACAATAGCTGCCACTAAAGAGCATGGTACAGCTGACAGAGCAATTTAACAACCTGTCCTTTCTTGGAAGGCCTTCTAGACCAGTCTCGTACGCCCTCTTTCTCTGTGTTACCACCTTATCTTCAGCACGCATTTCCCCCGGAGGGCTCTGTGACCTCTTTTGTCCCATTTATGTCTTTGCCAGTGAGAAGACAACACTCTAGTAGAGAAATGCTCCAAAGGGTGCTGTGCTTGGTTCTAAATGAAACCACATCAGCCAAGGGCCACCATAAGAACCCACAAGGTTCAAGCACTGCTGAGATGGCAGGGACCCTCAGGGTGGCCCCTAGAGAGGCAGATCTGGTCCTCTGGGGAAGGACATTGCTTCAAGCAAGGCTGGGGTGAGTTCAAAGTCCCTGGAAGGTGTGTGTGGCGGGGTGGAGGGGGGGGCACTGGATTGGGTCAGACTCTAAGCAAGAAGGGCCTCCGGGAGATGGGTGTGGGGTTCTTCAAGGGGACACCACAGCCCTGGGCATAGAGGTGGTGAGTGGAGATAATGCCCACAGTGATAACCAGCAGGGCTCTGGCAGAAGAGGCCCTGGACACTGCAGGCTGGGCAAGGCCTCAGAGACAGCTCACAGGACATGTGGCAGTGTGCTCCGAGGAGAACTCCTCCCCACCGGTGACCCCTATCAGTGCCAACCAAGCATGCAAGAGGTACACCCAGGCTGGGCTGGACACAAGGGGTGTCCCCTGGGGTGTCCGCAAGGTTGCCGGGCGTGCACTGCGGAGGTGGGAGGTGACAATGAATTGTACATGTACCAGGGAGGCACCCTGAAGCACTGGGCTGCCCCATATCCACTTTCCTTCCTAGAAGTGGTCTGGGACATTCCATAACATAGCCACCTCTGGCACTTGGGCACATTTTCCAAATGATAATGCGTGCTAAGTTGCTTCAGTCCTGCCTCTTTGCAAACCTGTGAACCATAGCCCCCCAGGCTACTCTCTATCCATGGGATTTTCCAAGCAAGGATACTGGAGTGGGTTGCCATTTCCTCCTCCAGGAGATCTTCCCAACCCAGGGATCAAACCCATGTCTCTTATGTCTCCTACACTGGCAGGCAACTTCTTTACCGCTAGCACCACCTGGGCTTGTTTTCCAACTTTAAATGGCAAATAGGTTTAGTGTGCTGGAGAGATGTGAGCAGGGGAGAGCTGACCCACCTATCTACTCACCAACACATATGATCAGGAAAGAGGGAAGCCGGCTGATGAGGGAAGGGGGAAAAGGAAGCCAGAAGCCGGCGGGGCTGCTGAGGTCACTTGCAGGTCCAAGGTCAGCCCAGATTCGCCCTGTCACTTGCCAGGCTGCTGATTCTCTGAGAAGCATGGAGTCTTGGCTGCTAAAGGAAATCGCTCGGGTTTGTGTTGTAAGCCATATGTACCCTGCACACACATCTGAATCACCCGTAAACTTGATCAACCTCAGATGACTGGCCAACTCCTGAAGAAACCGCATTTCTCTAACAGAACAGGAAGCAAGCAGAGTGCGGGATGGGCAGCAGGGGCAGCAGCTCCTCCCATTTTCCCTTCCCCCAACTGTCTCTGCACACCGCATGGAAAGGGAAGGATGCCACAGGGGCGACTCACATGGGAGACTACCCCTGGCAGGTCCCCTGGAACTCAGGTTCCCAGAGCTGCAGCCACCTTCTCCCATCTTTGGGCCCATGCCAAGCTGGAGGACAATGTCTGCCCACAGAGCCAGGTGAGGCTGGGGGCGCTCAGGCCAGCCACACATGCTGGGCAAGGTCAGCACACAGCATCCTCCGGTAGGCCGTGCGGCACTTTCAGCCCACAGAGCTGACAAGCCAAAAGACCACCACGCCTGTGCTTCCAGAGCCATGCCTCTGTGACAAAAAAACACATCCTGCAACACCTCTAAGTGACCTAGAGTCAAGCGGAACATTTCCTCCCAGTGGACAGGAAAGGTAATTCACTCCATTTTACAGGTGAGGAGCCTGAGGCTCAGTGGGGTTGGCTGGCTTGTTTCAGGCCACCCAGCCAATGGCTGAAGGAACTCACATGTACCTGGCTTTATAGAGGGGCTGACTTCTCAAGACAATGTCTGCCAATCTCCCTATACCTACCCTTCAGCCTCAGGGACCATGCAGGACCAAAGTGTGGACCATAGTGAAAAAACTCACTCAGCCTTGAGGGGAGAGGCTGCCGTGAAACGGGTCTGGGGGTCAACACCTGGACCACAGTGTGCGCTGGAGAGAAGGGGTGCAGAGGCCGATGCTGTCTGATACTCCGTCTTCTCATTTCTCCCTCCTCTCGACCTTCCAGCTCATAACCTTCAAGACTCCGAGACCCTGTGTTTACTGCCCCACACCCAGCTCCAGCAGCTGGCTGGCCTCCAGCAGGACTGAGACTCTGAGGGAGAAGGCGCCAGCCTTACTCCTCCCCGCAGGCCAGCCCGGGCCTCCACGGGTGCGCCCACCCCACCGCCCGGCAGCCTACTCCCGAGCTGTCTTTTGTCTCTCATCTGGTCTGCTGCAGCTCTCCCAGCTCCTTCGCCTCCTTTCAGTCCTCTGCCCAGGCCTGCCTAAGGCTGCTTGCCAGAATGACTGCATGTCAGGGCTCTGCCCAGGGCACCGAGGGCTGGGACTCCCACAGTCCTGTTTCTCTGGCCGGGATGGATCACCCAGAGGCCTGCGAAGGTCTGGAGGGAGCCCCTGGGGCCACAGAAGGGCTATGTTTAGAGAGGCAATCCTGACAGTGCCACTCTGGGGAGGAGAGGAGGGACAGGTGAGATTCCCAGGGCCAGTTTCCTCAGGCTGAGCCACCTCTGACTTCTCCACCCCCAAACCACACCCCTGCCGGCTGACAGACAGGCCTCCAGATTATGGGACAACGGGAGCAGCAGTGGCCTGGCCAGGGCATTAATCCCTAGCAGGAACACACACTGGAGCAGGCAGATAGTGGCACCGGTAGGGAAGAGGAGGGGAGGCCCTGAGAAAGACGGGGAAAGAGTGGAAAGGACAAGGTGTACGAACGGCGCTCCACTTCTCTCAACCCCCAGGGACCAAGTCCAGGGCCAGGCTGGAGGCTGCCTCCCCTAGAGACAGCACCTGCCAGCAGGCCAGGTATCAGGTTGGTGGGCCTGGAACAGCAAACCCAGACCTGAGTGGGTCACGTGAGCTCAAGCCCAGGTGTGTCAGCAGAGTGGGCACTCAGGCTCCTTGAATTAGATTCTGGAATCTTCATCTGCAGGACTTCCTTCCTGGCTGTGTGACCCAACGCACACACGCGGCTCTTTCTCCGAACCTCAGTTTGTTCATCAGTAAAATGTACATGACAATGGTGTATTGCCAGTCTGCTGGGGTTGCTGTGGAAACTGATTAAAATAGTGTCTGCGAAACACTCAGCCCAGAGCAGGAACTCAGGACCTGCTAGAACTCAGTCACCTCGCCCTGTGGGTTCACAGCACTCCTGAATCTCCGAGTCCCCATCTGTAACATGGGAGAAGACAACTGTTGGTCCCAATCACGGTCCAGAACAATCAGCCACAGAGGCCTGCAACCACCACAGGCTCAGCTCTCAGCTCTCATGCTCAGAGACCTGTTCCTGGGAAAGTGTCAGTGAATATCCAATTTTACACTTATTTACATTCTCATTCCAGAAATGCTACCTTCATTCCATCTGATATGTAATGGCACCCAATTTCATTCATTTGTTCCAAACAGGAACGGTTAATGGTGGGGAGAATAAAATGAAATGAGCCTCACTGCTTGGCTTCAAGGAGCTCACCGTCTAGCAGCTCTAACCCTTATTGATCTGTTAACAGACCTGGAAATGTCTCAGGAAGCTGTGGGTCCTTCAGGAAAATGAAGGACACCTTCGTAACAGGATTACTCGCTTCCAAATGGTTTATAGGTTCTTTTTCAGGTGCTCACCTGAGTGGCAAGAGATGAAGGCCTTTCTGAAGTGCCGCACTGCTTCCTTAATCACAGCAGTGTGCTCGTCCCATGTGAATACTTAAGGCAGGGGGTCAGAAGAAGCTACACTGAAGTTATCCCAGCCTCCCTGCATTCCAGAATGGCCTCTTCTAGTTATTTCACTAGTGAATGACGGCACGGGCTAATATTATGCTTCTTTCTCCACAACTTGCGTTGCATCGCGTGCAATCGCAGGCTAACAAGGTTTCAGGGAGGAAGAGCAGATCGAAAATAAGCCTCAGTCCATGGAGAAGTTTTGCCAGAAGTCCTGGAAACCTGACAGCCCTGCGTGTTGCAACAATGCAACTCAAGACTATCAGCAACATATAAATATTTGTACAGACACTTATCAAGGCAACAATCAGCTATCAGGTCCCTCAAAGTGAGCTGATGTGCTTTACAGTTTATGGTCTTGATTTGTAAAAGTCGGCAAAACAAAGCCACACACAGCAGATTTGCTAAGTTCCAGAGTCAGAGAGTAGGTAAATAGTGCAAACGTGTTGGCTTCCCTCCCTGGCTCACTTCTATGGGCTGTGAGCAAACGGAAAAATAAACCGTCGGAAAAAGTCTCAGCCTAATAAAATTACACAGACAGAATGACTTCTTCGTGAAACCCAGAAGGGTAGCGCGGTGGGTCCTTGGTAACACATATCTGTTGTCTGTCGTGACCCCAACTCCCGGCTCCCGGGTATTGCCCCAGAATGGTCCCAGTCGCCTTCCTCTCTGCATCTTCCTCCTACATCAAAAAGTATTATTCACACCCAATTCCATGCTTTTGCAATAGTAAAATGTGCATTTAAACAATACCAAAGAGAATAAATTTGTCTCTGATTGTGGTATATGCTGCTGCTGCTGCTAAGTCGCTTCAGTCGTGTCCGACTCTGTGCAACCCCATAGACAGCAGCCCACCAGGCTCCCCCGTCCCTGGGATTCTCCAGGCAAGAACACTGGAGTGGGTTGCCATTTCCTTCTCCAATGCATGCAAGTGAAAAGTGAAAGTGAAGTCGCTCAGTCATGTCCGAATCCAAGCGACCCCATGGACTGCAGCCTACCAGGCTCCTCCGTGCATGGGATTTTCCAGGCAAGAGTACTGGAANTGCTGCTGCTAAGTCGCTTCAGTCGTGTCCGACTCTGTGCAACCCCATAGACAGCAGCCCACCAGGCTCCCCCATCCCTGGGATTCTCCAGGCAAGAACACTGGAGTGGGTTGCCATTTCCTTCTCCAATGCATGCAAGTGAAAAGTGAAAGTGAAGTCGCTCAGTCATGTCCGAATCCAAGCGACCCCATGGACTGCAGCCTACCAGGCTCCTCCATCCATGGGACTTTCCAGGCAAGAGTACTGGAGTGGGTTGCCATTGCCTTCTCCGATCGTAGTATATAGTTGAACAGAAAAAGCACTTGACTGGTAATCAACAGACATAAATTCTATAGATTTCCTTGGTGGTCCAGTGGTTAAGACTCTGGGCTGCCAATGCAGGGGTCATGGGTTTGATCCCTGGTCAGGGAAACTAAGATCCCATATGCTGCACAGTATGGGCCAAATAGTAAAATGATAATAATAATTTTTTTTTAAAGACATAAATTCTAATCCTGTCACTAAGAAGCTGTGTGACCAAGAGGAGGCACTTCATCTCTAAGAGAACAAAGTTTCTCATGGGTAAAATGAGATGGGGGAGGAGTGAGTGAGATGGCGAGAACACCCGTCCATCAGGGGCTTGTCCCTTACTCTCTTCCAAACATCAACCTGCTTGGGGCAAACAGCCCATCTAGGGTGGATGGCTACTTGCTTGGAGCAAAATCAATGTGTCTGTCATCTTAATATGCATGGAATGTGTTTAAAGATCAAAGCCGGTCAGGAAGGTATCTGTGGGGAAGGGAGCAGATCCAGACCCACTTACTGCATCTGCCTTAGGGCTGGGAGTAGGGGAAGAAGCCACCTCTTGCAAACTGGGTCCCCCCAAATGCCAGAAGGGAGGGGCCCCATTCTGAAGCCCCCGCTGTCTCCAAGCAAGTGAAGGACAGACTGAGGTCCAACTGGGAGACCCAAGGGAGAAAAGAGGGATAGCTGCAAAGGAACCTCATTTCTCGAGGTTCTTAATAACACCCTCATCCACGCCACCCACTACCGACTGGGCAGACGTTCCAGGGTGCAGACTTTGCCCTGCGAGACGGCGGCTCTTGCTCCCTCTGCACAGCACCACAATTTCTTCTCCGCTGTCTCCTCCACTACCCCCAGCACAGGGCGTGAGCCTCCTATGTAATCCCTAGACTTCCCATGCACTTACTACCCAAGATTCTGGGAAGGAATCTGCAGCGCTCAGGCCTGAACGCTGTCCAGACTCCAACACCAGGGCCTGTCCCACATCCACGCTGCGGTTTTCACACCCAGCAGTTCTCAGCCAGCCCTGGAGAGCCTGCAGCAAATACCCAGATGGCCCCGACAGGAGAGTGTGGCCTCCTGTGACGGCTAACTTAATCCACGCCAAAGAGCTTAGAGACAAGATCTAAACCCAGTGCCCACTGAGAAGGACAGTATTCTGGCTCTTTTGTCAGAATTCTTTTTTGTAAACTTTTAAAAATTAGACAGTAATTTGCATGTATCTAAACCTTCTGAAAATTGGCTTTTATCAATTTTTTTAAAAAAGAAAAAAAAAAAAAAAAAGAAGGAAAGGAGCAAGGGAATGAAAGACATTGAGTGTTAAGGCCCAACCAAACCAAAACAGGAAGGAAGGAAGAGCAGTGGGGAGAGGGAGGGAAGAAATGAAAGACAGTGGGCATCAAGGCCCCACCAGACGAAAACTTCACATTTTCCCTGCCTGCCGAAAGCATTCTCCACTCTGGGAGGCATATTCTGAGGATTCTGAAAGTATCACTGGACCTTCACCACCTCTGTGCCACAGCGTCCTGGTCTCCTTTTTGACTCATACTTGCCTGGCAGGACTCCCCCGAACAAGAGAGGGGCCCACTGAGCCTGCGCACAAAGAGAACCAGGGCCCAGGGCTCACACTGCACGGCTCCTGCCCGGCCATCCACGCGCAGCTGCAGGAACAATGATGAAGCTGCACGGTCTTCCAAAGGTCTGTCAGGTCCACCCTTCCCTTTCTAAGCCTCCCCGGGGCTCACCCAGCCCAGCCACTCACTGCAAAGGTAAAGGAGGCCACCAACCTGCATGCCAGCCTATTACACATGCCTGAACCTTCCACCCTGCCTGTGCACTCTCCCAGACAGGGAGGTAGGACAGAACAAAGGAGTCACCCTCAACCCCTGGGATTTCACACTTACACTAATGCTCTTCTTGGAATGGCAGCTCAGCATCCTGGACCCCAGGAAAAGTAGAAGCAAAAGGCAAATCAAAGTCAAGGGGGTTCCCCGCCTGTCTCCCCCAGCCCCACCCTCCTCCTCAGAGCCTTGGCTCAGCATTGCAGCAGGTCAAGGATAAGCCCCAGAATCAGGTGCCACTGCTCCCCAGGAAAACACACCTAAAGTATTTACTGAGAAGCTCCTCCCGGTTAACATTGCCTCTGGTGCTTTCGGACCTTGGCAATAAATTCTTGAAATTATATAGAAAAGCAGAATGTCAGGTACGTTTCAGTCCCTGCAACTCTCAGAGCAGACTAACCCCTGTCATCTGCCTCCCCACAGCTTCCCTGCCCCAAAGCGCTCCAGGTCCCGCTGTCTGCCCTGTGGGCAGACTGTGCATGGGAGCAGGGACTGCGGAGGCCTCAGTCCAGATCCTAATTTGACCCTGAAGCACACAGTGTGTGAGACCAGACAAACCCTTTAACCTCTCAGGCTTAGATACCACCTTCCCTGCCTCTTCACAAGGTTACTCATGAGGGAAGACTCACATATGCTGATGCTCACCCAAGGGCTTATTCTAGAACCGTAAATATACACCCTGATTTTACGTCTAGTCCCATTATTAAGAGCACAGTGGGTATTTGAAAGGGATGGGCCCAATTTTCTCATAAACCCAGAAAGCTGGAGTGTTGGCAAGAAAGAGAGGAACAAGACACTGGGAGATTGCTTCAAGGACATCCTATGCAGCCCCATCCTTCCAGATTCTTTCAAATGCCTGCTGCAGCAACAGCAGCCCCACAAGAACACCCTGTTTTGTCAGGACTTGTAGTGAAATGTGTTGGAGCAGCTGTCAACTTGGGGGAAATCACTCATCAAGTAGTCAGCCGAGGAGGGCAGCTTTCAGCTGGACAAACACTGCATCCACCATGGGAATGAGAGCCTTCCTGTCCTGCCTTTGGGGGCCAAACCCACCCGCCTTTCCCTTCTTGTCTCAACCAGCACGAAGACACACCTCTCACCCTTCCTTCCAGCTTCCTCAGCTCTTCTTCAAGGGACGAAGACCTTAGGGCCACCGAGGCAGGAATGTGGTGAAATCAGGAACTCTCCGCCTGCCCCACCTACACAAGGTAGCTGCTTTGTGATGAGGATGGCAATCCTCCGTTGGGGCCTTTCACTTCAGACCAAATCATTCGTGGTTGACTCCCAACCAGGAACAAGGCAATTACAGATATGCCCAGGGTCAAATCTACCTGAGAGGGCGACAGTGTCTCTCCATCAACAATGGGCAGAAGAAAGTGCATCCAGAAAACAAACAGCCAGGAGTCCCAGGGAGACTTGGTGAATAACCCAGGTCGGGTGAGACAGGCTACGTACGGGACACCACACCAGCTCCACAGCCCGGGTGAAGCCAGATGGTGTCAGAAGGCAGAAGAGCTATCGTCAGCACACTTGAAAATCCCCTTTGGCTAGCACTCATTGACATCCACCACACTCCATCACGGGCTTCCCAGGTGTCTCAGGGAGTAAAGAATTCACCTGCAATGTCAAGATCCAGGTTTGATCCCTAGGTCAGCAAGATCCCCTGGAGAAGAGCATGGCAATCCACTCCAGTATTCTTGCCTGGAGAATCCATGGACAGAGGAGCCTGGCAGGCTATAGTCCATAGAGTCGCAAAGAGTCAGACACAACTGAAGCAAGTGAGAATGTGCACACACTCCATCACAAGGAGGTGGGAAAGAGCACCTGGGCTCCAAGAGCCTGTCCTGTTAGCCACATGCCAGTCCTCCCATCCTGTCCAAGGGCATGGAGGGTGGCTGGCCGGGGGCTGGTGCTCTGGGCCCTCATTTAAGTCCCTGTGTGGCAGAGAAACTCACCTTCACTGGCAAAAGCTGTGGGCAAACCCGCCACATCTCATGCCCCAGGGCTCTGGCAGCAGCTACTGTCCTAGGCTGTAAAATCCTTTGGAACCCCGAGGCAGCCCTCCTTGGATTCTGGACAGAGCTGGCTTGGAGCGCCAGGGAAAGAGACCCAAGCATGCCAAGCCCCAGCCATCAAAGGTGACAAAGACTTCACGAGAGTGTGTCTCGCCTTTTCAGGCTCAGAGAGTGGGCCTGGGCTGGCCAGCTGCCTCCCAGGAAAGCCCTGGCTGTACAAAGTGACCCTTTGTGTGTCTCTGCTCAGAAGACTCACAATGAACAGCTCATGAAGGACCTGGCCAGGTTCGGCAGCCTCCTGAATTTCGGAAGCAGTGTCTACCACTCAGGAGAAGCCCCCTCAGGTTTCCTTCTAAGCTTCTGGTATATATCCATTTTCCTATCGGCCACTTCAAACACTGTCTATAACGCTGCGATTTATACATGTGTACTTAAACGTTACTTCATTCTAGCTTCTGCAAAACTATCTTTCCACCTAAACCTTTGATTAACGTCATTAAATTACTACCTGATGGCATTATCTAACCTAACTTAGGATCCACACGATTGAAAAGCATGTGCCTTTTAACACCCTGACTGGTAAGGCCTGTGATGAACAGAGCTATAAACATGTTGGCATAACTGAGCTGTTTAAAAATAAATTAGCAAACTATAAAAATAAACAGTTACATACATATGCACTCAATTATGAACTAACTCTAACTTTTGTTCTGAAATACTGTCTTTGACCTTAGTCGTAAACAAGCACTATTAAAAAAACATAATATCTCAACAGACAGGAGGCCAAGGATTAAACAGCCTTCCAGTTTCAGCAGAAAGCCAAACAAGGAGAAAGAAGAAAGGAAGGAAGGAAAGAAAAAACGAAGGAGGAAAGAAAGAAAAGGAGGAGAGAGGCAGGGAAAATAAAAAGAAAGAATAAAATTGAAAAGCTGGGAAAACGTGTACAAAACGTACAAAGACTGCTGTGCTCATGTGGATCTGAAGCTACTTCTGTTCAAGCCAGAAAAGTTAAAACCTGGTGAAGCGCTTTTGCATTTTCAGATGTTTTGGAGTCTCTCAAGAAAAGAGGGCAGGCGAGGGGAAGCACTATTTCCAAATGCAGCTGTTTCAACAGCTCGCTGTCTGCATAATGGTCTCTCTTACACTGGGCGGCCTCCCCACCTGAACTAAGCTCCCTGTCCTAAGTCTGCTACCGCTTGTAAGTCCCAAGCTTTTCTAAGACATATGGCAGAAATGTGGAAACTGTCTTCCAAATAGCACAAGACAGAAACGGGGCGGGGGGTGTAGGAAGAAGCAAAGTCAAGCTGTTGAAACTGTATACAGGACACGTTTTCACACTAATCCGGTGCTCCTGTAACAAAGGACAGCATACTACGGGATAATTGCTATGGATTATTATTACAGTTTCTAAAGCAAAAGAACAAAAAAAAAATTCACAAAAGACATATTACACACGCAGATTTCTAAAGCTTTAAAATCATATGGTCTTCGGTGTTGGTTCCTAGGGGGTTACAAGGTAATGCCCTAACGGAACCGGACAGATGCAAACACAAAAAAGAAATCACAATAAACCTGAAACTCTCTCCTGTCATGGTGCTTGCTGCCCTTTATTTCACAAACAAAAGTAGTTGAGCAACAGCTAAGTAGTTATTCATCTCAAAGAGCCAAACTACCAGGCTGACTGCCCCAGGGTTTTCTATCTTCTCCCCGAAACAACTACAGAAAAAGTTACATAAATAAAGAACAGGAGGAAACGCAAACCCGGCCACACTTGCCTGAGAGCGTGGCAGAGAGGGCTTGATGTGAAAGAGAAAAGCTTGTTGGAGACACAGAATTCTGCCCAGGCCACTCTCCCTGCAGGGGTGAAAGGGGCCACATGCCGCCCAGGTACTGTGCGTGATGTTTACCAAAACGAGGAGGCTATCGGCTGCTGGGAGACAAACGTCTCAAGACACATTTCCAAAGAAATGAAGTGATAGGTGTGGAACAGCCTGTGTGCCACGGTGTTGGCCTCTTCCCTTTCTGAAGTGGACTCTGCTTTCCTCTAGGATGGAAAGGATGGGATTGATGGGCAAGGACAGAAACAGTCTCAGGAACTTCCACTTGGGCACCTGATCCAAGAGGGGCACGGCTATGAGAAGGTTCAGGACGAGGCTCCTCTGTCTGGGACCACGGGAGTGGCTGGAGGCCCCGGGATGTCTCTGAGAATCTCTTCGACGGCAGAGCTTTAGGCTGGCAGCCTGGACTCTACTATGAGCCCTCCCTTGGGTCACCTACAATTCCAGAATAATTTGTTCTGCATATGGCAAAGCCAGCGCCATAAGGGAGATGGGAAACTAAGGTCTGGCTTGCAGGGTGTTAAACTCAGGCTCTGGGTGTGTGTGCTAAGTCGCTTCAGTCATGTCTGACTCTTTGCAACCCTGTGGACTGTAGCCCACCAGGCTCCTCTATCCATGGAATTTTCCAGGTAAGAATACTGGAGTGGGCTGCCATGCCCTCCTCCAGGAAATCTTCCCAACCCAGGGATCGAACCCGCATCTCTCATGTCACCTTCACTGGGAGGCGGATTCTTTACCACTAGTGCCACCTGAGAAGCCCAAACTCCGGCTCTACATGCTGTCATGTAAGATCTTTAATGAGATTTGAGAGCAAGGAGCCCCTCCTAAGATAAGTAACCTGTTGCTGACAAAAGTTGCTCACCCAAGAGCCCTAAAACCTCAAAGATGCCCTCAAAATAAAGGTGACTCAGACAGAAATGCTGGCTCTCATTTCTCATCAGACTACTAAAATCACCAGTTCTGGACTAAAGATTCAAGTGGAGGCCAGGGTAAAGAAAACAATTTGTTTGATTCAGGTCCTCGCAAATTACCCCCCAATAATTTACTTTGTCTCAGCTTTGGCCAGCTTGGGTGTTACGAGGAGTCCAAGAATTATTTTAGTTTTCCATTAGAGGGCTCTCCACTCTCCTTTCAAGGAAAAACACTCTATCTGCCAGCCGACTTCTTTCCAGGAATGGGGAAAAGGGAGGAGGAGGAGGACCAGGAGAAAGGAGGACAGGGGTGTCCATAAGAAATTCCAAACCCCGGGCTGACCAGCAGATCTGAGCACAGCGGAGCCACACAGACATCTTCAGAAAAGCACTCTTTGGAGATACAGGACCCGGCAGTGGATTCCTAAAAAACCTCAGGCATCTGGAAAGGGTGGTGTCCAAGGCCAGAGCTTATATACCCATTTCCAAATCCCATGGTTCTTCAGCAGCCCTGAATGGTTTACCTGAACTCTGAGCAAACAAGCCCAGGGAAAAAAATGCAAGAAACAAAGCACACATTTCTGAGTCAGAAGTCGTCTCTGGCCGCTACAGAAAAATAGAGAAGGAAACTGGGGAGTAAAACGTTCAGAAAAACACCTTCCCTAAAAAACTACAGTTAAGAGTTTGATGTGAGTCGTCTTGACTGCAAGCAGTCTGCCTGAGCTCTCCTAACCACTCCACAAAAGCCCCTCTCCCTTCCCTCCCAATCCTTCCTAAGCAGGGGAAGTCAGACCCCCACCCCCACCCCCCGCCCTGAGCTAGTGGAGGACAAGGGAGAAGAGGAGGAAGGGAGGGGAGAGAGGAGGAAGAGGGGGAGGAGGGTCCACCCACAGCTTGAACTGAGCACCCCATCCTCCCAAGCACCCCCAACGCGTTCCCCAGCCCAGAAAACATCCACCAAACCAAACCTCTCAGGGTCCCCCTTAATTCCTCTCATCCACGTCCAATTTGTCAGCAAATCCCACTGGTTTTACCCTCAGAGTATGTCCAGAATCCTACTCCTTCTCATACCTCCAGCACCCTTATCCCAGCTGTCATCATCTCGCTGGATTTTGGTGACAGTCTCCTGACTGATTAAGCCTCACCTCCCCTGGTGGCTCCAACGGTAAAGAATCTGCCTGCAATGTAAGAGATGAGGGTTCGATCCCTGGGTTGAGAAGATCCCATGGAGAAGGGAACAGCAACCCATTCCAGTATTCTTGCCTGGGGAATCCCATGGACAGAAGAGTCTGACGGGCTACGATCTGTGGGGTCACAAAGAGTCGTACATAACTGAGTGACTAACACTTCTACTTTCCCCACAATGAACTCTTAAAAAGCAGCCAAAGTGACCTTGTGGAAACTAAACCACATGATGCCACTCTTCCGGTGGCTTCCATCTTCTGTGGGGTCAAAACAATGGCCCACAGGCAGGGGCTGGTGTTGTCCCCTCAGGCTCCAGCTCCTACCCACCTCCTTGTCTCCTTTCAGCCTGGCCACCGGGCCCCTCCTCCTCCACAATCAGACAGACTATGCACTGGTCTTCACTCCGCTTGGAGCCCTCTTCCCCCAGAAACCCACATGGTGATTGCCTCACTTGCTGGGAGCTTTTGCTTCTCAGAGCAGTCCCTAACCAACCTGCTAAAAGCATGCCCACCACACAGTCCCTATTTTCTCTCCAAAGTAGTTTGGCCACCTTCTGACATGTTCTGTGTGCTGAGTCCAACTCTCTGTGACCCAAAGGGTTGTAGCCTGCCAAGCTCCTCTGTCCGTGGAATTTTCCAGGCAAGAATACGGGAGTGGGTTGCCATTTCCCACTCCAAAGGATCTTCCCAACTCAGGGATCAAACCCGCATCTCTTGTATCCCCTGCATTGGCAGGCAAAGTCTTTACTGCCAAGCCACCTGGAAAGTCTGACAAGTTCTATAACTCGCCTATATTCATTTATTTTGAGTCTCCCCAACAAGAATGCAAGCCATAAGAGCCAGACTATTTGAATGCTTTGATCATCACTATATGCCCAACACCAGGAACAGATCCTGGTACAGTGCAAGTGTTTAAAAAATTACTGAAAATTGAATGAGTGAAACTCCAGAATTCCAACCTGCCAAGAGGCCTCTCAACCCTGGATCTATAAAACCACCAGGCAGCCTATAACTGGGCAAATGTGGGCTTTGGAATTTGAGTTTGAGCCAAAAGCTATTCTTCACCCCCTCCAAAGGCCCTAAAGGCCAGGAGTAACAGCATCTTGCCTTAGAATGTAAACAGAGGGGGTCAGCTGGCTTGGGGAAAAGAAAAATGGGGAGGGCCGCTCTCAAGCGAGCAGGTCAAGACCAAATTAGTCTTTTCCCTAAGGCTTATGAGGATNAGTTTGAGCCAAAAGCTATTCTTCACCCCCTCCAAAGGCCCTAAAGGCCAGGAGTAACAGCATCTTGCCTTAGAATGTAAACAGAGGGGGTCAGCTGGCTTGGGGAAAAGAAAAATGGGGAGGGCCGCTCTCAAGCGAGCAGGTCAAGACCAAATTAGTCTTTTCCCTAAGGCTTATGAGGACCCACTAGAAGGAGAAGAGGCTATGAGCCTGGGGAGGTGCCAGCCTAGAAGGAGCTCCCCCCTTCTTGAGGTCCCTACACACTTCCTGCAGCCAGCCACCCATCTAGGCATCCTGAGACACAGGCATGTCCACCAGTGCTGGGCAGAGGCCCTGGGTCAGGCACAGAGCCCAGAGGAGCCAGCTTCCTGCACAGTGTTACTGGTTCTCCATCTGTGCTTTCAGGCGCTCCCTCCTCTTGGTGGGGAGAGAGTAGAAGGGGCCACAGTGAAGGGACAAATTTCCTCACACCTGAGAGCCTGGAATCAGCCAGAAAAGCTAAAGTACCTTTTCCCACCCCAGCACACATTTTGACAGGTGAATAAATGCTCCCCAGTAGGCAATAACAAGAAGTCTGAATTTAAAGAACTTGCCAATTTGAAAAGTAATGCCATTCTCTGTGACTCCACTCTATTCTGTTACCAATAAAACACTTAAAGATGCTATTCATGCAGACATAAAGTGCTAATGGCCACTTGTTAACATGTTTCATAATGCTAATATTTCCCTCTGATTTCCAACAGTTCCTTTTTTTTTCTTTCTTTCTTTCTTCTTTTGGGGGGCTATTTTAAGTTAACAGAGTGCTAATCTGATTTGAAACTGAAGGCTTAAAGACCTAGACTCTACATAACTGCACTATTAATGACAACCATTGCTTTACATGTTGCACCATTTCATGAAAACAGTCATCACTCAGTCAAGGGATTTTCCAAGCCACAGAAAAGCTATAATAAGTTGTAGATGCAGTAGGCATAGACGAAGCTTGTAATGTAAGACATGGGGTTGGGGGGCAGCGCTAATTCCCCTCTAAGCTTTGTATACTCTGTCTCCAAGAAGAAAACGGATGGTAAAGCGAGTGGGAATTTATTTTTTCTTTCCAAACAAACAAATAAATGAGAATGTGAGGTGCTTCATCTGCTACACCCAAATCACCAAGTTGTCCTTCCAGTAATGGAATAAGCGTTCAAAGGCATAAGAACCATACTTAGTGCTAATGGGGCCAAAGATACAGGAACTCTTCCCAAGAAACACAGTATCTCAGCGACTCCAAAAGGACTAAGTGTGCAGCCATCTGGGCTGGCAACTTGATCCAAAACAACTTGGAAGGATAAGAAGCACTGGCTTTGGGAGTTGCAAAGGGAACTTTGTGGGCAGCTTCCCTGAAGAGCTGTCAGAAGAGGAAGTCTGCTTACCTGGGATGCTTTAAACGGGGGCAATTCAGAATTCACAGACCCCACGTTATAACTTCTGTTGAGGTGCTTAAGGCAGTGGCCTGACATGTTAGGAAAAGCTAAGTTTGAGACTCAGCAAAACCTATTTGGATGAGGTTAAGGCTAGGTAGCCGGGTGGCCTGGGCCAATCGCTTCAGCTCTCTTGGCCTGGGTGCTTTTCCTTTTCTGGTGGCATGTCTGGCTCTCAGGTACAAGGGATGTGCCCCCACCCCCCACATACACATACGCACACCCATCTCCTAAATAAGAAAGCTTCAGGAGCAGGTACTTGCCTACCGCTCGCCTCTGCATCTCTAGCATCCAGTACAGCACGGGGCACTACACCAAGTGCTCAATAAACACACGCTGCATTTTAAAAAGTGAGATCAGACGCCATCTCTCCTCCTCTCAGTTCTAACTCTTGGATCNACACCCATCTCCTAAATAAGAAAGCTTCAGGAGCAGGTACTTGCCTACCGCTCGCCTCTGCATCTCTAGCATCCAGTACAGCACGGGGCACTACACCAAGTGCTCAATAAACACACGCTGCATTTTAAAAAGTGAGATCAGACGCCATCTCTCCTCCTCTCAGTTCTAACTCTTGGATCCTGCGGAAACGAAGGCCTCCAATAACTTCACGTTGCTCATCTCATTGAGGAGGCTGCGACGCGGTAGACACCGGAGCATCCCTAGGTTACTTACAGTTGGTAGGGAAGCCGGAGACGCTCACTGTGAAGTCAGTTTATTTTCTTTCAGTTTCTCAACTATGAGTCACCTTTAATGAGGGGTAGGAGAACAGGCAGCTTCTACTGCAATGTACATCCACAGCGAAGGAATACACTTGGCCACGCTGCCCACCCACATGGCAGCCACTCAGTGACACAAGGAGAAAGGGGTTTCGCCCATGAGCCCTTGCAGAGACGAATCTCACCCCAAAGCCAGCACCCAGCGAGGGCAACGGTCACATCTGACCACACCACCATCCCTGGCTACCCCTGAGAGAGGCAGAGAAAGGATGGCCCACAGAACAGCGACACCTGAGGGACAGTTTTGAGGACTAACCCAACCCCCCACCAAAACCCACACAGAGTCTCTGAAGGGTGCTGTATGACTCTCTTTCTCATCCAGCATTACTCTCTAAAAGGCCCATGCCTGGGAGGAGAATCAGAGTAAGGGGCTCACGTGCTAAGTAGGTTTGAGGCACACCCCGATCCTGCCCCAGTGTCCAATCCATGCAGTCGACCCCACTCCAAGGCAGGGGAATGTGGGAGAAGAAGGGGACCAGGAATTTGGTCCTAGCAGGGGCACTAGATGAAATCCCTGCCCCTGGAGGCCCACTCCTCAGGGGTGGTCACTGCCGGATGGTGAGACAGATGCTTCCATGCCTCCCCACCCCTGCGGCTTCTCCACAGCCCAAGCCACTGCCCAAGGCCCCAAAGCCAACATCTTCTGGGAGCAGCTCTGGCAGGCCTGGGGGCTGGATCAACCTCTAGCAAGAATTCCTACTTTTTCCCTCTTGTTGGAACACATTTTTAAATGCTGCCAGAAGCTTCCCTGTCCTGCCCTTTCTCTCTGAATTCCCTCACCCTCCAAAGACTGGCTGCCCATTCTCACCCACAGCAGAATCAACCCATCCCTGGCCAGGAGGAGAAGAAGTCACACACCACAACCAATACCCCCATCACTCCAGTATCGGGGAACAGTAGCAAGACCCAGCTCTGGAGCAGAGCCCAGCTGAGTCAACACCTGCAATGGGGTCCTGTGCTACTAATACCCTTCTAGCCAGCAGTGCACTGATGATTCTCCAGGAGGAAGATGCTGGGCCACCTCCAGGGGTGCTGGTAGGCACAGGTCTCACCAATAGGTAACCTGACAGAGATCACAGCTCAACTAGAAGGCAGGACAGCAGTCCTGGCTGGTCCTTCCTGCTGAGCAGCCCACTTCTGGACAGTCCTTGGACCTGGAGAACAAGCCACCTGCATGCAGAATTCAACTGAGCTTCCTTTTCCTTATGAAAGAAATCAGAGCTGTGCACATAAATCCAGCTGGTTTAGATGACTCTTCCCAACTCACTGAACAGGGTGACATGAAGGGAGGATTTCCCTACTCAAACATCAAAGTTCTTGCATACACACACACCAAAAACAACAACAAAAAGATAGGATCACCCTCAAAGCCAACTCTGTGTGAGCCAGCACTGCAAGAAGGAAGAGCAGGACTCAGGCCCTCTGAATACAGCCCTGCTCCTGGCATGCTCCTGTTTGCAGGATACAGTTCCCAGCTTCCCATACCCTCAGAGACACCCTAGCTGCCCTCTCCGCATTTGCCCAGCCCCAAGGAGCCTCCCTGCACCCACTGTCATGTGACAAGGGGCAGGAACTATAAGCAGAGACCTCATTGCTTGGCCAAGAGAAAAGGTGAAGAGTGAAGAACGTGAAGATGCTGCCCTCCAGCCCAATCCCAGGCTTTCCCATCTTCTCTCCAGGCAACACAGGGCAGATAAAATTGCCCAGCCTCGCTCAGCATCTTTCCACTTCTGGAAGCCAAGGCATGGATTCAAAGCCTGGCCTTTCCATTTCCCATCAGTCAGAGTACGAATTAAATACCATAATGATGTGGGGCTTGAAAACACAGAAAATAAAAAACGACCCCCGCTCTCAAAAAGCTTATATTGTAGTTTGAGGAGGAGAAGACACCAACCCCTCGCATAAAGTCATGTGGATACATGGACATCTGCTCCCTGATCCCAGAGCCACACTCTCTCCAAGGACAGCACCAGCCAGGGCGGCGCCAAGTCTGCACTCAGACACCCTTAGTTACCTGCAGAAAGGGCCTCGGAGATGCAGCCCAAGGGAAGGCAATCTGGGAGCCAGCCTTCAGTGCATAGATGTAGGGGGCAGGCTACATCCTTCTGCCATGACATGTCGCAGAGTGCTTTCAGGCGGGGAGAGTGTGGCAGTGCACAGAGGGGTCTGGCGTGGACACAGGGCTTTCCAACTGACTCCTGATCACCCAACTTCCCAGCTGCCCCATTCTGCTCCTGACTTGAGTCTGGACGCATAATTTCCCAGGCCACTTAGCCCACTGTGAGGTCATCCCGTGGGGATTACAGAGCCACCTCTGGGCTGGGCTGAACAGGAAGTGAGCAAGTCAGTCTGAGAAAGATCCCAGCAGGGGATGCTCTCTGGGCTCTGCTGGGCCCACGCCCATGCAGGGGTCCTGGGCTACAAACACCTTGGAGTCTGAAGAGCAGGCAGCCCCTCTTCTTACCACTTCACTTCTGTCTTAACTGACTGAACTGGAGTACAAAAAGGGGAGGCAGGGGCTGAAAACACAGCCTTGTGGGCTCTATGCCTGTGATTACTCATGCCACATTTGGGTGCTCTGAAATGCTTTCCCGTGTCTGTAATGCTCTTCGTATCATCCTACACACTCAGGGAGGGTCACCTCTGCTCACCTCGGCACAAAGAAGAGATGTGCTTGTGACATGCACTTGGGCTTTGCTTCACTGTTAAACGCAATGGCCAACTCCTATTATAACACGGGTTGTGCTGGAAACTCAAAAAAGACTTGGCTCTGCTGGCTTGCAGGGAGTCTGGGCTCTGCTTCTCCAAAACCTACGTTCTCCAGATGTCAGCGGAAAGTTATGAACAGCCCTCTCTCCGGCTGTAAGCAAGGCGAGAAAGGCCACTCACTGTGTTTCTCAGCCTCCGTGAACTTGTCACTGGGAGAGGAGCCAAGAGGAAGGAGGCACCTTCGGAGGCAAGATCATAACTCTCCGTCACCTGGCAAAGCAGAGAGGTGGCCAGGGAACTTGGGACAGGAGGGGAGAACTAAGTTCAGGGTGGACAAGGACAGAGAAGAAGATTCTGGGAAGAGAGAGGCGTGGCATCAGTATAGTTAGGAGTGAAAGATTAACTGCACTCAAAGATGGCTGGGCTTCCCTGGTGGCTCAGATGATAAAGCATCTGCCCACAGTGTGGGAGACTCAGGTTCAATCCCTGGGTTGGGAAGATCCTCTGGAGAAGGAAATGGCAACCCACTCCAGTACTCTTGCCTGGAAAATTTCATAGATGGAGGAGCCTGGTCCACCTAGGGTTCCTAGTGGACATCAAGCTGAGTGTGAGTCATCAATGAAGCACTGCTTTCTTAAAAAAAAAAAAAAAAAAAGCAAAGATACCCAAATGCAGATGTAGCAGTAAGTAATATGGAAAACACTAAGATGTCTTGTCATCATACTCAGCAGTAATTAGACTAATGTTTGAGTAAAAGAGCTGGGAGATCAGGAAGTTCTTAACATATTTACAAAAATCAGAAATGGATTGAAAAAGAATAGATCTATGAGTTCAAGTTTAGGGATTAGAGATAACACAGGAAAAAGCCATGGCAGGGAACTCCAAGATATCAGGGGTTTCAGCCCAGAACTGGCGATACGATACTCTGTCTTCTCTGGAATAAAGAATGCTGCTGCTAAGTCGCTTCAGTCGTGTCCGACCCTGTGTGACCCCAGAGACGGCAGCCCAGCAGGCTCCCCTGTCCCTGGGATTCTCCAGGCAAGAACACTGGAGTGGGTCTGCCATTTCCTTCTCCAATGCATGAAAGTGAAAAGTGAAAGTGAAGTCGCTCGGTCGTGTCCGACTCTTAGCGACCCCATGGACTGCAGCCCACCAGGCTCCTCCGTCCATGGGATTTTCCAGGCAAGGGTACTGGAGTGGGGGGCCAGTGCCTTCTCCAGAATGAAGAATAAAGGAGTTTAAACTGAAGCATAAAGGATTTAAGATAGATGAAAGTTACCTTCAGCTAATGGGAGGTGCCTTTAAAAACAGAACCCCGGAGGAGGAAGAGGTTGGGGCAGCCGATCCTCAAGATCCATCTGCACTGTAAGGGGCACCGCCACCCCAACTCCATCCACCCCATCTGTCCGATGATCTGCATAAAAACACCAGGCCGTTCCACGTGCTCACGGTGCAAACTTCAGAACTGTTCAGAGCGTGGAAATCCTATCAGGAGACAAAGCAGGGCAGAGGACGTGGGAAGGAACTAGGCACAGCAACATGACCACCCGCTGTAACGGCCTGGACGGTTGGGGGTTTGTTGTTTGGTGCCACTATGGGATCCACAGGTTAGCGTCACCCAGAGGGCTCCAGGATCCTCCCTGGCAAAGCTCCAGCTCTGAAAACCACTGCAGCCATCACACACAAGACATTAGGAGCAGCACAGGTCTGTGAGAAGAAGCCAGGAGGACCACGCTGAGTCCTTCTGAGCCAGGAGACTTGGGACAGAGGGTCAAAGATGAAGCCAGGCACGAAAGTGTGAGGCCCTGGGCTCTGTCAGTTCTGTCACTGCCTGGTGAGTAGCCTGAGGAACTTGGCTTCCCTCTCAGCCTCAACCTGCCTCATCTGTAAAATGATATAGGGAACAACAGGACTTCATAAGTCAACATCGACACGGAAGATGCTCAGTAAATATTTATCGCCCCCTTGCACAGGGGAAAATGTCCAGGCCCAAAGACTTGTACTGTGATTCTTCAGATACTCTGCTCAAAGAGGGACAAGAGCCTTGCCCTAAAAAGTCAATTTGAGGGAAAGAGAAAAATCTTTAAAAACTACTGAGCTCTAGCTATCTTAACTTAAAAGACAAAATCAGACCCAGGTTTTCTTTACAGACTCTCTCCAGCAAGGCTGGGCTTGACTTCCCCTTGTCTGGTTCCCTGCACCAGCGCCGGCCCCCAACTGCATAAGGGGCCGGAAGTGAAGGTGGCAGGGACCTGACTTTCAGCTCCGCATGGCTATGCCATAGCCCGTAGTGAAGTGAGTCCAAAGAATAGCTACCACTTAGTGCTAATAAGGGTTTCCCTGGCAGCTCAGTTGGTAAAGAATGCCCCTGCAATGCAGGAGACCCTGGTTCGATTCTTGGGTTGGGAAGATCTCCAGGAGAAGGAATAGGCTACAAACTCCAGTATGCTTGGACTTCCCTAGTGGCTCAAACAGTAAAGAATCTGCCAGAAATGTGAGATTCAATCCCTGGTTTGGGAAGATCCCCTGGAAGAGGGCATGGCAACCTCTCCGGTATTCTTGCCTGGACAAAGGAGCCTGACGGGCTACAGTCCATGGGGTCGCAAAAAGTCGGACACGATGCTCATAAAATTTATTTACTTTGTAAGCGTCTGCATTAGCATCAACTCAAGATTATGTCTGTAAAATGACATTCCAACTCACCTGAATTTCAATACACTTGCTCAAGTGGGGCCCAGCCTGGGAGGGCATCGCATGTGAGAATGTCAGTTTCTCACATGCATGGACCTGGGAGACAAGGTGAGAAGCATCACGCACCATCTGAGCATCACCACACACCAGAGCAGGGAGAGACAACACTAAGCCCATCCGAGAATACCAAGGAAACAGTAAGAGAACGCTCATCATCACGAGTTCCTTTAAAAGTCCATCTAGTATGGATACGTGTAGCTGGTTCAGGGCTTCCCAGGTGACTCAATGGTAAAGAATCCTCCTACCAAGAAGGAAACAAAGGTTCGATCCCCGGGTTGGGGAAGATCCCCTGCAGGAAGAAATGACAACCCACTCCAGAATTCTTGCCTGGGAAATCTTATGGACAGAGGAGCCTGGCGGGCTACAGTCCATGGGGTCACAAAGAGTCAGAGGCAACTCAGCAACTAAACAACAAGGACAACAGAGCTGATTCACTTTGCTGTACAGTAGGAACTAACACAACATAGTAAAGCAACTATACTCCAAAAAAATTTTCTAATAAAGACCATAGATATTTATGCAAAAAAAAAAAAATAAAGTCCATCCACATCCAGACTTAAGCAAGAGTGCCACAGGGCATCCTGGGGATCCAGCAGTTACTATTCAGGCTCCAGTCAAACTAAACGGACTCCAACAACCTGCTTCTTGGTAAAAATCAAGGCATAGTCCTTCAAGGCCACAGTTCACAGGGATGCTTCTTGCTGACCTTCTGTGGTTCAATTTGAGACCTGAAGCCACAGCACCCAGTACATGTGTCTACCCACGAGCCTCAGCAAAATGAGAGTTATGGTAGACATCTCCCAACTCGAAAAAGAAGATGAAGAGCAGTGGGATTTCCCAGACTTGACACTCTGGGAGGTCATGCCAAGCCAAGAAGCTTCTTGTCTCCCAAGTACACCAAGGACCCTTCTAAATACACGTTACCAAAAAATAGCAGGTGTGAAAGTGGGGCAAGAAAGGCCCAGGCATGTTCAGAATATGGGTATCAACATCTTTAAGGCATTTTTCAGCCTTTTTGATGCTATAACCTCCATATTAAGAGACATAAAACACAAAACATTACAGGGGTGGGGGCTGTGCCCTGAACTATCTCCAGGCAGCTGAAAGCCAGTACATCAGACTCTTAATGATGTGAAAGTTAAAGATTAAAAACATGTTGGAACACTTAACTTTACACAGTGCCAAAAACGTGCCTATAACCTGTTAGGAGGGATGGGTGTGGAGCATCGTCCAAGAAGGAGGACAGCACTCACACACAGAAAGAAAACAAGGTCCCCCCTTGCTTTCTTCCCTTCCTGCCTTCCTTCCTTCTCTGGGAAATTCCTCCCAAAACCTGACATGCTTCGGAGCAGCAGTCAGTGAACCGCTCCAGACAGTGAGGTTGCAACCGCTGGAATCCTGAGCAGAAGTCTGAGGCCAATTCTGTCCCAACACGTGAGGTCAAAGCCACTGGTTTAGACATTCACGTGGGCATGGGAACATACTTATTCAGACAAGGTCTCCAGGTCACATCCTGTGTTCTCCTGAATGACTCAAATGACCATAAAAAACCCCTGGACCCTAAAAGACACTTTTTTATTTAAAGAATTTTTTTTTAATATGGACCATTTTTAAAGTCTTTACTGAATTTGTTACAATACTGCTTTTGTTTTATGTTTTGGATGTTTAGCCCCGAGGCAGGTGGGATCTGAGCTCTTCAACCAGGGATCGAACCTGCACCCCCTGCACTGGAAGGTGGAGTCTTAACTACTGCACTGCCAGGAAAAGTCCCTAAAAGACACTTTCAAAGGGTCCTGCCATTTGCCAACATATAACTTAAGACTTGGCAGCCACGCTTATGTAACTCTTCCTGACACAGAGCATAAAAGTTTGCATCTGCTTACTCTCCCCTCTCTGGTAGAAAATTCATGTCACTGATAAGCAATTATTGTACCTCCTTCAAATAACTCAGCTTGAATTTTCACTTATGGCTGAAGTGTTTACTCACCAATGTGTATGTGATATGGGCTTCTCTGGTGGCTCAGCTGCTAAAGAATCTGCTGCAGTGTGAGAGACCTGGATTTCATCCCTGGGTTGGGAAGATCCCCTGGAGAAGGGACCAGCTACCCACTCCAGTATTCTGGCCTGGAGAATTCTACGGACCGTAAAGTCCATGGGCTCGCAAAGAGTCGGACACGACTAAGTGACTTTCAGTATTACGGCTTCTTTTTTCCCAAAATTGAAAAATTCAGATACCCAAAGATAACATCTACACCTTGAATGGCATGGCCTATGGGCAAAAGCCAAAAGGAAAAAAACTTGTAAAATTATTGATGCAAAAGTATGAAATTTTTCCTCAAAAGTTCCCAAGCAAATGGGCGCCTCTTTAATTTTCACCCTCACAATAAACTCTTCTGCAGGTTTTGTTTATTTTGAGGAAACATTTCACTTTTTTTTTTTCAAGACATGAGGTGTGAATGATGCAAAACAGTATTTGGATATGTAAACTGAATTATTTGCATAATGTATCACTAATCAGTGAGTATAAATTCTGGAGTCTGAGGAACTGAAATCAAGTGCCATGGAATTTTTAAAACCTAGATGATAAAAGTAAAGAACATTGCTCTTCTGCAGAATAATGTACACATTTGCAATCTGCCTATATGAAAGAGAAATTATCCCCACCGAGTTTTCAGAAGCATTTTTAAAAAGAGATGTTGATGTGCACTGCTTTGCTCTGATTCAACAATACAAGGCACAGATTCATTGGCACGAGCACACCAGGCACAGCACCAGAAGAAGACAGCTGAGTCTCTGAGAGCAAAAGCCTTCCTCCCACCCTCCTGTGGGTCTGCCTGCTGGATCTACGGGAATCCGAGATACAAAGCAGGACGGGGGGGGGAACCAGATATTCTGCCCACAACACCCATCAGATCAACTTGGTCCCCACGCTGCAATACGCCAGAAATCATCCATACCCTTCNGGACCCTTCTAAATACACGTTACCAAAAAAAAGCAGGTGTGAAAGTGGGGCAAGAAAGGCCCAGGCATGTTCAGAATATGGGTATCAACATCTTTAAGGCATTTTTCAGCCTTTTTGATGCTATAACCTCCATATTAAGAGACATAAAACACAAAACATTACAGGGGTGGGGGCTGTGCCCTGAACTATCTCCAGGCAGCTGAAAGCCAGTACATCAGACTCTTAATGATGTGAAAGTTAAAGATTAAAAACATGTTGGAACACTTAACTTTACACAGTGCCAAAAACGTGCCTATAACCTGTTAGGAGGGATGGGTGTGGAGCATCGTCCAAGAAGGAGGACAGCACTCACACACAGAAAGAAAACAAGGTCCCCCCTTGCTTTCTTCCCTTCCTGCCTTCCTTCCTTCTCTGGGAAATTCCTCCCAAAACCTGACATGCTTCGGAGCAGCAGTCAGTGAACCACTCCAGACAGTGAGGTTGCAACCGCTGGAATCCTGAGCAGAAGTCTGAGGCCAATTCTGTCCCAACACGTGAGGTCAAAGCCACTGGTTTAGACATTCACGTGGGCATGGGAACATACTTATTCAGACAAGGTCTCCAGGTCACATCCTGTGTTCTCCTGAATGACTCAAATGACCATAAAAAACCCCTGGACCCTAAAAGACACTTTTTTATTTAAAGAATTTTTTTTTAATATGGACCATTTTTAAAGTCTTTACTGAATTTGTTACAATACTGCTTTTGTTTTATGTTTTGGATGTTTAGCCCCGAGGCAGGTGGGATCTGAGCTCTTCAACCAGGGATCGAACCTGCACCCCCTGCACTGGAAGGTGGAGTCTTAACTACTGCACTGCCAGGAAAAGTCCCTAAAAGACACTTTCAAAGGGTCCTGCCATTTGCCAACATATAACTTAAGACTTGGCAGCCACGCTTATGTAACTCTTCCTGACACAGAGCATAAAAGTTTGCATCTGCTTACTCTCCCCTCTCTGGTAGAAAATTCATGTCACTGATAAGCAATTATTGTACCTCCTTCAAATAACTCAGCTTGAATTTTCACTTATGGCTGAAGTGTTTACTCACCAATGTGTATGTGATATGGGCTTCTCTGGTGGCTCAGCTGCTAAAGAATCTGCTGCAGTGTGAGAGACCTGGATTTCATCCCTGGGTTGGGAAGATCCCCTGGAGAAGGGACCAGCTACCCACTCCAGTATTCTGGCCTGGAGAATTCTACGGACCGTAAAGTCCATGGGCTCGCAAAGAGTCGGACACAACTAAGTGACTTTCAGTATTACGGCTTCTTTTTTCCCAAAATTGAAAAATTCAGATACCCAAAGATAACATCTACACCTTGAATGGCATGGCCTATGGGCAAAAGCCAAAAGGAAAAAAACTTGTAAAATTATTGATGCAAAAGTATGAAATTTTTCCTCAAAAGTTCCCAAGCAAATGGGCGCCTCTTTAATTTTCACCCTCACAATAAACTCTTCTGCAGGTTTTGTTTATTTTGAGGAAACATTTCACTTTTTTTTTTTCAAGACATGAGGTGTGAATGATGCAAAACAGTATTTGGATATGTAAACTGAATTATTTGCATAATGTATCACTAATCAGTGAGTATAAATTCTGGAGTCTGAGGAACTGAAATCAAGTGCCATGGAATTTTTAAAACCTAGATGATAAAAGTAAAGAACATTGCTCTTCTGCAGAATAATGTACACATTTGCAATCTGCCTATATGAAAGAGAAATTATCCCCACCGAGTTTTCAGAAGCATTTTTAAAAAGAGATGTTGATGTGCACTGCTTTGCTCTGATTCAACAATACAAGGCACAGATTCATTGGCACGAGCACACCAGGCACAGCACCAGAAGAAGACAGCTGAGTCTCTGAGAGCAAAAGCCTTCCTCCCACCCTCCTGTGGGTCTGCCTGCTGGATCTACGGGAATCCGAGATACAAAGCAGGACGGGGGTGGGAACCAGATATTCTGCCCACAACACCCATCAGATCAACTTGGTCCCCACGCTGCAATACGCCAGAAATCATCCATACCCTTCCTCTGCTTATTTCCACTAGTGTCTTCCTGCAAGCATAGCCCCTTCTTTTGCAAGAAAACACTGACATGGATGTGCAAACAGTAGAAAGATTATTCCAGCTTCATGTACTTCCTTTGCCAACCAAGCACAACCAAATCAAGCTGGAGAAACTATTTGTCTGAACACATTTTGAAGAAGGAATGAAATGGGGGCGGGAAGGAGGTGTAGCCCCACGGTCAGGCCCCCAAACAATGGGACCTTCTCCATTGGCTCAACACTGGCCTAGGAAGTCCCTCTCCACCCAAGAGTCACCTGCACACTCAGAACTCCCAAAGGTGCACCTCTGAGCACGCACACAATGAACACATGCATGCACACACATGCACACACACCCGGTCTTGGAGGGTGCCAGGTTACATTTCTACAACAACTGCTCCTATCGTCTACTACCAGTGAAGCCAAACCAGCCTAAAATTTAATTCAATCTGCTGTAAACCCAAGTGTCAAGCACTTAGATGGCAGCTAAAAGCGCCATTCTCAAGATAACTGAGTGACACTTGCTAATAATAGCTTCCGCAAGAAGCAAGCAGGAGCAGACATTTTGTAAAACCATAGGGACCCGTGCCTAAGAAAGGCTCAGAGGGGCTGGGCTCAGCTTCCAGGCGGCAGAGAGGGCCGGGAGCGGGCCCACCCTGGCTCCCATGCGATGGGCTGTGCCTAAGCACCGGTGACCTCCCTTTCAAGGTGAGAGTCCCGGCTGTAGCTAAACAAGAGAACGTGATGCCCCTTTACGATGGTGCAATCATGGCACTCCGCCTGCCACCTGTCAGGGGCTGGGTCCCAGTCTTCCCTCAACTTCGTTTTGTCCCCTTCTTCCTTAGTGTGGTCAGCTGCTTCTCAGAAGGACCATCCTTCTCTCCAAGCCAGGGCTCCAGTGGCCACAAGAAGGCCCAAGAGCCTTGTCTTCCTCAGTGTAACCAAGGAAGCAGGCACCACTCACCTGCTTCTTCCTAACACTCCAGGATGAAAAGAGGCCCCCATGCTGAAACTCAGGCAAGCTCCACCTCCAACTCTTTATTGCGCACCAAAAAAACCATGGGCTCTTTTTTGTTCCAGAAGGATGGAGCACAGTGCACACTGCAGACACTAAGATGACCCCCGTAACAGCGAACTTCCAAGACGGGCCCACAGGCCATTTCTTCACCCCAGGACATCTGCCTCTTCACTGCCTCCGAGCCAAACCCTCGGTGAAGAAACACCACCCACAGAATAAGGCCATTTTGCTCTCAAGCAGCACCTTTATTTTCAGGAAAGTTGCAATGTACACCGAAGTAGACAGAAAGGTATAAATCAGCTCGCCAGTACACATGATGAAACTTCAACCACTAGCAACCCAGAGCCAAGCTTGTTTTATCTATTGCCAACCCTGCCCACTGATTATTTACATTGACTCCACACGTCCTATCGTTTCATCAGTAAACACTTCAGTATGCATTTTTAAAAGATAACGATTCTTTTTTAAAANAGCTCGCCAGTACACATGATGAAACTTCAACCACTAGCAACACAGAGCCAAGCTTGTTTTATCTATTGCCAACCCTGCCCACTGATTATTTACATTGACTCCACACGTCCTATCGTTTCATCAGTAAACACTTCAGTATGCATTTTTAAAAGATAACGATTCTTTTTTAAAAAACCACAAAACCATTATCACACCAAAAAACAAATAAAGCAAAAATAATTTCTTATCATTAAATAGGGAAGTTACCCCAAAATATCAATACTTCCTTCCATCTAGATTACGCTTCAGAGAATCCCTATCACCAAGGTTTCAGACTGAGGCTGCCAAGGACAGCCTGGGGAGAATCACACCCTCTAGAAAAGGTTTCAGACTTTGTTTAAAGCTATCTTGCACTTCAGCCCAAACTCCTGCCCTGCACAGTCCCCTACCCTCTTGGGGCCAAATGAATCCTCCAGAAGTCCTCCATGAGGGTCTTCACCCCTCTCAACACCTCCCAGCCCCTGAGTCCTCCCGACTCCCCATCAGGTGGCCCATCACCACAGTGGGCAGGCAGGTGAACTCCCAGTGTTCAGAACTGGTATTTATTTTTCTTTGATGAAAGTGTCCTCCTGGAAGGTTCTGTACAGAATTCATTCACAGAGCATGTCTTGGATATACAGCTGACTAGATGTGTCAGTTATGTTCCAAATGGGTTTTCACAGGTCAAGGTTCTACAGGCAAGAGCAAATACTATTTTTAGACAGGATAAGGTCACAGTGCTTTTAGAGACAGTGAGGTCTACAATAAAACCTATTGATCAGCCTCTGGAACTACTGCTCCAGAGAGACACAGAGATTGAAACAAAAATTGCCTGGCCGTTTTCTCTGTAGACTCAGTGGGTAAAAGCTTGTTGGACTTAATATCTTTCAGGAGATAAAAATAAGTAAGAAGTAACTCTGTACAGATTACTGAAGTCCATTTAACCAGATGCAGAGGCGGGTCATGGGAAATATACTCCTGGCAGAACTCTGAAAAAGGGACTTGCAGGCAACAAGTGTTAAAGCCACGGAGCGAGAGAAAGCCTGGCCTTCTTGACTCAGTAAAGGCAAAAGGCACAAGTGGCCATATGGGATTTCAGCTTGAGACTCTAGTCCCCAAAAACACCCTTCAGTCCAAGACTACGTGAATAACAGACCCTCAAAGACAAATAGCATTAAGATGGTATTTGCCTAAGTCAGAATCTGGTGAAAAGAGGTATTCACATAAATAATTTTTTTTTAAATTTATACTAATTTAAAGGAATCATGGTAAATCTAGAGATCTTCCTACTCTCTCAATCTTTCTCTCCAATTATGTAAAATATGTGTGTCTATATATGTATACATATATGCATGTTACATGAATACATATATAGATATACACACTGTACATACACTCTGCCATTATGTAAAACATACATATGTATATTCATGTAGTATGCATGTATATATACATGTGTATATATGTGTGCATATATACTATGTCTCATAGTGCTACTCTATTGGGGAATTTTTTTTTTTAAAGAGATCACAAGTCTTTACAGGTGTACCACACAAGACTCCAGCAAGAAAAACCATTCATTGCCAATGAAACTTGAGAAATAAATTTAGAAATCATAAAAACACACACAGGAGCCCAAGCAAATGAATCGTCCAGACACAGAACGCCACTGGAAAGTTACTTAACTAACCCAAAGGTTCATGAATTTACCAAGGTTTTAGCAACAAACTCTAAAGTCAAATAGGATCTTTAAGTAAAGATATTCACGTAATGGACTATTCCATCTTAAACTCCAGGCAGAGACCTAAACTCTGAAGTCAGTTACGCCCCCAAAATACTTCTCCACTGTCAGCAGTGTCGTGATTGTCTTGGAGACTCCAGACCACAGGAACTAGCATGAAAACTGTAGGGTATCTTCATTTATCATCTGCTCCCATCTCACAGCCCAGCTTGCAAACAAAATATGTCATGGTAAACATAATCCATATATCACACGGTGACACAGCTGACCCCATTAGTGAGCGAAGACTGAACTAGCAGCAGCATCCTATCAGACATTAACAATACAGCAGCTGATACATTTACACAATACAATCGGAGGCGGGAGAGAGTGACTATCGGGCTATGAAATCCTAAACTCCATATCTGAATACATATTTTGTTGCCTATCTCTTTGGCATGAATGTTATCGTGCTTTCTCTTCAGGTAATAACCGACGGGGAAAATAGTGCCTCTAGGTGGCTGCCATTCATTCTGTCTGTCTGTTATCTCTGCTTAGCTTAAGTTAGAGCTAAACTTTTTCCTGTTTTCTTTTTTTTCCAACTTTTTTTTTTTTGCCAGAGACAGAAGAGCACGCGAAATCTGAAATAGCTAATTACCAGTGCCCTAAAAGAGCACTCCTAATAAGAAATCCCCCAAACACTATAAATTAAAGAGGCAATAATTTAAATAAATTGCTTTTTTATTTGAAGCTATACATCTTGAATGTCTGTGATCCAACAACAGCAACAACAACAAAAACACGTATTTCACAGCTGGTTCATTTTCCCCTTATTCTTATCACATGGGATAATAAAGGAAAGTTTCAGATAATCATTCTGCAAAGGCTAACTCTGAATGTTGTTTTCCAGCACGCTTCTGAAAAGCATCATTTTATATCTAATTTATAGCCACCTATCAATGGTATTTGCTGGACAGCACGGAAAACGGAAACATCCATGCTAAAAGTCAATGGTAATCACTAAGTTTAGAAAATGGATTGCAAAGATCACATGTCCCAGAAGCGGCCATATGCTTTTACCTACATGACGAATAAAAAAAGAACATTTTCCCCTCAATTTATGCTGTCTTCAACACTAACAGAGGGAGAGTTCTTCTAAACATGTTGCATCGGATGCCTTTAACAAGCAAGAATTTGTAACTCCAAGAACTCAGCATATGTGAGCTATGTCCATGCAGAAAAACTAGCTTTGGGGGGAGGAAGAAGGAAAATATCACTGAATTCAGTCAGTTAATTGAATTTAAAATACCTGGTTGTTTGAATTCAACTGATTTCTTTGTCAAGTGTATTTCTATTTTGACATAACTACAGTTGCCCAAAAAAGCAAAGCTGGAGAAAATACACATTTTTAGAGTTTATCAAAGAAAAAAACAGCTTGCTACAATTAAAAGATGGAGAAATCGTATAAGGCTGGAAACTTCTGTGAACTATTACCATTCCATTATACCATGATTCCATTCTGCTTCCAGCAATTGGAAAGTTGCTCTTAAGCTTTTTGCTGAGAGCTCATGAGCTCAAGCCTTCCATCTCCAACGTTACTTCCATCTTTGAGGCAAAGCAAGGAAATATTCTGGCCTCTCTGCAGATTGGCCTCATTCAGCAACTACATTCTAAAGAGAGCAGGAAGGAGTGGAAGCTGAGAATCTGCCTACAGCATTCGGAACATGTTGTCTATGATGGGGGCTAGAGAACTCATCCTGTCCAGACCACCCATCCGACAGATGAAGAAACTAAAACGCCAAAAGATGAAAGGAACCCATGGTCACCTAGCTCAAGGTCAGAACCCAGGCATATACTGGTTCTTAGACCTGTATCTTTCCACTATCCTTAAAAGTCAAAAAATCCCAAAGACCTCAATCCTCACCCCAAACCAGTCTCAGTAATATTTCCATTGCCTTCATGGAAAAGTAAATGTCTAGCTATATACCTTTACAAATTTTTCTCTCTCTTTTTTTGTATTTTATTGTTTGGGAATCAAAAATAATAGTTCATCATAATGCTCTCAAATGAACTGTCTTCCTCTTACAGGCAGATACTGTAGACTTTTAGTTGTGAATAGATATCCCTGGAAACCGGGATATCATTTTTTTTTTAATTAAGATTACAGTTTTTCTGTAACAATGATTTCACATTCCAGGTGCAAAATGTGTATGGTTTCTCTCACCCTTAACTTCCGCAAAAATCTAGATTGGATCAAATCTAGAGTCTGGTTAAAATCCTATTATTTTAGGACGATGTGTTCTAACAGAAAGCTCTGGATTGGCTATCTTGTGCTTTTCCTCCCCCCGAAGATTTTTAAACAGCTTTCACTTTTAAAAGGATTTCAACTTTGCACTGTGCTGACACCAAAATCTCTATACATCTAATCAATCAATAAATAAGACAAGCAAAGCAGCATATGTTTATCCTTTACCGTTTGGGGCGTGTACATTAATTACCGCAGATTGTCTCCTACGCATCTCCCCNAAGATTTTTAAATAGCTTTCACTTTTAAAAGGATTTCAACTTTGCACTGTGCTGACACCAAAATCTCTATACATCTAATCAATCAATAAATAAGACAAGCAAAGCAGCATATGTTTATCCTTTACCGTTTGGGGCGTGTACATTAATTACCGCAGATTGTCTCCTACGCATCTCCCCCCCACTGCAGACAGCAGTGCTCAAAAGGGGCCACAAAATAAAAATGTATGGGGTAGTTAAATGGATATTTATAATTAGAACTTAATAATTTGCATCAGGGACAAATGAGCTCTGATTTTAATCTGCAGTGCGTTTAGATTAGCCCAAAGATGGTGTAATTTGATGGTTTATAGGCCTCCTCTCAGATTAGGAAGTACTACCAAGCCTTCCAAGACAGCACGTCTGTGTCAGGAGTGTGTTAAGGAAGAAGATGCAATGAAAATGTTTGACAACGTGAAAGCAGCCATAAATTACATGACAACTGTGTAAAAGTCATGATGAAACAAATAAAGGGCTGACCTATAATACGTCTGATTCATTGTGACACACACAACTCCCTGCACTAATCTCTGCCCAGCCAATGCATTCTTAAGCGGGGAACTACTTAGCACAGGGAACGCTGTAAATTATCACTAGTCAACAGCATTGATTTTTAGTCGACATTTCAATCAGGTTGAAGCAGAAATACTACCCAGCTCATCCAACAGCCTCTTAACCAGTCCGCTGCCCCTCTGTGGTCTCCTCAGTTATGGCTTTGTTAAATTTCCATTGCTCTCACCATTCAATATTTATTATAGCATTGCCACATCCAGGCACTTGGCCTGAAGGGTCACCAGCCTGCCTCTCGGGACATTAAATTCGTGCTTACCTTAACGAAAGCAGAACCAAAAAAAGAAAAAGAAACAAAAGGCCAGCATCAGAGAGCTGGCCTGATTTTCAAGAGAATGGAGAGAAAATTGGGGGGGTGGGGAGGCGAAGAAGCTATAAAGCAATAGTCTTCTTTTTCTGGTATCATTTCTGCTTTTCCGCCTAGGGGTCCCAGGAAACAAAACTCAGAGCTTCTCTTCTGGGGTGTTCTATCCTGAACCGAAGACATGCAGAGATGTAGGGAGATAGGGGAAGAGCTGAGGAGAAAAGAAGGAGATACGAATCCAGTTCCAGGGCAGATGAAGAACTGAAAAGGAAGGTTTGGAGTTCTCTACCCACACGTATTCTCAGCAATCACTTCCATCCCAACCTCCCAACTCACACCTGCATCCACACCAGTGACAACCCCTTGGCGGAGGATCTATCGATACAACCTCCCCGGGTTCAAAGAGAAGCGTTACCAAGTGAGCAGAGCTCCGAGTTGACACTTGTGGGTGCCCAGGCCGATCCTTCAGCTTCCCCAAGGGACAGTAGGCACTTCCTGATAATATCCAAAGACTCTAAAGTTAAACAAATGGTGGTCTACAGTGGCCCAGCCAATCTGAAAGTTTGGGTAATGAAAGGAAAACCCTGCCATTTGGTTTTGGAATACATTATGTAATCCCTCTGCAACGAACCTCAGGTCCTGCTTCAGCAAATATCAATGGTGTCAGCGCAGCCTGCAGAGTGACTGGGGGAGGCCACCACGCAACTGAAAACCAGCCTCAGGGAAAGCCACATGCGGGTCACATGGAGTTGTTGACTGTAGTTTCCATTCAAAACTTCCCTCAGTCTCCTCGCATGCTTTCCAGACTCGCCTTACCACAGCGCTTGTTTGGCCAGAAATGAAAACCTCCTTGAAGCAGATTATTACCCCTCAGGACCCCCTCCACACACACACACTCACTCACTCATGCGCTACGCTCTTTCCCTCACCTTTCCCTACAGCGTGGTTCCGATTCTCCAGACCTTTTAAAAGTGTGGAAAGTGAAGGGAATGTCACAGGGATGACAGAACAGAACTGCTGCCAGGCTAGCTCCACCAGCCCTTCCTTAAAAGCCCTAGCTGGGTTCCTTGGTCATCCTTCTGCTGTCTCCGGACCAAGTCACAGACACGTAGTAAAACCCCCTCCCTCATCTTCTCAGGACCCCCGCCCCACTTCTGGCTCACTCTGGACAGACAGAGAAGTGACTACTTGCAAAGCAGAATTCCTTACATTGCTGCTCTTCCCAACAGCTCCAAGACGCCCAGGACAGCCGCCCAGGGACTGGATGGGAACATTCCTCTCCTTCCCAGAAGACTGAAAAACTCAACCACAAAACCCACAGGAGGACCAACTACGCAGCCCAAGAGCTTCCCACCCAGTTGGTGCCCCAGCACCACTGAAGACCTTGTGAGGGGGTGGCAGGCGCTCATGACTAGACGCCAAAAGACAGCATCCTTGATAACTGTGAACCCTTAGGGAGGCGAGCTCTTTAACCCTTGAGGAGCCTCAGTTCCCTCCTCCACTAAGTGGGGCTGATGGGACTTTGCTTCTGGTGTTACTGTGGGGAGAAGCAACCGTGTGTCAGGGCCACAGTCTGGCACTGGCAGCTCCCGGCCTGCGTCCTGCACCCTTACGCTTTCTCTTAATTATTCCTTCCATCAACCCTGGAAGGGATGTTCTCTGGGTGGTCTCCATTTCACAGAGGTTCAAGGGTCCACCCAAAGCCTCCCATCCAGTCCGTGGTGAAGCAGGACTCCGCGCCCACAGCAGCTATGTTGCATATCAGGCACATTCTCCCGGTGAGGCAGCATGGGACTGCACAGAGCGAAGCCAAGCACTAAGGGAGCTGCGGTGGAGAGAAGCCCCTCACCAACAGCTCCTGAGCTCTCTACCCCCAAGAACTTGGGAGCCCACCCTGAGGCAGTAAGAGGCTCCCTGTCCTGTTCTCTCATCCCAACCCGAGCACCCGAGCACCAGGAGAAATGACATGGAGATCCCAGTCTTTCAAGGAGAAAGATCCCAGTCCTTAAGGGAGAAAACAGATCTAAGCCATGAGTCATAATCATAATAGTAACTGGCTTTCCTCAAGTGCTTACTTGAGGAAACAAGCAAACGTCCACACAGAATGCTCACAGCAGTCCATAAGGTAGGCCTGTGACCCCCCAACCCATCAGGTTGCAGATGAGGAAACCGGAGCTTGGAGGGTGAAGAAAGCTGCCCATACTCACATACCAGAAATGGCAGCACCTTTTTGCCATTTTATTCCATGTACTCACACAGACTGGGAAAAAAAGAAGAAAAAAAGGAGATGCACATATTTTTAAGAGTTTATTTACCCTCTTTCAGTTCCTCTTCATTTTTTTACCATGCAGATTACAAAATAACCTCAGAGAGAGAGAAGACAGCATCTAAGGGCCTGGCTGAGTTTCGGGCATGGTCTATAGGATGAGCACAGAGGCCTCCAAATTTTCCCAGTTTCTATTAGCTCCTGGATGAATATGGAGGAAAATTCACCTCCTTTTTAAGGCTTCTGCCTGGGGAAATAAACATGATTTTATCATATTTTACCTGGATGTTCACAATAGTGCCTTTTCTAGTCCATGATGGGAAAAAAAAATATTTTTTATTGTGTGAACTGCAGGCCTCCAGACCACTTGGAAACCCCAGGCTCCCCTACGTGGAATTCTCTGGGCTCGGCGTTAGCCTCAGCAGCCCCTCTGGTGGGAGCCAGAACATGCCTCCTGCCAGTGAGTAACAGGGAAATTCAATTACCTCGCCACTTGTGGCAAGAGGGCAAAGACTGCACATTCAAAGAGCCAAAAATGTCAGGAAGTTATTGGGCTGATGACTCTTGCTTGCCAACACTCATAAGTGAATACATAATGTCACAGTAAACTAAAAAACACAGAAACAGACCAAAGGAGATAAGATGATCGAGAACAAAACAAGCCCAGACACGTGGGGTTGCCATCAGCCCTGCTCAGGAAACGCCGTGCTTCCAACAGGGCACTTTCCCCCCACCTCTGGCCACTCCTGGGCCTCGCCTCTGTATGCTCTTGCTCGGCCACCAAGAGATTAGCTCACAGGTCCTTTTCAATGAAGAGTTTAACTTCAGCCATTAAAAAAAAAAACAAAAACCTGATTCCCACCGATTTCTACCTGCACACGCAGGCCCGCCCGCCATGTCCCGCCCTGGCTCCACGCACACACTCTGGTCTCCTAAACACACCAACTCTTCCAATCCCCAGCCCTCGGGTTACTGGCGTTATCACAATTCCTTTTTTTCCCAACGGCAAGCCAGGAAAGATGATAGGAACTGTGTATGTAGCCAAAAGACTGGTCTCAACTGGTTCAGAAGGGGAAAAAAATTGAGTTGTGTATTTTTTTTCTTGCCTTTAGCCAAAGACCTGGGAACATTTGATGTACAGTCGGCAGGTATTTTTTAAAAAAGAAAGTAGGAAAGAAAAGAAAGAACAAGGAAAAAAAAACACCCACCACTGAAAAGGCTTGGCTGCACTGGGGCCCTGACACGCTCTCATCTAAAGCTTGGCCCTCGGCCAAGTTCATCTGTTAATGGACAGCCGCAACCACGGTATACACCTCCCCCACCTCCCAGAGTCTTCTCTGTTCTACCTCTTTCGAGCTCCTAAAAACTAGACATCGATTATGTCTGCGCTTTTCCCTTTCTATTCAAGATAAACAAAGTGCTTCAAGTTCAGGGCACACCCTGGGACCCTTGACAAAACAATCTATCATTCTGTCTGCTAAACCAGTCTGGCTACACCACAGCCGGGAGAGCAAGGCTCCCAATGTACAATTTTCCCTTTGTGCTCCGGCCCTCTTGCCACTAACCTCTTTTCTTTACCACCTTCTCCGGAGCAGATGGACTTGACCACTTTGCTTAAAGCCCCTCCCAGTAACCTCAGAAATTAAAAGAACGGAGCCTCTGGCTGCTCCTCCTCCTGCCCAGGTTTTCCTTGTCCCCCTGTGGCCCCTCATCCCTTGGACACATACACACACACACACAAACACCACACACACACCCTTAGATCCACACAATCCTTTCGACCCTCTCACCACAAACACTCACCCAGAAAATAAATGAAACTCAGGGACTGCCCCCTCTTTTACTCCCTGAAAGAACATTTTGAGTAAATTTTGTTTTAAATCATATCCATTCACTTATCCTGACTCGCAATTAAATGCAAGTACACTTTTTACAACCAGTACGGAATGTATTAATTATAACTACAAATGGTCAAATGAGAGCATAGTCCCTCCTAAAAATATTAATAAAAGACATAATAAATAATATTAATGAAACAAAAATAGATTCATAAGCCTTGGCCAGAGCTTTTATTATTTCACACAAGGGGAAATCCAGCCAGTGAAACTTGCTGCACATACTTTGGCAGGACTCTGGCCAACCAACCACCACTGAACTCTACAGAGCATGTTTCAGGGAAGGAGGGGGAGCGCGGGGTGGTACAGCAGTGCCCTAGTGCTGGGGGTTTTGTGCAGACACCATCTTGAGAGGCTGACTGATGGCCATGGGGTACAATGCACATAACATCTTTCACAGCTTTCCCATGTAGTCAAGGAAAGTTACCCACAGGCTGCTTCCCCTTCCTAAGGCAGCCTGGGCTGTTATTTTAGTGCCCACTCCTCCCATGGAAGGACAAACACAATCCTCTAGACCCAGACAGAAAGAAGCCCAGCTAGGTAAAGGGCTCAGAATTCAGGCCCCGTGAGCACCCTTTACTGCATCAGCGCTGGAAGCAGCCTTCCTGCCATACCACCAGGCCCCAGCTAACCCATCTCCACATCCCACAGCCCCTCGCTCACCCCAGCTCTCACTGCCCCCCTCCCTTCTCCCCAATCCAACACACCCACCACACAATCGAATCTAATTAAGATTGGGAAAAAATTTGCATTTTCTTTTCACTGTACCCCCAGTAATCACAGAAGTTCTTCAAATTTTGAGAATTTTGTTCCTCTGCTAATTATTTCCCTCATTTTGAATTTCAAGGCACAAAGACAGTCTATCTCATTGGTGGTCTATTAATAGTTTGAAGTTTTGAGCATCAGAAGGTAGGGTGGGTTTTTTGTTTAATTTTTTCCTTTTAAAACTGTTCTGTCATTTCCAGTTTTGCAAAAGGAATGTTTTGTTGTTGTTGTTGTTAGTGGTGATGATGTTAATATTTCTTCCAAAAGACAGCTTCGTTGTGCCATTCTGCATATTATGATTTGCTCACCCCCTTACAATAGTTACTCTCTGCCTGGTTTACTGATTTACAGACCCTTGGTATGTGAGTGGCAAAAAAAAAGAAAGGAAAAAAGAAAGAAAATTCCTTGGCATAAGTGTATGTTTGCTGATCAAATTTCAGATCATGTGTTGTTCATTATTATGACTTTACTTGAAAAACAGTTTGCCACAGTGAGATGGATTCGCTTTACATGCTTTCTACCTCTCTACTCCCTTTAAGGACTTTGAAAACCAGTACACTTTTTTAAAGGTAGGTTTAAAGCATGAACTGGTTTGGATTAAAATGTTTCAATGTCCACAAATTCCCTGAAAATACAATTTTAAAAGATGTATGCAAAGCCACGCATGATTTTGAGGGAGCTAATGAGACTGTCCCACCAACAAAATTTAATGGTGATTTAAGAAATTCTAATGCTTTTCATTTACTTCCTGTAGAATTATTTGTGTACTTGACATTTATACAGTCGCTCCATTATATAACAATCTACTCTGGGTACACTAGATGATGCCAATCTATTAGAATGAAATTTGTACTCCATATAAGCAGAAGTTTCCAGTCCGTTTGGACTTACCATTACATTTCGATGTAAAGTGTTATTATAGCTGAGTATAAAGCACAGCTACTCCATGCTCAGGGTTTTTAACTCTAATACTGTAATCTTTCTTGTTGCTTCTAGGGCTGTGTCAGTGTTTACATTCCTGGAAGTTAAATAAACCGACATGGCAAAACTCCTGGATAGACTGAATAATAAGGCTTGTGATGACTAAATTGTTTACTTTCTACCTTGTTAGGATCCCTTTCTTGTAAAGTTTTGGGGAGAGACAGAGAGAGGAGGAATGAAGGGGGCGGGGGTGATATGAGATAGAAAGAGAGAGATTTACACACTGGCTTCCATATGTCACAAAGACCTTCCTACCCACAACCAACGAGAATGAAGCAGCCTGCCTAAGTTAGTTTTGCCCTTTTTGATTTGTGTTTTGTGTCCTTAAATCCTGGGTCATCTGAATACCCACCCTTGTCTACTATCCTCCCCTCAATAAAAAATATGAACATTTTTTTGCCTATTTTCAAATAGCAAATTATCCATTAGATTTCATCATATCTTAGTAAAGCAATTACATCAAGAAAATGATAGTGCGTGTGGAATCAATTATGCATGCAGTTGGCCGGAGACCAAAGGCTGTGAAGTCGGAGAGGGCAGAATCGCTCGACACACACAAATAAAAAGCCCCTGGATCTCACAGATGGACCCCATCAGTTCATCTTACTGCCTAAAAAGTTCATGCACTTAATAATTTATTTGTGTTCTGGATACTGTTTCCCAGCTGAATATTAACAACTTTGAACTGAAGCATGCTTTTAGCATGGTATGGATGGAAGTCACAGTAGGGCAGTGCTAGGGTCCCTCAGAGGTTAAAATTGTAGTTATGTTTCTTACACACTGTTCATTCTCCATCACAATTTATTTTCTTTCATTAAACATTCCTTTTAATCAGAATATCAGTTTCAATGTTCTGATTCTGCTTGTTAACCAGTGATAAACTCCTAAACCAAAGACAAACATCAATAATACAGCACAAGCTATTCAACAGCAAAGGCAAACACCAAAATCACAGGCTCTCAAAAATCGGAAACCGTTCTTTAGCACCTTGTTTTCACAACCAGAGCACTTATGTACCTTGAGAGAGGCACCCGGTAGCCCAGAGACCACGATTTACTTTAGTGACTAGGGGAGGACACAGGCAGAACAGCTGAGAGCAGAAGGCCCCAGCAAAACTTAACTTGAGCTAAAAGATAAGTTAGTCAAACTCAGACCCAAGACATGGAAGGGCAAGTCACCTTTTCAAAGCAGAGACCCAAAGCATTGTTACAAAGGTCTGTCGTTAGCAGGCGTGTCTCTTCCAAAGGCACCTGATGTCTTAATACACTGAAACAGTCTCTCCGCCATCAAACTGCTAACAGTGAAACTGCCCAACAACTTTCAGGGGGGAAGAGAGACAAGCCATACATATTTCTGTGCGTATTTGGATATGCCTTCATCATACACTTAAATTTTATTCTTCTCCCCAAGTGAGAAAAACTTCCAGCCAACACTTCCACAAACTGTACTTAACGTTAAAAGAAAATGGATAAAAACATATGTAATTACTCAAGGTTAGACTTCTAATTCCTCAATTCACTGAAGGAAACTTGGCAAGAAGATGCATCATTTTGCTCCTTTCTACTGGGGCATCTGAGGAGGAGAGCCACTGAGGCAGCTAATACACAAAACATGATCAAAAGTGATTAACAACAGCTTCATATGCAAATTGCATTAATGAAGGAGTGCAAAGTCATCATGTAAATTAAATATGTCAAATCTCTTGGTGAACTTTCAATCTTGAGAAGAAAAAACACGGCTTTAATTTTTTTACATCATCAATTTTGCAAGATTGAAAATCTAAGAATCTTGGTGCTATAAACAATTTTCACCTTTTTTTTCTCCTTCAGCAGGCTGACAGGCCAGCCTGATGTGCACCGAATGTACATGTTAATAGGCCAATCAAAAATGCAAAACAATTCGCAATTACTGGAAGGACCTAATGGTCATTAGAATTTACAACTAGGTAATGAACTGAAGTCTGCCCACACCATGCATATTCATAAAGCAATTTAGCCTTTGAAGATTAAAGAAGTGCTTAAAATTCAAATGAGCTTTAGCAAATTATCAGTAAGATTCATCCAAAAAGCAAAGGGTTTTTCTTCCTATGATTTCCTCATTTTTTTAATGCAAAATTGTTATATCTTCCAGACTGAGCTTAAACTAAACATTGAGCTAGAAGTGAAGCCAAGGGGCTAAGAGACAAACGGAGGCTGCAAACATCGTTACGGACTTTGTTCATAAAACTAAGCCCTTAAGAGCCAAACCTATCTCTAAACATGGTAATTTATCAAAAACAGCCCAGAGTTGCTCATAGGCAATACTGCACAGTCCTCCAACAAAACAGATTAACGGGAGTCCCACCACCCTCCCAAAAAGCCTTTTTCCCCTCAAGTTGAGTCTCCTGTGTAAACATCCACTATGGTATAAAAACAGCTTTTTCATCGGCTTGGAGTGGCATTCATTTTAGAAGTTTCTGCTTCCAAAGGGAAAAGAGCAAGGAAGGAGAGGGTCAAGGCAAAGAAGAGCGTGATCTGCTTTACTTCTGAGGAGTGAAAATCTTGTCGTTGGGTATTTATCTTCCTGGGGGTTCCCCCCCATCCCACACTGGCAGCATTTAATCCAAGAAGAACAGGTCAGGCCGATATCAGCTAACATTCAGAAGGTTAGGGTGTGCACCCACCACGACCCCACCCCAGTTATTAGAGAGCATCGTGGGAATTTGCACTTTCAAGCTTCCCAGTTACCAGTGTTGAGAAGCATCTAACTCACACCTTGAATGCTGACTCCCACTTTAACTAACCTCATGACATTTAAGAAATTCTAGCGACAGAATTCCCACTACAGGCCTCCCCCACTGCCATCCCAAACACTCCATCCAGGTGAAAAGCACGGAAGTCTCTGAATCCTCCCTCAGCTGGTGAACAAGTAAGACTGGGAATAACAGCTTTGAAAGGACCACATGCCTGTGCTTACTGCTCCAAAGCTAGACCCAAAGGGCTCTCTGCCTTGGTGATTGTCTTTGAACCTCTACTGAAAATATTCCAGTGGTTTCTCTCTGCCACCCTTCTCCCCCTCCCCACCCCGGACTCCCTGCCTCAGATGCTTTCCTGAAGTTGATCTTACCTGGAATGTAGGTATGTCAAGGAAGTGGGAAAAGAGGTGGAGAGAGAAGGGAGAAAACCTCAGGCACTATCTCCGATTTCCTCGACTCTCTAATCCAGGGCCCTGCTCAGAAACACGCCACATTTTAACGTTTATTAGAAAGAATAGGAGGCAGAGCTTCACGGGACCTGCATTCACGACCATCTGTATGAACCACAGGTCCGCAGTCCTGACCAATTCTGTTTGACACTAATGTTACTCTACATGAGTAGAGTTCAATGAGGGTTGATATGGGATGTGACAGAGTAAATCAGAATTAGATTAAAAACAAAAGTTTAGAAACCGATGCTACACTGCAGAGCAAATGGGAGTTGAAGGCCAAATTTCCCCTAACTGCCTTCAAGTCATTTTCCCTATTAGAGTGTTTGCCCGCCACCCCCCTGCTGGCAGTGCCACAATCCCATCAGAAAGCAGAGTGGAATCCATATAGGACGGCCTGAGATATTCCTCTTTAGATACAATACCTATATATTTAATATATAGCAATTAACTTCTGGTCAGGAGTCTGCAGGCCGCAAGCTGCCCCAAGCAGATAGTGGGGGAGGGGCCTGGAGCTGGGACAAGCACAAAAGACAGGTCCAACAACAATGCCTGCTGTCAGCAGCTGAATTATTTTTATACAGGAATTTTTATCTCTATTGTACAAACAAGTACGTGTCTGTGCAGACTTGTTAAGCAATCCACTTGTATGTAGAATAAGATTTTTTTTTCTTTCTTGCTACCAGTCACACAGCTCCAAGATCAGAAGAAATACATAGTCTTTGAAGCTGCTCAAATGTTTTAGTTAAAAGGACAGCAGTTGTTTTCAAAGATCCAAGAGTATCTTTATCAGAATTAAATTTTTCCTTATTGATTTTTTTCTCCTTAACATAACAAAAACACAACATGAGAAGGTTAAGATTTATTATTAAAATTTTTCTCAGCCTTTAAATCATACTTCAGTAGCCCATGTTCACTTTTAAATGTAAAAGAATAATTTTTTAAAATCTTAGGATGGGATAGAGTAGGAGAGAAAAACTCATGAGATTTAAAATTTAACACTGTTAAGGCACTGTTTTAACTATGAACTTAAAGACAGGGGTGGGGGCAAAATGGGCAGTGAATAGTTGCCCCTAAATGTAAATAAATCATGACATCACGGTATCCCCTGAGTCAGTAGAAGGAAACGCTTCAGATATTTTTTGTGACCCAAAGAGAAACTCCATCTTTGAAACCTAAAAAGCAGATATGGCACACAGTGCCTCATGCTGCAGCTAAGCCAGGAATCCAAGCTACACTTTATTTTCCTAAAAATTGACAGATGTGATTTTTTTTCTATACTTTTTTATGCATCATTACATATCAAGAAAATGAACAACTGATGAATATAAATGTAAATGCCCCAATGCTTAGCAGGAGGTTTCCCCATTTTTTTAAAGAAAATTCCAAAATAAACTAGAAAGCAGAGAAAGGAGGGGAACACCACAGCACCTGTGTTCTTTCTGAAAGCGCCTCTGCAGGTTTCACAATAATTCCACTCTTCATTTTAATGGGAGTTTTTAAACCAATGGACCCACCTCTATCTAAAACTGAGATCAAATTGTGGGTGTAATTGTTCATCGCCCATGCTAACAACAGCAAAGATACAAACAGAAACTCATTGTGAGTGACCACAGGTCCCCAGGTATCCCGTTCATCAATAGGCTTGCTCCAGGTCCCCACTGGGAATCCCTGGCGGGCCAATTCAATTCTGAGTAACACGCTGCCAACCCTATCTGGAAAAGCGGAAAAGGGTGTGCACAGCGTCTTCTCACCTCTTTTACAGGAAGTTTAAACCTGATCATCTCAACTTTAGTGGCTATAATTTGTTGTCTAGAGCTCCAAGAACTTGGTCTTTTATCTATCTAAAGAGATCAAAAAGAAAAAAGGAAGGCAGAGAGCGAGCGAGCTGTGGCTTGGCCTAGCCCCTAGCGGGGCTCTAGCTCAGAGCAGTAACCTGTGCAGGTAAGCCTTCCAGAGGCATTGCATCAGACCGGCTCACATCAGTCTCCAGGGTGAATGGAGAGGTGAAACACTCTGGTGCCCTGTCTGCAAACTCCTCATTCTCCAGTTCTTGGCAGCTTATTTTTCCAAGTGTTTCGTTTCAGGAAACGTGTGTATTTTTCTTTGTACATTTTGTGGATTTCCCACAACTGGCTCTGACAGCTGTTGATTCTGTTAAATGAACACATTATAAAAATCCTCTTTAAAACCTCAAGCAACAGTGGACTTAAAAATAATGGCAAAATATTTTAATGGAGTTCCAGCTGAGAGTTGGTTTAAAAAAAAAAAAGTACAAATGAAAGTACAGAAGTACTTTAAGTCAGAGCTAGATTTAAACTAAATGTGTGAGCACGTGTGCATGTGTGTGTATGTGTGCGTGTGTTTAATGGGGAAAGAGGGGTGTTGCAAATCACCACAAATATTTACACTGTACTCCCTTTGTTCAAATCACATACTTTTAACAGGAAAAGCTGGAACTGTGGCTATTTAAAATTTTAAATATTCAAACGCCTGTAATTAACCATATGAAACAAATTATGTCGCTTTTCTCCATACCAGCACATGCAAAGAAATTCGGGTGGGGGACTGGGAGGTGGCAGAGTCGGGGAGACAACTCCAAGAGGAGGCAAGGATGATGTTTTCATTTTGCTCTAGATCAAAGGAGAACAAGAATGGAAACTGTGGCAGAGCCAGCATTTTTACATTGCTGTCTTTCACACTGGGCTATCTAAGTTTACACAATTCCCCAGACTGGCTGCATATTAAGCTTGCTGTGTACAGCTTTATTATGGTGCGCTGGTGGAAGAAGCATTAATATTCCGGCTCCACAACTGACAGGGCATTTACATGCGCCCATCTGAGCGGCACCTGAGAGATCTTCCAAGGTGCAGTAGCTGTGCGCCTATTGTAAAGGCAAATGAAGCTCACCTATTCCCTGCTGGGGTCAGAAGTGACCTCACCACCCCCCAAGCCTCAAATCCTTCCCTTGCCAACCTAACTCGATGCCATCACAGAATGACGAATGAGCTCAGAAATAGACCCTAAGTTACTAACCCTGCTAAGAACAGCAAAAGCCATTGCTGAAATGTTTTAAAAATGCACAGGGAGTGCAGCTGGCCAGGAAAAAGCAGAGAGACAAATTCCAGTGAAGCCAATATGGAATACGTTACATTCTAAAACTGATTAGAAATCTAGTCTGATGTTTACTGGCTTCAAATTGAGTTTGGCATCAAGCATACTGGCTTTCATAATGCTGGCATTTTATTATTATTATTATTTTAAATCTGCCTTTGGTTCCTAGGAGCACATGTGGAGAGCTAAAGCATTCTTATTCGTCAGGTTACATTTCCTAGAAATTAAGTTAGTGACACAAAATGACTCTAGTAGCAGTAATGTGGTCCATGCTCAAATTAATTAGGTCATTTTTGTAAAACCTACACGACAAATTACAAAGGTAAATTTACTGATATTGGCCAGAGCTCTATCCCTTGGAAAGAAAGGGGAGAAGCATTTTGAGGACTTATTTACCTGGGTAGGAGGAGAGAAAAGAGAAGGGAGAGAGACAATGGCCAATTTCCCACTGGTATTACAAATAAAAATACTAGTCATTATCCATTAAATTATATAGTCTGAATATGTTTTATGAATTTATTAATGTCTTCCAAATTGACACATAAAATAAAAACCTGCTTGATTTGAGATAGTGTTAAAAATGGACCCTAAGTTGAATTTTTTTTTAAATCCTTGTAATAATAACACTGTTGACATAACCATGACCCAAATGAAATCTGAACAAGCAGAAAGGTACTAAAGATCCTTGGTGATTAAATCTCTTGCTAAAAAAGTGGCAAGGTGCCAGGCTGGGTCCGATTTGATGCTAAGTGCCTTTTATTGCACAAAGCTGGTACTACTGTATGTAAAAACAGACTTGGGCTTGGGGTAAATTTTGTCAAATGATTTCTTTGTGCAATAAAGGGTGTGAACAGACCAACCAGAGTAGATTAAATTAACAAGTGACGCAATCTTGGTGCATCGCCCTAACTGTGCTACTTCAGTTAAATTTCACATTTTCTCCCAAACGAAAGCCAAAACTTTTTTCCTTTCTCACTGACTAGTGGGCAAGGCCACCACTCATCTATCCTTCTTTTTGAAACACTTTCGCTAAGAAATCACAAAATTCTGAAAAATGCCTCCTTAGGTTTTGCACATCTGTTATATATTCCAATTCAGTCCCCCACATTAGCCAAACTGAAACAGCAGTGTGAAAATAATGATTTTCCAGGATTCTACAATGTACCATTAATATGCATCCAACTCACCTCTTCCCTGAGCTTAAGCTTTGCTGTTCTAATTCTGCCTGCACGTGTCTATACACAGTTGCATTTTCCAACCCATGGGCAGCTCCACAATTAAATGCTACACTCACCAGGAGGAAGGTGTGCAAAACAGATTTCAGATCCTTTAAAAGTAAAAGGCACAACTTGCAACAAAACTAGGAATGGGGTGATTTGAGAAATTACAGCACTGTTTTTTTTTTTTAAGCCTTCATAGAATAAACATAGAGAATGGGAGGGAAACTTCCCCCCTGCTCCTGTTCTTGAAGTGAATACATATTTGTGTTTCCAATAAAAGGCCATTTTTACATTAACTGTCTGTAACAGCAGGAGACAGAAAAACTAACACAATCTCCACATCACACACAGGACGATCTTCATATCACGTGGCCCTGTTCTCAAAACTAGTATTTATAAAAGACAACTAGGAAAATGCACAATGCATCTTTTCTGTGTCACCAAAAGGGTAACGTCACAAGAACTTTGGGATCTTTGGGATCTTCCATATTTTAGATTTTTTTTCTTTTTGGCTTGCCCAAGTAAATTTAGCAGCCACGCGGGCCACTGTGTTTAATTAAGCTTTCAAAAGTCCTCTGACAATGCCAACAATTGTAAGACACTTCTGCGGCTCAATCATGCAATCGCTGTGACAGTTCTATTTACAATTTGTCTTAGAAAGAGTTTCTCTGACATTGTACTTTGACAAAACATCCAAGCTGCCAGTTCACAACCTTTCTCTGTCTTATTTACAAATACATCTTGTATATAGGACTCCCAGTCTCATGAACATGAGGCTTTGGGTAATGGCCTCGCAAACATGGGCTCCCAATGAAAATCCTAGGTATTTATTAAGAAACAATATTCTTTATTCTCTAGGTGTGAAGGTTAAATAAAATGTTCACCAGTATACTGGGGATTTTTTTTGTTTGCTTGTCATTTTTTGTAGCTGCCACACTAAAAATTCACTTCAGAAGTCAGTGATTTTTATTCAGAATCACACAAATAAAGAGAAATGAAAAATAGGTTAAAATAGGATACTATAATTTATAGTCTTATTTACAATTATATCATAAAGTACATTCTCCAGTTCAGTCTGAGATAGGAAAGAATTCAAATGGGTACAAAAAGAAAAGGCAAGTTAAGTTTTTAAATTCTGAAAAGCTTGAATATGGTATACTTGATTTACCTTTAAGTAACATGCTTATATATTTCTGGATTGAATTGGTACTTTTCCTTCCACAGAGCTTCTGCCTTACATATTATTATCCAGGTATGAGGTGTATTGTCTAGGCAAATAATTTTTAAATATCCTGATATCAATGCCTATGTTCTTGATTTGAAAGAGAAAAAATGTTAGATTGCAACAGACTGCTTGACAGTTCACAAGACTCATCATATTTTCTGCCACTCTCTCAAAAAGCTAACTTTATGACAGCTCAACCCTAATTTAAAGATTTCTATGTGCAATAAGCCAAAACCTCAAAGCTGACATTGTGGGATAATATTTTTTGGCCTTTTCTATAAGTGAACAGCAGTTCCACAGTCACTAATCTTCAATGAATACTTGCCCCCCTCATAAAACATGAGACTAGGAAACAAAACAAAACACCAATTAAAAGCCCTGACCGCCAGTCAAAGACTGCTGATATCCAATAGTGGATATTTGACACACATACTGATGAACTGGGCACCGCACAATACAACCTGCTGGTTTCCAGCTAAATTAACACTGCTTCAGGGGTCTCAGCGGATCATAATCCCACAATATTTTGAATATTTGAATAAAATGAAAAAAAAAAACAACCTGAGCACATATATGTGTACATTCAACCTGGTAAAAATTATCCTCACTAAAAAATACTCGGCTTTGAGAGGCCTATGTACAGCCAAAACGCATGGCATCTTACTGAAGATTTAAAGAACTCCACTCAACCTCCTGTGTGAAAGCCCAAATTCTAAGCTTTATTTATCTCAGGAAGAAGATCTGTCGCTGTTTGATTCCAGCTTCCTGCCTATAAGACAGCACAGAGCACACAGTGAGCTCATATCCAACTTATACCACTTTAATAAAGCCTTTCCTTCACAGCACATTTAAATAACTACCTTTTATACAGTTGCCAAACATATTCTTCTAGAGATTCATCAATATATCTCTTTCCTAATACAGGGCATCGCTTCTCTTTTTTGTATGTGACCCAATTCAAATATCTACTGGATGATTACTCTTATTGTTTCCTTCCTCACCATAAAAAGAAAAGCAGACTTGGAACAGTGAAGATGTGCTTGAGAGAAACGGGCTGCGAGTACACAGCCGTCTTCCAGAACTTCACTGCAGAGGCACCTGAGAGCCAGGGCATCTTAATTTACATGCAATGGCAGAATGTTAATTTCACCATAGGAAACTCTTAATTCATTACCGTGAATTATGAGAAGTCGTGATTCTAGTTACTGACATCTCGCTTTGAGATGTGACCACGCTATTTATGTTCAGCCAATTCCAGGGTGGGAACAGGTGATTAAACACAATGAAAGGAATCAAGACTTTGTAATTATTTGTGCATGAAAGGTTTACCTCACCTGGGTCGCAGCACTAGTGCACCCATTGAATATCTTAGATAGCTTAGGTAGCTTTTCATCTCAGCGAAATTGTTTAGCATTAGCCCTATAAAACATACCTTAAATGTGCTTTTTTGTGTGGAGGGGGTTCTTCTTTGAGCTCTCTTACAGTACTACTCCTTAAAAAAAATCTTTATGATCACCAGAGAGTTCAGGAAAATCTCTTCTTTCCCTACGTAGATTTACAACTGTGACAGTGAAAAGCTTTCACTATAGGGCCTCCCCCCACCAGCTTTTAGATTTCTCCTGTAAGTACAGAGGCACAGAATTTCCAAGCTGGTTAATCGGAGACTGAATAACCTACTTGGGACCTCAGTAAGAAGTGTGGTTTTAATTCTTGCTTGACAGACACTGTGTTTTGTCTTTTTAAACGAGCGGCTCGATATGTAAATACGATGTTACATCACGCAAGTGTTACTCCATATTTGGAGATTTAGAAAGGCTTTGGATCTGTGAAGACCAAATCTCCTTCCGCTTGCTCTAGCTTCATTAATCATGCCTTACACTTATGTTCACTTTCCTTCCAGTCACAAGACAGCACATGGAAATGGTCACCACCATATCCTACTGAGGGGCTGGGGGGAACAGATAAAATTGTTTATCACCTGCATGGCATATAAGCTACATGGGATGGATTCAAGAAAACAGTTTGTAAACGCAGCTTCCCTGGCAGCAGCTTTGTCGTTTTACCAAAGGTAAAGTATCTGAGTGCTATTGCAGGAAGCATTAAAAAAGAAAGAAAATGCCACATTTGATTTTGATGAGCAAATTCCAGAGGAGGGAGGAGAAATGATACAACATTTAATCCCCTCTGGACCACTGACCCACTACAGTTCAACTCTCTGGTCAAACTCAGTTGGAGGGACAAGTTCCAGGGCATCAACTGATTCTATGTACTACCCTTCCTAAATCTAAACAAATCTTCTGCCTTTGGGGTGTAGGGGCAAGGGAAACAGAGGAAAGTGATTCAGACATGCTGGTTTTGTCACTACAGAATCCACATTCACTTCATCTTGTACGTTAAATCACTGTTGTTTCATTTTTTTTTTTAACGTTTTAAGGTCACTATATAGTGTTGTTGATTATCATTCAGAGAAGGGATTTAAGTCCCTCTGATAGTGGTTAATTCCTTTCCCTTGTGCTGCTAAGAAACCCATACCTCTAGCTACCTTTCTACTAAAATTAAGCAGGGGATGCAGGGCTGTTGAATGTCTATATGTATTTTTCCAAGAGAATTTTAACATTGTGTTACAGCACAAACAGTGAAGTCTGAACTGGACATTTGTAAGGGTGACATGTGGTTGTGTAAACCACAAACAAAATCAAGATACATCTGTCAAAACCACATCAGAGACAAGAGAGAGCACAAAGAAGCATTTATCATTTAGCTGAGAAGGCAGGCTGCAAGGAGCAGCCATTCCTGTCAAACCAACCTTTTGAAATTTCCAACATGCCCTTAAACTTTTCGAGTAAGCATGTCTGTGCGCTTCAGCAACTGCCCTCTCTACTCTGGCCTGGCCAGTCGAAAATGGCATCTTAAAGTCAAGGTCACGGTGTCATCCCACCACGGGGCTGTGTTTAATTACAGCCCCATACGGGCTGACAGCCAATATGGATCCAAGGCTAGCCCCGAAGCTCAGTTAACTCTTTCCAGTCCCTCCAAAATGCCCCTCCAGCCCACCCAACGTCACGGAGAACAAACTGCACCGCTAGGGAGGCCTGATCAGGTATTCTGACCCAAACATGTCACTGGCCGAACAAATGCCCATACAGCCCCTTTGCCTCTGACTTATCACCAGGATTGGAAATGGGCCTTGGAAACTGGGCTAGGTGTAGTAAAGCTCGACACTTCAAAATGAGAAGGGAGAGAAAAGGGAAGAAATTCAGAATCAGTAGATTCAGAGAGAGGGTATCAGGTGTGTGTGTGTGACCTATCCTGCCTACATCTGACTCAAGTGAAGTGGAAAATATTTATTTTTGTGTGTTCTGGACATAAGCCACAGGAATGATTACTTTAACGTTTACAGGGCTGTCATGGACAGTCACATGGAGAAACACAGAAAGCACTTCACCACTCCTTAGTGCATGGCTACAGTGCCTCTGAAAATGAAAAGAAAGCATGCAAACAGCTTTTCTCCTTGCTTCTCATTTACCTGCTATGTGTTCCTGTTTGGGGCAAATTCCTCTAGATGACGTTGATAAACAATCGTCATCCTCTGGCGTGACCTGGATGCCAACCTCCACGGGATTGGATGCTTTTTTCATCTCGATTGGTGAAGGGGAAGGTGGCTTATCCACAGCTTTTTCTAAGCAGAGGCTGCCATTGCATTGTTTCCGTTTGTGCTCGATAAAAATGAGAATGTCCCCCAACGGGAAGTTCATCTGGCACTGCCCACACGTGAGGAGGTCGTGGTCCCCTTCTGGGGCTCCCAAAGGTCCGTGGTCCGGTTCATCATCTGTAAGAATGGCTTCAAGTGGCTCGGCTGTGGTTGAAGAAACAAAAGCACAATTATTAGAGGGCCAGAAAAGAGAGGAAAGGGGGAAATACATTCTCAACCCCATCCCACCCCAGCACCTTATGTAAAGGGTCTCTAGGCTTCCCCATTTAATTCTCAGAAAAACATGTGAGCATCTGAAACATACACAGGTGTGGAAACTGACAACAAGAAAGCAAATTTATCATAGAGGCAAACCATCATATAGTTAAAGAAAACTGCCTGACTTGCATACTTCCATGGAAAACTACACACACATATATATGTAACACACACATACACACACACACACAACAGTGTCCGGTTTGTGAGTTTAGAAAGAATGTGACTGTTATTTAAATAAATAGCACAGAAGCATAATGTAAGCTTAAATAATAACCACCCCCAAAGAACTGGTAAAAATATGGATTGAAACCAAATTTGTTTCTTTTTTCCTATACAGTAAGTTGTCTATTGTGCCCAAGAATAAAAGGAGAGGTGAATAAACACACACACACACACACCCTCTTTGTGTGTGAACATATACACTCAAAATATACAGAGACATGGCTTCATAAATTAGAAAGCTACTACATCACACAGAAAACATGCCATATTTACACTGCCATAATAAGAAAAAGACTGCATTCACCTGTGAAACGGATCTAAAGAATAACCTTAACGCAGTATAAGCCACACTGCCAAAAACCTTTCTGATCTCTCTCTCAGCTGTGCCACAAAATCAAACAAATACCAAATTCACTGGCAATTCTTCTCAGACACATTAGCTAAATGGGATACTTTTGAGTACTTAAGAAAATAAGCCAATTAGTCATTTTTTCATTCTGAAGAAAGGAATGCCTAAAATATTCTTGCACTGGTGGCCCCCATCACATAAAAATCAGAATGGTCAAGTAAACGCCACATTTCAGATCAAGGCTGAGAAGTCCTTCCTTAAGACTTGAAATACTTTGTCTAATGTTGTCAAAGTTGGCTAATTTTCTAAATGAGCTCCAAAATGCTTCATCATGGGACTATTTCTGTACACATGATCACCAGTGGATGGTACAACAAGGTAGATATGTCTTTCATTCCTGTTTCTTTAAAAAAAAAAAAAAAAACTTTCCTCTAAAATACTCAAGCATATATTTGAACAGCTTCTATCATTTTTTAAACTTCCAAAGGGGAAATGAGAGTAAGCCTCTGCTCCTGAAACCTTACGCTTACTTACTCCATCACCAAAAAAAAAATTTACAAAACACAGAATACATCCAGGATGCTGCCAGTTAATAAAACTGAAGCAGAAAATGTACAAGTCTTAAACAGTTAATCAGTGTGACCTTCTTTAGCAAGCTGCCAATTTCACATTTAATGAACTTAAAGCCACAGAGAATCAAAAAATAGATTTTAATTTGAGTGTAGAATATTGGAACAGATTTTGATAAAGTGCAAAAATCCAGTGAACTCAGGTTAAATTTATTTCAACCCTACCCAGGCTGAATACTGAGGGGGAAGATCTGGAGTAACTCCCAGATGTGCTGGGTGGAATAATATTGAGAGAGCCCTGTCTAGCTGCACCTGTGCTCAACTAGGACATGTCATAATTTCTAGCCTCTGGTACTCCTCCTAATTTAACATAAGGTCACCACAGGAATATGAAGGTTATATTCCTACTAATAGAGACAGAAAAGTAAGCACTTACATTTCTTTGCCCAACATACTGACCGAAAGACAGATACACACGCATGCTTTCCAAATAAAAGGAGACAAACAGAAGTGCTTTTGCACTATGCATCTTTGCCATCTTTCCCCTGCTTGTTTTCATTGTGACGAGGGAGGAACTGAATCAGGAAGTTATTCGCCAAGATTCCTCCTATTTGAATTAAGGATTTTAAGTACACATTAACAAATGTGGCTTTTTTGGTGGTTGTTCAGCATTAACTACAAGTTCAGAGGTTTACAGACTGAAGAAAGACTGAGGAGAAATACCTCATTTTTTAAAAGTTAGTCGTACATAGAACCTTAGCAAAAAAAAAAAAAATTTTTTTTTAAACTCCATCATTAGGATTTGTTCTTTATCCCCAAGCCCTGACACATTTCTGACAATGAAAACATTATTTGGGAGCAAAAGAAGATATTCTCCTAGGTATCAAACGGTTAAAGGTAACGCGGTACAAAACAGACTTGGTTAAAATCTTCTAAATGTAGTGACTGAACTGATTTACAATCAAAACCAGGAAATGAAGTGGTAATTCAGAGGTTGCTGATTACACCTCCACATTTCACCTAATTAATTTNTTTCTGACAATGAAAACATTATTTGGGAGCAAAAGAAGATATTCTCCTAGGTATCAAACGGTTAAAGGTAACGCGGTACAAAACAGACTTGGTTAAAATCTTCTAAATGTAGTGACTGAACTGATTTACAATCAAAACCAGGAAATGAAGTGGTAATTCAGAGGTTGCTGATTACACCTCCACATTTCACCTAATTAATTTTATAGGAGGCAAAGTTCTTGAAAATAACAAGATGATCAAATGTACAGATATAAAACCTATAACCTCAACATTTTCTATGCTCCTAACATAAATTATTGCTAATTAACAAGAATTATATCCTAATGTATGAAATACCTTTAACATCAGGCTCTCTGCTAAACATTTGGCTGGTGATGTTCAGAGAAATACCAAAATGTGTTCTTATCGTTGCTGCTACATTATTAAAAATCAGTCGAAGTGGGGCACAAAGAAAATATGAAAATACAATTCTCTTGGTGTAATCTACTGATTTGCATTGACATCTTTTCTCAGTGGCAATCAACATTTCCTTTCTGGGCTCTGATAATTTCTCTGTATTTTAATGCAAATTCCCCTTTCCCTAAAAACATTCCTAACCTCAGCCATTTTACCCCCTCCCTCAATTCAATTCCATCCTCCTTCACCCCCACAAACCCGGCGTTTCTAAGCTCCGGCCTAAGCGCTGGCTACAAAGCAGGGAGTCCAGGACTGAAGTAGAAGGGAGTGGGCAAATAATCATAATAATTAACCGCGAATTCTCTACAAGGGGAAAAAGAAATACAAAATAAAATGCTTCTGCGTTCAAACAGCAAGACTGACTGAAACGTCTAAATGCCCCAGCCGCTGAACTGAGATCTCTTTCCTCTCTCAGCAGTTGCAAGGGAATAAATTTAAAAAAAAAAAAAAAAAAAAAGGCCTTATAAGAAATGTAGGGAAGGGAGCAAGGGAAACAAGGGCTGCTGGGGAGGGGGAGGGGGAAAGGCGCTCTGCCTTCAAGTTTGCTCTCCAAGTCCTTCCTTTTGATTGTCTTAACAGGGCAAGGAAGCACACCGAGACTGAAATGCGGAGAGAAAAAGCAAAAAAACAAAAGCGAAGGCAGGGGCGACAGGCCCGGGGCAGGGGGCCTGGCGTGGGTAGGCTGCGCGGAAAGTGAAGTTGGGCGCCGGGACTCTGAGGCACAAAGCGAGTAGCGTGCTGTCCGCAGGCTCCGGCCGCGCTCGCTGCGAACACGTGCAGCGGCGGCCGCGGAGCCCGGAGCCGGGAGTCCGGGGCTGGGGGCGGGAGGCGGCGGGCAGCCCCGGGCCCCGTCTGCTGCCTCCACGCCCGTCCTGCCCGGCCGCGCGGTGACGACGGTTCCCCAGGCCCACCAGGTGGAGATACTGGAAGTGAGGCTTGGAAAACTCGGCAGGTTACCCTGGCGCTGTCTCGGGATCACCGCACACACCTCAGGCGCGGGTCCCGAAATTCATAATGTGTCCACAGGCTCACACTTTTTACTTTGAGGGATCTCTGCAAATGCGTTTCTCCCGCAGTCCTCGGCACCGGTGTGCACAGCGCGGCGGCGGCTGCGGTTATTCATTATTAATGACGCCGTTTGCCCGCATCATTATGATGATAACTATTACTATTGTTGTGATTTCGGGCTCGGAGGCGAGAGCTCCAGGAGGCGGGGGAGCTGGGGTGGGGGTGGGGGGTCGGGCTGCAGAGGCGCCCGGCAAGCCTGCCGCGGCCGCCTCGGTCCGCGCTTTGCACCGGGATGAGGGGGTGGGAGAAGTGAACCTGAAGACTAAGTGCAAACTTGCCGGATCCCGCCTTCGGCCTTGCCCCAAAGCCGGAGAGCGCGCACTCCCTTTTCCTCCCAACCAAAAAGGCCTGCCCGAAAGAACGAAAACTGCACCCCGTTCCACTCCCGGTGCACTGGGGAGTCGGCCGCGCGCCCAGGCGCTTCTCCGCAGCCCTGGCCAGAAGCATTTTTAAAGTCAAAACGAAGAACAAAGACAGAAGGGGTGATGGGGTGGGGGGGAGAGAAAGGGAATTCTGCCTAACCGTCCGTTTCCCCCACCCCCACCCTCGCAAAGCTCTTCCCTCCGGGTCGAGAAATGCAGAAGGGGGTGGGGAAGGAGGCCCTGGTACAGGTTCAAGTTCGCTGAGCTTTCTTGATCTTGTTCTGCCTCCTAGCGACAGAACGGCTCATTCAGCCCTAGAAGCGGGGGATGGGGGCAGGGGGGAGGAAAAGGGGGTCCTGAAGACTAGAATGGCTCCCGCCCCCTCTGCGCACCCAGAAAATTACAAAGGAGCGACCACTGCACTCACTTTAAACTGGCCCCTTAACCCAAAACCCGCCCTGAGACTCGGGGATTCCAAGGGGATAACCCACCCAGCCTGGAGTCTCAGGATGGGCCCCGGGAGAGTGGGGGACGGGGGAGCAGCCTGGACTGCACACCACAGTCCGTCCTTTGAGCCCCGAGTGCATCCTTCCGAAGAAGGGCCCGGCTTTCCCGAGTGCTGCGAATACTGCCCTTCCTTCCCGCCGGTACCTGGCCGGGCTGTAACTTCACACCGCCGCGCGCCGCGTCTGNCCCCGGGAGAGTGGGGGACGGGGGAGCAGCCTGGACTGCACACCACAGTCCGTCCTTTGAGCCCCGAGTGCATCCTTCCGAAGAAGGGCCCGGCTTTCCCGAGTGCTGCGAATACTGCCCTTCCTTCCCGCCGGTACCTGGCCGGGCTGTAACTTCACACCGCCGCGCGCCGCGTCTGCTCCGCATCCGGCACGGCCGGGGGAGTGGGGGCGGGGGAGAGCGGTGAGGGAGGGATGCGCGGGGGTGGGGAGAGGGAGGGCCCGCAACGTGCCCGGGCGGGGGAGACTTCGAAGTGTGTGACAAGTTCCAGGACCCAGTGAAAAATTCAATTCCCTACGCGCACCCCCCCCCCAACACACACACACCTTTAAAAAATACAGAACTGGATACGGGGTGGTCCTTTAAAATTGCAGCAAAAATTAAAATACGTGTCTTGAATGAGGTGGGGGAGGGAAGTGGGCCCTCTCACGCCTTTCTTTCCTTTGCAGCCAAACTTTTCTTAGCGCCCACCGCCTGCCTTTCCAGGCGCATTCTGTTAGCCAAGAGACAGCCACCCACTTAATCACCCCACCTCCCTTACACAGACTCAGAAGGGCCCCCAGATCCAGCCAGGCCCGAGGAAGAGAGCAAGAACTCAAGGGAGGGATGCTTGGAGTCCCGGGGTCGAACACCCCCCAAAAGCATACTCGAACCAACTACTCCCCTACCGCCTACCCCCCA
>SJYA01001611.1:122684-190454 GCA_006410615.1 Neotragus moschatus
ACCTGGATAGCTGTGTCCCCCCCTCCCACCCACCCCCAAACCACTCCAGGAAAAGAAAGAAGGAAGGAAGCAAAGCAGGAAGTAAAAAGCTGGATCTGCTCTAAATAAGCCTACACTTACCTCTACTCTGGGTTGCTGTGTGCCGAGTCAACAATGTGTTGGGACTGATGGTAAGTCTCACGACGTTAAGAGGCTCCTATGAAGACAGCAAGGTGTTCTGGCTGGAACACTGAAATATCCAATTTAACTCCCTAACATTGACATCAAAGACACATAGATGCTGGGCAGTGAAGCCAGTCCAGTGGACCACATTAGAAATGTCCAAATGTCCAAACACAATACTTAGCACATAGCAGCTTCTCAACGAATGGTTTTTGAGTGAATAAGTGAATAAATCCTATCACCACATAAATGAAATCAACATAACCATTCAAATTCTACTAGTTTCCCCCAGAACCAGCAAGGCTTTGATCGGATAACTCTTTTGTAAGAGTATATTTTAGCCTAAAAGTGATTCCCACCAAGGATGGTGAGCTTAGGATTATCCCAAAGATCAGAACAGCTGAACAATTGAATCTTGTGAGAATACAAAGCAAGATATTTTCATCACCTCCAACAGTCTACATAATCAAATATCTTCCAAATAAACCAGTGTCAAGACCCATGTGCTGCAGTCCATGGGGTCGCAGAGTGGAACTTAGCCACTGAACAACAGCAACAAAAGAACCTACTATCAGAAAATTCATTGTTTTAATGTTACTTTTTGGATGTGTTCAAATCTGGTTTCCCTAATGAGAGCACTTCTAAAAGAAAACAATACAATCAGAAAAACCAAAAATGAAAAATACCTTAAACTTCATTTTCTGTGTGCCCACCCATTCCCCAATAAATCTTTTGCTTTTAACAGAGGAATAATTTTTTCAATACATGTTTTTCACACCCAGTCTTAAAACAAGCTTCATCTATTCTCCAACTCTCTCTCTCTCTCTCTCTCTCTTTTTTTTTTTTTTTTTTTTTTTTTTTGCCCAAGTGGGTAAATAGAAGGGAAAACAAAACAGCACACACACACATCTGGTCTGACATTTTGAACAGCAANACTCCTCTCCTTTTCTCTCACTCTCCCCCTCTCCCTCTCTTTTTTTTTTTTTTTTTTTTTTTTTTTTTTGCCCAAGTGGGTAAATAGAAGGGAAAACAAAACAGCACACACACACATCTGGTCTGACATTTTGAACAGCAAGTTTCAGCCCAATGTGATTTAAAACAATGTGAGTTAAAAACCTCTTAAAATTTGGGTTTATAATGGAAACGCTGACAGACTCTTAATTATAGCAGCCCTGCCAGACACTGCTATAATGAAATAGTTGTGCTTTCATTACTATAGAGGCACTATAGTTAAGGGTCTGTCAGTGTTTCTATTATAAACCCCAAGTTTAAGAGGTTTATAACTTGGGCTATTTAAATGGCACTGGGTGGAATTCAACCTATCAGTCCAGATGTGAAGTTGTTTTATAAAAGAATAACTTAGTGGAAGAAGAGCTTTTGAAAATATTCTCTCTCACTCACTCCCCCCGCCTTCCCCCCTCCCTCCCACCTTCCCTTCTTCCCTCTGTTCCTTATACAACATCACAGAAATGATTTTTACTGGTTTCAGATGGTTTTCTTGCCAACTTCTAGCTATGACTTCACTGTCTAAAAGGAAATTTTATAGGCAGTTAGTCCTTTATTTGGACAAGTACTGTTTGCCATTATTATAATTTTTTACTGTTTTATTACCCTGGAGTACATACACACAACATGGACACACACAGAAACACACACATACAAATTTTAAAAATCAACACTATGTCAAGGAATGCAACCTCATACACATACACAGAGGTACACATGGTATGTTACATTCTGATGAAAAGGTATAAATTGACTGAAGAGAAGAAACAAAGTATCTGAAATGTTTTTGTCTTATCTATGTAGTAAAAACAATAGCGGAACTGCCATCTTATTTCAAAATTTTGTAGCTTTCCTGATATCATTTGATTTGTTCAGAAAGCAACAACCAGCACGGCATAGTCAGCAGTAGACTCTACACGAACACCATAAATGTCTCTACTTGACTTTGGTTCTTGACGATTGATGAAGAATTTATCTTGAATTATCTAATGGACCAGAATTTTGAAATATGTTCTGCTAACTTGATATCCCACCACCATAATATGTAACGTTTGTTAGTGATGATGTGGTTGATGCTAATTCTAAGGAAAACAAAGATGGTGGTGGTGATCGTGATGATGGTAATAGTGCTGATGAGGTCATAGTGGTAGAGATGGAAGGGGCTGGAGATGAAGGTGGGCGTCGTTTCCCCAGTTAACGTCCATCAGAGGGCAGTAGAAACAGGATGAAAGATGTAGCTAAAAAGCTCAAACTTTTGCTTCTCCACTCTTGTTCCATCAGAAAAGCCATTCCACAAAGATGAGGTGGGAGATGAGTTCAGATGAAGTGTTCAGATGCATGCTGCTCTGTTTCCCTCCCCTGCACACCAACATGTAGCCTGGGTGGGTGTTTTGGGCAATCCCTAAGCTCACTAACTTCTTACAGAGAAAGAGCCACCAAGAACTGAAGCCACCATATCTGCATTTAGAAACCTTTTCACTTCCAGAAGAAGAGCAGTTCCTTTTCTCTGTTCTCTCTGACTGAAATCAGACCACCAAATCAGGCCATCAAGGACCACAGGGCCTTGATCATTCTAATTTCACAATAGCTTTAGTTGGTCTTCGCTCAAATTAGCTCAAAGAGAAGCAGTCATCAAAACATGTTACCAGGCTCGAGTTCCTTTTCTGCCAGTTTCTTATAAACCCCAGAAACGCCTGCCTAGTCCCACAGCCACTCCAGATGTGCACCAATCGTTCCCAGAGATTACTGAAGAGCTCTGGCTCTCCTGGTCCCTTTTCCAGAAATTAAGACATCTTCCCACCTCCCCCCCCCCCACCCCAGTAGTTAATCATCCGTATTTTATTTTTTCCTGCCAAATTCAGCAAAGGAAACTTTTGTGGTAGAAAAAGCCTATTTCATCATTTTTGTCAGCTTGGTGAAGATAAATCTCTTTGGTCTCCCATTCCTGGTTGTATACAATTTGCCTGTTTTCATTTTTTCTTTAAAAAAAAAAAAATCTCCCGCACAAAGTCAGTTATCTAAGCCTCCAGATTCCTATAAAATGAAGAATCTGGTCCTAAGAACTATTATTCTTTCTTTCTTTATGGAGTGCGGCCCTGAACAGACATGAGATGTGGTTTCTGCTCTTGGATGGCTTTCGTTTTTAAGGCACTAAGATAGGCATACACAGCCACAAGCACATCATGTAAAGTTCACAAGTCACACATGCCAAAGCCATATGGATACATACATACTATTTTCCTTGCTTTGGGTAGCCCTGGTTTCACATTGCTGATCTGAAGAATTCTAAGCCTTAGCAAGGACTAGTTTGAGGGGACACAGCTCTAGTTACTTCTGACACTAGTTGGAGAAAGAACTTGGTTTCTCAGAAATAAAAATGGTAAATAATGAGGTTTGGTCATGAATATATCTATGATAATCTATCATTTTCAGCTTTTATGACATTAAATAGCTTAATTATTCAAGAAATAAGCTTTCTGTATTACATCTGTTTTGTAGGCAATTTCAGAGACTATTTATAACACCATTAGTGAATGTATCATTTTTTTAAACAACATTGTTTCACTTCCCTAACACATAGTAGGCATTGAACTCATGCTAAATCAAGGAATGAATTGCCCAAATGCATTTTCTGTCCTTCCAGCAGGTGAAAAAGGTACAAGTAAGTGTTCATGTCTGCTCCATAATACATTAAATATGCATATAGTGGAAAATCAGATTATTTCACTTTTTAAATAGTTAAGAAGTATGGGCTATTTGCACTGCTATCTAACCTACACAGAATAAACAGCAAGCCCATTTGTGTCAGGAGGAAACAACTGCATGTCTGTCTGTATATACTTCATATAATAACGTATGTCATAAAAGCTATCACCTGACAAGTCCTGGGATGTCACATACTTATAGGAGCCTCTGTCCTTTTCATCTTTTTACCCCTCAGCACAGAGTAGGACCTTAGGAAATGTTTTGTACATGTATAAAAGATGAAGTAGACTACTTAGATTCCTGGGAACTTCAAAATCCTTTCTACCATAGGTAAAATGTTCTTTTTATTGTTCTCAATTCTCAGATTTTGAAATGCAATAAAATATGCAAACAGCCAAATTCCAAGTACATTGCAACACAGACTAACTCTGAGAGATTAATTCTGGAGCCTAATTCTCCAGATACTACTTTCTTTAAATATCAAGGCCTATTCTAGCTGATTCTCATTTGAAAGAAGCAAGTCCCACAGAGCCTTATAATGGCACCCACTTTCCCACCCGTCTGTACATGGTGATTTCTGTGGCCTTGCTCAGGAAACAAGGGAAATAGCAGATATGATAGAATGAAAATCCCGACCCTCTCTTCTCAAAAAATTGAATCTTGAACTCCAAGCTTAATCAGTAGCAGAAAACACAGATTAGTAGATTTTCAAAGTAAATTCAGTTTCTGAAAGTAAACATATGAGGGGGATAAGGAAAATATGTTAATTATTTTAATATTAAGCACATAAAGGGGTTTTGCTAAGATTATAGGTGTTTTGTGTGTGTTGATTTAAAGATTCTAAAAAATTAAATATAGGCTCATTTTAAAATATATGTTTTACAGGAAGTAAACTCCCCTTAATGGGAACTTGCAACTCTCATTTTTTTTCTTTTACTTTAGCATAAATAAATCAAACTGAAAAGCAACCTCAAACCAAAATGGAACTTGTTTGTTTTCCTTTTCAATTGATAAGACTTTAGTTTTAGTAACATCTTTAGAACTCCAAGTTACCTTGTTATATTTCCACTGATCTTCACATTTAAGGGTTTGGATCTCTCAAAATTAATGCAAAATGCTCAGCCCAGGCCTGTGTTTTCAGATATGTTACCCTCAGTAAGATCAACATAATATCTGGTTTTTGTAGAACAGTTGAAAATTAATATATCTCTGACAATGCTAAGTTGTGATTCATTACTATCAATTTTTAAACGTTCTAGAAGGAAGAAGCTTCTCGTTATGGGAGTTGAAAGGAGCAAAAGAGCCCCTGATTTCAGGTAGCATCTTTTCCTCATTTTCTTTTAGGGACAAGGGACTGACCAGGAACAAGGAAATAAACATTAATCCTGAAGTATATGTTTTTTCTAGCATGAAACCAAAGGCCTAAACGTTGTGAATAAACTTGCACTGAAATAATCAGATGATGGCAGTAATTATTTTAATGAGAATCTCCCTAGCCAGAATAACAAACAGATATATCGCCTAATGTTACACTGAAAGGTAGTACATAAGGACATATACTGCTGTGGTGACTAATGTGTGATAAGAGAACCCTTCTGCTCACAGTTTGGGCATTTATGTCACCATGTATTATTGATAGCACAGATTATTTTTACTACCCTGTGTCTTTATTATGTAAAGTCTAATTGCAGGAAAAATTATTTTCATCCCCTTGATTTTGATAGGCATTTCCATAGAAAGGATGGGCTATAGAAAAGGCTGTGTATTGCAGAATTCCACCATCGCTCAGGATGTTTGCTGATGATTGCTGATGTCGGTTCTATGAACCCTGTACACTGGCCTTTTAGGAGGGAAGGAAATGAAGTATGATAGACCTGTGATAAAATAAGGATGAGGTTCTAATGAAGACACAAGGAAACTGGACCACTTAGAATTAAAGCTTCAGCCCACCTCCCTACCCCTGTTTCTGCATTCAGGTGCTGCCAGTTGCCAGAGAATATGAATTCTCTCCCTGAACTAAAACCCTTGAAAAATATCACATTAACTACACCTTGGTCCTGAAGTGGAGGTAAGATTAGATTTTTTCTGGGTGTAATTTCAATGAAGATGCTTTCTGTGGTAGAATTCAAGAAAGTGAGCAGAGTAACAAAAATCTGGCATCCAGAACCAAACAAGCCCGCATGTCTAGGCCCTGTACCGTTTCCACAAAGAAGGTCAAAAGGGGCTGAGAAGAAAGGTGTAGCAAAGGTATCCTTGGAACTCAGAGCCAATAAAAATGAAACTATTCTCTTCTGAGACCTAATTAGCTTTTATATCCAAAGCTACACTGCACAGTTGTTCATTGCTTATGACTAGGACTAAAAAAATATATGTGCCATGGAACTAGGCTTTTAAGTGATCCATTGGGTGGCTTTTCCATGTCTGTAAGGAATTTTCTATTCTTTAGAGGTATTCACTTAATAAATAAGTAAGTCTAGGCTAATTTTTTTCTCTCAAAATGTGAAGTATTTTCCTATATCTATCTTCCAGGGATCAGAGACTTAGTGCTACAACTTCCAAAATATTCCCTTCAAATCCTAAAACAACACCAAAACAAAGATACTCCAGAAACAAATTTCATGCTACCGGCTTTGCAAGGATTAGTCTCCTATTAGAGCCACTGTTCCTATATGATCCTTTTTCACGTTTTAAAGGAGGATATATATTTTTCTGTTACCTTTCCTGACTGTAAAGCAATCACAGGAACCTGCAGGAGGCACCATAAATATGCAAATTTCTGAGAGATAACTGTTTTCAGTGGTTATGCCTCCAAGTAGATGGGGAAACAGGAGAGCCTGAGCTTCCTACTTCCAAGTAATTCGTATGTTGGAGTGCCCCCTGCTGCAATCACAGGTTGTCCAAGAAAGGGAGAGTAAAATTCGGAAGCATTTAAATCTGGTTAATATGTGAAATAAATGCCCACTACTTCTGCCCCAGGAACAGCCATACCCAGTTCAAAGTTCCTCCTGCCCATCACAGATTTCACTTGAAACACTTTACTCAGCCTAAAATTGGGACAATCTGCTTTTAGCTCAAAACCTTTAAATATGCAGGTTACATAAATTTTATTTCTCAAAAAAACAACAACAACAACAACAAAACACAGCATATCAAGATCCAGAATGGCACTTTATAAGAGTTGAATATTCTAAGACTTTTTTAGAGGTTACCCAACAATAATAAAATCTGAGTTAGAAGCATATCAAGTTACCCACTAGGACATTAGAGCAGGAAGGGAAAAGTTAAAGTGTTAACAGCATGTAGGGCTATTACTCAGTTTTAAATGACTTTATTTAATAAAGGAAAATTTTGTGGGCCATTAGTTCATGGTGTGGACTGGACATTTTGATATTAAAAAAGAAAATGAAATAAATAAATGAAACCACCAAGTTACAAACATTGGAAAACTGATTGCTGCAGCTCTAAAGTCACTCTATTATAGATTTCCATATTCAGACTTGGGGAGGGGGGTAATAGGACAGAATAACATGATACAATTCAGACCTTGCCGGTCTAGTGAATACATAATATGCATTTTTAAATTGCCTGAATATATATTCACATGACAGAATCTAATGGGTTTAGGAGAAGCTCTTGTTCTTGATCAAATCATAAAAACTGTTATAAACTTGTCTATCATATCAGATCACATACACTTCTATTAAAATTGTTTTTGTCTTCCTGTTTAAATACTACTAGAGTCTGAATAGATATAAGAAATCAAATCTTTTTTAAAAAACTAGCTAAGTTAGGTATTAGAAACTCTAGTTAGGGCCCCCAAAGCAAGGCCTGAAGCACACCTACTCTTAACTTTTTCTGCTGGACCCTCCCCAATCTTCCCCAAGCCCCCTAGTTTTGCCAGTTTTTAACATCAGTTATAGAAATGTAAGCTCTCTCCTAGCATAAACACCTCACAGTGACTACATACTAGAGTTTGAATTTCAACTCCTCTTCACACCTCATCTTCATATTCAGATCTTCACAGTTAGAGCAAAGCAGAAGACAGACGGAGGAAATTACCTATATAATTTCAGTAGGCTCCCTTTATCTGCATCATCCAGGAATCTTGCATCCTGTCTGTAAAGCCCTGACCTAAGAGAGGAAAGGGGAATGGTGGGTATTAGTTACCAGAGAGACCTAATTAGAAATAGATCTTGATAGTAAAGGTATCTATCTTTTCCTTACTCAAAACTTAAGCTCCCACCACTCTATACATTGAAGATAATTTTTAACCCCCACCACCACTCTGGATTTTCTTGCCACCGAAGGTGAACTGGTAGAAAAAGAAAACCAGTGCAAAAAACAGCAGTTTGGAATTGAAGCTCCATTTTACCAGAACCCCTGCCATATATGTTCTGTCACTCACCTTCTAGACACTCAGTACAATCATTCAATCTATTGAATCAAGAGACTGTTTGATCTTATCTGCATCTGTGAGCTGACTGTCAACCTGCTTAGGCTGCATATTAAATCATCTATAGTAGCTGTATCAAGCTGAGATGATCTGTTAATTCTAAATTTATTAACCCTTGGAGTGCAGTCATCATGTTTAATCTAGTGTAGCCCGCATTTATTTTACAAGACTAAATCCTTCTTTAAGATATGGCTGTGCTGTAGGTTAAAAACAGCTAATGTGGGTTTCATTATGATAATTGGGGGGGAGACTGCCTGAAAAATGCTAGTGGGACTACCCTAACAGGCAATGTACGTATGTCTGGTCCCAGGCACTCTCCTAGGCTGGCATTTGCCTGTGGGATGAAATTTATTCCCCAAACACTTCTGTGTCTAAAAAGAATGCAAAAAGAAAAAGAGGAGGGGGGAGAAGAGGGAAGAAGGCAAGGCCTCTGACGGATTTCCAGTGGTCCAGAGCCAGAAAGGCTGATTTCCAAGGCAATGTCAACCCCCCCCCCCTCGATGTAACGCCTGAGGGATGAATTTCCAGAGGCACATACCTGGTGAAAGATGCTAACAAAATTCCTCAAGTGAGTCAAACTTCTCGATCAATAAAGATCACCTATTTCTGGACTGAGTGATTTTTTTCCACTCCCCCCACCAAAGAAGAATTCCAAGCACGTCAAAATATAAGGTAGACCTGCTAAAAGGAGAAAAATATGTTCATTTAATATGTTAATCTGGTTTTTAGACTGAAAAAAGAGATATCCATCTCCTCTACTTGCCCATTACTGATGTTATCAACATATTCATAGCTTTTCTTTCAGACACAAACTGCTGGGCATGCTCCCTTTTTTGGTAACCACGTGCCTGATATCTCTCTAATGTAGCCTAATAACAATTTTAGCATTCAGATGAAGCGATTTCATTCTGTGACTGCCTTTTCTATTAGATTTGATTTTGAGAAGCCCCAGTGGGTGCCTTCGAGGCAGAGATCTATCTGTGAGGCTGCTACCGGCTCAATAGCAGCCTGGGCTAACCTTGACCTTTCCCGAGACCCCGCTCCATCTGGTGCCAGCCTGCTTTCCACCACCAACCCCCCCTTTCTTGCTTCATAGTCAACATTGATCAAGGCAGAACGGAGCGCCTCGTCTCCTGGAAGGGCTGGGCAGGCTCAGGAGGACAGCACATTTCAGTATATGGAAATGATCAAGCTTCTTATGCAATCATAAATCTACATAGGAGTCTTGTGATTTGATATTTCATTCACCTCCAAAGATTTTTTTCTCTCTCCCAACAGGGATTTATAAGCTCTGTAAGAGCTCCCGGACAACGGCTTTCCCCAACACCTGGAAATTATCAAGCTTGCTGCTTGCTGAATGATGCTAACAGCTCTAATGCTGCAAATTCATTTTTAACAACTCACTGGCTTTTATCTAGGATTTGTGTGTGTGTGTGTGTGTGTGTGTGTGCGTGTGTGCGTGTGTGTGCCTTTCTTTAAGAAAAATCTACCAAAGCAATGGACAGCAAAATAAAACCAAAATAAAATCTGACTTGAATCTCCTACCTCTCCACACCATCTCCATTATATATTTGTAGATAGACAGACTTTTATATCTCTGTATTCTGTCCCCTTTCTTAACTGTTTAGAGGAGGAGCGAGAGAGAGGAAAAGAGGAGAGTGGGGAAAAGAGAGAGAGGGGAGAGGGAGATGGAAAGGTGCCAGAGAGAGTAACTGGATGTAACACTTGAATGGAGCTTGAAACCTACCTCTCCCCTCCCCAGGCCACATTCCTTCTTTCCCAAAGACCCACACAAATGTCTCCTTCTCCAAATCACCCACTACAGTACACAGATGCTTTCTCTGCCTCACACTCTTTCTTTCCTCTTCTATCTGTTTCTGGGGCTGGGTGGTAAAGAGGCTGACTGAGGGGGAGTCACGTGGGCAGCCCGTGGGCAGCGGCAGCAGCAGCTCAAAAGAAATTGACTGACTGGCCGCTTGGGCGCATTTCAATATATGGAAATGACCAGAGGCTTCTGCAATAAATCAGCACTCAACACTTTGTCATTTTTCTAGTTCTGCTTCATTTTCCTATTTTCCTCTTCTCCTTACAGAAGCCTTATTTCTTGCCTTTTACCCTGCTGCGTCTCTTCCCACCTCCAGCCCCCACCCTCTCCAAATCTGGCCCCATCCTCGTCAAACGCCACCCCCATTTCTCTTCTCTGACTCCCCTGTAATTGGAAACATCCGGTTGAGAGGGATTCTTTTCTTTTCTTTCCCTTTAAATTTTTTTCTTACAAAATCGGGCAGCGTTTGCTGTCGTGCCTCGGATTTCCTCCGACCAGAGGCGCGGAGATGCGCTCACTTAATCCTTAGGACCGAGGAACTCTAGCCCCTTTTGATGAAGAAAAAAGAAAAGACCGCGGTCCACATTTCACCTCTCCCCATCCCAGCTCCTGCTGCCACCCTCGAGGAGTTCGCTTAGCAAACTTAAAAGAATATCAGAAGCAACTCGTGCTAGGAAATGCCCGGGACAGCGCTGGGTGGATAGCCAGAGAAAAGGGAGGGATGTAGTGGGCATCTAAACGGGTTTGCCAGGGGTCCTGATTTTCTTTTGCAGATCCTCCCCCTAAACCTGCTCCTTTGCCTCGGGTCTTCCTCTCCTTTTTTTAAACTAAAGCCGCGCGCCCCTGAAACCTACAAAGACTCTGGATATTTCTCAGGAGCCCCACGAAGCCTGAATTTCGTGGCGCGTGCAAAAAAGCGAAATTAACAAAACCCGATCACCGCGCGGCTGGGTTTTTTGTTTTTGCTTTTAAGTTCCGTGCAGACGCAAACATCACCTAGCTTCCTCCATCCCCTCTCTCTGCTCCTTCTTGAGATTTCTAATCTTTCAACTTGGGTCTCTCTCTCTTGTCGATTGGGCAGCCTCTCTTTTTTCTTTCGCTTGGATCTGGGAACAATAGGCATGTAAAGGGTCAGTGGGCATCACCCTATAAAGCTCAGAACCTAATTAATTTTATTAAAGGAGGATCTGTTTATGCAATATGACAGCCTGGGGGAATTAACCATTTGAGGACGAAGAGGCTGTTCAGACACCAGTGATTCCCACCTCACACCATAAGCTTATATATACTTCCTGCCCCTTTTGATCCTGGGCGGCACTGTGATCCGGCTCTGGTTTTTTGTTTGACCTTGTGAAGAACTTGTCTAAATCCCGAGGTTCTGCACAATTCGAGGGACACCCAGAAAATCCATAGATGCCTGATACCAGGTGACAGTCGAAGTGCCCACCCATTCACACTTTGTTGCAGTGACGGTGGGGGGTGAACCTCACATGTCCTAAAGTGAATATTTGGTGCCTGCAAAATGCTACTTGGAAATCACACAATCCAATGTTTCTTCACAAAAGCACAGGAAAATGTAACCCCATTTAAGTCATTATTTTTTATTTTTTCCTGCCACTCTGGTGATTTGAAATACATTTTTAATAACCTCCTGGATAAAAACAATTTAATAGTTCAAACATAATGTTCTCTGACTTAATATCCCTGTGAATTCTTTAATTGCCAAAAACAAAGTTCGTTTCATTTACAAGGGCTAACTTTATATCTCCTAGGAATTCTAATGTCATAGTTGTTGTTTTTTTAATCATCACCTTGGATTTTGTTCAACAGGATCTAGAAATGTATAGCATATGTATAGAAATAGATATGATAAAATATTCAAGAGTTCTCTGAAGGAAAATGTGCTTGAAAATAACCCCCTCTTTTATGGAATTTGTTTTGATTTAGATCTATAGATAGTAAAAAGAATGAAAGAAACTGTGAATTACACTGAATATAAGATGTTTATCACTTTAATATTACACTTCCTAGCTTCCATATTACAGAGCTTTAGAACACTCCCCAAACTTTCAGATTGAAGCTCTGCCTTGTACGGCCTGAGGTTTGTCTAGAAGACCTGCCAGTACATGCCAGCTAAAAATGAGTGTCAATTAATAATAATAAAAAAGCTCCCTTATTTCTACACTCATGTAATTTAACAGGTTTGCAGAGTAACATAGGATGACAACAGTTGTGAGAACATTCCAATATATGCAGTTCTAACAGCTTTCATTCTAAGACGCCAAACCTTCCTAAAATAGAATGGTTTAACATTTCTTTTTTATATTAAAAGTCCAATCTACATTTCACATAAAATGTTTTTTATCACAAAAAATATTTGTCTCTAACAAAATGCACTTTTTGTTCTACCAAAAAAGCAAACATCTTGAAACAGATTCTCCCCCAGCTTTTTACAGCTCCCCATTGCAATTTTCTATACTATTTTCAACTGCCCCCTCCCTCACATGAGGTACTTTGAATAAACACTGGAATAAAAATAATAACAAAATACTGAGCTAGAATGCTCTGCTTCCCAATATTGCTAATAAAATCTCTAATTCTTAAACTGCTCTCTGATGGAACTAGGCAAATTGGGGAACTTACACTGATATTTCTAAGTGCAGTTTGTTGTTTTAAAAACATATTGTACTGATTAATAAAAATGTGAAATAATTTGAGTTACAAATTTTGAACTACAAATCGCCATCTGCTCAAATGGGGGAAAACCAAAAATTGCCGAATATATTTTCTCACCTCTTTTTTTCATGATAACATAAACAACATTCCTGAATAATTAAAAAAAAGAAACTGACTACACTTAATGCATTTTTATAGTTCAACAACTGCTTGGTGAGTCCACCTTCTCCAACGTGCAATTATTTTTTTTCCTAATTACTTACACATGTTCTATCAGAAGATGCAGGTTCTAGTGCTTTTCCTGTGATTGTGCAAATCTGTTTAGTTCTATCTACTAGACTATATGCCCTTGGGTTGATATGAAAAAGTAGACTGCAATGTACAGTAACTCTGACCTGGTTATGGATATAAGCTATGTCAGAGACCTGTGAGAACACTCACAGTATTCTCTGAGAGTGGGGAAAAAATTTTTTTTCAATTTCTATGAACCCAGATTTGGAGGAAAAAGCACAACCCATCAAATAGATACCTAGGTACAAAAAATATGATAAACAATTTAGCTTATCATTTGTGGGAAAGAAAATGGGTAGGCAAATCTTTCATCCATGACTATTTAAAACACTTATTGATGGCCTGGCAAACAGAACCCAGTGGAATTTATTATGTCACCAGCAGAAACAGTGAAACGTCATCTAGGATGTACCAATTTGCTGGCATTCAAAGAAGGAAGGTAATAAGCCAGGAGTCATCAGTGCAAGGAATCTAACAAGAGATCCAATATAGAGTTGGATGGACTGCTTTATAAACCATACCTTATGCTTAGACATGAGAGATAAGTATGTTGTTTTTAATCATCTTGAGAATTTAAAAATCCCATAAAATAATATAACACGTTTGTTCTTTCCTTTTTTTCTTTCTTTCTTTTTTTTAAATGCCTAATCACTTCAAGGAAAGAAATGCCTTGCTTTTTTTTTTTTTTTTTTTTGGTAGAGAAACATTTACAACATTACTAAAAAACTGAGTCTTCACAGATCATGTCTGCATTGATGAGCGGATGCTGGGGTGAGAGAAGAGTGGGCCAATCATGCCATGTTCTCAGGCCCACCACTTTCCCCATCCAGTTCCAGTGCAGGTAAAAGTTGGAGAGTGGCTCCCCAGGCCCTGGCAAGGATGTGGACGTTGCCTTCATCGTGTTGGAATGGGACAGAAAGGAAAGAAGAGATGGCTGAAAAATGCCTCGAGATGATCCAAGACATAAGCTTCTCTCACTATTTTTCTACTCCAAGTGTAGTTCCTTGAACATGGTAGCTGTTGTTTTTTGTTGTTGTTTTGCTTTTAACTCATAGCCAATCTAATTTACAGAATATTGACTACCATGCCTAATGTGAAGGTGGCAGGCGTCTTGTTTAGAGTCAATGTAATGCCAGGTCCTTTTGAGTGTCTACTGCACCCAGGGACCTGTACCAGGTATGGGAGGGACTTAAAAAAATGAAGTTCTATTTCTCCTTGTTCTCAAATGGTTCACAGTCCAGAGGAGGAGCTTACACATACCTGACTACACCACCAATCAGACTGGGGACAGGAAATAAAGAAGAGATCAGGGAGCCCCCTCCAAAGCAGGAGATTGCTCAACTGCTTTAGAAGGCTGCACTAGGCTTTTCTGGGTGGGAAGATGTAGGAGGAGTACTCAGGGTGGAAAGAACTATCTGACCTGGCACATCAGCGGGCTTGTGGGGCTTGGGGGCCACAAGTCTCCTGGTGCAGCTAAAGCATAGTGTGGAGCGGCAAGAAGATGCCCCTGGAAAGAGAGGTTGGGTAGATTTGGGAAGGGCCTCCAAGGTCAGGCTTCAGAGTTCTGACCAAATTCTGCAAGCCATGGAAAACCATTTGAGGTTTCTGGGTAGGGCGTGTGACACACTCTTCGGAAAAATGAATCCTGGAGACAGTTTGGAGGATGGCTTGAAGCAAGTTGTCCTCTGCCAATCAACCCATTCTTCTGTCCACCAATCTGTAGAAGCAATCAGTATAAACAGTGAGGTGACTTGAACCTTACTAGGGATGGGATAGTCATCTCTTCCACCTGTAATACTGAAGACCATGCTCCCAACAGGGGTTTCTATTTGTAGGCACAAGATAACTGACTTTTGAAATCTTCACATATAAAAAATGTCTTCACTGAATGCTTCTATATTTAAAAGCTTTATGTCTAAGAATCGAATTTGTCTTTCCCTGGATGTGCCCCAAACATTCTCATCTCCAACTCTTACCTCTTCTCTTGACCCAGTATGCCAAAAGTTAAGACCCAAACTCATGAAAGAAACCCCTCTTTTCTACCTCTTAAGAATAAATGTTTGAAGATATTTAAATCTCATATTATCCAGCAGCTGCTGTATGCACATCCCTTTGCTGAATCCTCTTTCAAAAACATGAACCCAAACACAAACATTAAGAAAACAAGGATAAATAATACATGCTATAATAAATTTCAAAAAAAAAAAAAACACCCTAAAATCAAATAACTGAAGAGTAGCAATTGTGCTCTGTTAACTGGTTGGCTGGTGATCTGGTTTTTAGCACAACGCTCCTAGTTGCAGCAAAGCTAAGTTCTGTAAATTAAAAACCCTTTAAAATTAGATTCGGTCTTTACAGGGCTGGAGAGACCAATTTATAGAAATCTGACTATGAGGTTTCATGGCTTTTGTTTTACTTCTCTAGCTCTACCCAGTAGAATGTAACAGTATGAAAAATGGGACACCATGCTGCATTTCAAATAGCCTTCTGCTAATTAGAAAATTACCCCATATCATCATGAGGGCCGCCAGCCTTGTTTTAATATGGGTCTGCTAATATTCCATTCTGAAGGCCCTAATTTAAAAATCTCGCATCTTGGCTGCTAAAAACACTGCAGGCTGAATCTTGTCAAACAGGAGGAGACTTTGTTTTCTAGTCCTGGACATAGAGCATAATGGTGTCATTTTAAAATGCCTGGAATGTGTGTGTGTGTGTGTGTGTGTGTGTGCGCGCGCGTGCACGGAAGTAGGGGGAGAGACAAGAAAATTGTCTTTAAATGCTTTCCTTTCAGCACACCTTAGCTCTGATCCCAGATCAGAACCTAGTTCTCTTGAGAATGAGGACTGCTTTGACATTTTTAGTGATGAAAATCTCAAGTAACCCATATGGATTTTTCCAACAGGATTTTGCCAAAATGTACATTTACTGGAGATTTAAACAAGGTAGTTTCTATTGTAACATTTACAGTGATTATCTGTTCGTCTGTTAAAGTATTTGTTTGGTTTAAATTAAATCTACTCTCACTAAGAACAAGCAAAATGCGTGGACTCCAGTTATGTAACATATTCGTATGTGCATCAGGAAATTTAACATAATATATAGAAGTATACAGTGCATCCACTTTAATAGCAGAAGTGAACACTTATGATCTGACTTCAGAAAAATGCCTGGAAAAATCAGACTTACATCCATAATTTCATTTTTAACTATTCCATTGTGGCATGGCATTATTTTTATATTTCACTTCAAATATCAGATAGTAAAAGAATTCATTCATCTTACATATCATATATACCACAATGTCAAGGCCAAATGCAGAAGAGTATAGCATAAGAAAGCATTCAGCCTGAACTCTAAAACATCAGGTTTCACTCTATCTGTTTAGGGTATGATTTTAATGTAGATCAGTTATGGCTGCGACATCATTCAAAAGAAGTGATACTTATAAAAAGCTATATCCCTTGGCAACGATTTAACTCAGAAAATTAGTCTTGGTCTTGTCTTTTTCTTTTTTGCTAGCTGCACTTTCAAAAGTGTTATATATTTTAGGCAACTTCTATTTAAATGTAAAAACTGATTAATCCCTTGAGTTATTCTTATTTAAATTACAGACACATAAGCGTTGCCTTTCATCATTTGCAAAAATTAAAAAGTATCAACTTAAAATTTAAACGCATCTCTATCTAAGAAACAAGTTGAATAGTTTACAGTGTGTGGCAATTTGGGTCTGATGACTACTTGGAGCTCTGTAAGCATTCATTAGCTTAGTTTCTTCCCGTTAGTTTGCAATAAAAATAATAATATTTGCCACTTAGTAGAGGCTTTTCACCCTCAAAGTGCTTTATGGGCATCAAGTGGTTTATTTATTAATAATCTATGTTTCTGCTTAATAAACTAGATTTCTATTTACAATCAAAGAGAAAATTAGAAAATGCTCCATATGCGATAAAAGGAGTTGCTAACAGACTATCAAATTACATATTTATTTTGCCCTACCCATTATTTTTAAATAACTTTCTGCTAGCCAATTAAAATTTTCACCGTCCTGGGCAATGAGATATTGAGGTCTATTCCATGTCTGTTTTTCTGATTTGGGAGGACGTTAAGGTTTTTCAAAGTTTTTATCCCTCAATTTACTCAGGCAAAAGGAAACTGGGTTTTAGATACTACAGATTCAGCACCAAAGAGGTTCCTTTCCATTTGTGTTATAAGACCACATATGCAGCTCCATGACGGTGAAGAGGAGCCCCTAGAAGTCCTAGAGGGTCAACTCAGAAGACCTCAGTGGATTCTGTTCTAATCAGAGTAGGAATTGCACGCATATAAAGACCCAAGGCCTCCAGGACACTGGAATTTTGTCTCTTGGGCTCTGGCTTCTGGACAGCAAGTTGGCAAAGGCAGGGGGTAGCATAGCCCCTTGGTAAATGCCCACTAGAAAAGAAATCAGACTGATCTGTGAGTGATGTGGGGGTTTTAAATGATCTCCACAGACTCAGTCATTACAAACTGACCTTCCCATCTCAAGAGGTGCTGTTTCCTAAAAACAGCAAAAAAAGTTGGAACTGTTTATACTTCAATTTTGAGTTTACCATCCAGAGTTAATCCAAAATGTTCTAAGGTTTCTAGAAATTCCTCTGAAGAGGCACAGTATAAAAGGAAGGTACAAACTGGTTTACAAAGAGGTGGAAATGGCTCATCGTACCACAACTTAAATACCTAAACATGCAGACCATGAGACAGCCCAGCACACGGGAAGGCTGCACCGCCTTTGAAGACTTGGACTTCTGCTGATGGGATATTACTTTATATGTGGTGACACTTCATAGCTTTTATAATATTTTCATACACATTCCCTTTTTCAATTAGTCATGCTTTCATCTCTCTTCTCATTGATTTTTGGCTTGTTTGCTCTTTAATATTTTTGTTGTGTTGCTTCTAACTGATAAGAATGGGGTAGTGTAAACATCACACAGGCATGTTTGCACAATGCTGCCTTCTAATAATTAAGTGTATTTTCCAAAGGTCTCTAAGCAGGTCATAAAAATCTGCTCAGAGCTAAGCATGGAATGTTCGGGTCTGATCCTACCAGCAAATTCTTTTAAATACCATAATAACCTGAATTTTGGTCATTTAGAAATGTACATAAGGGCTTCCCTGGGAGCTCAGTGGTAAAGAATCTGCTGGCCAATGCAGGAGACAGGATTCAGTCCCTAATCCAGGAGGATACCACGTGCCTGGGAGCAACTAAACCCTTGAGCCACACCTGCTGAGTCTGTGCTCTAGAGCCCAGGAACTGCAACTACTGAGCCCACGTGCTGCAACTACCGAAGCACAGCCCATGCTCCACAGCAAGAGAACCCACCACAATAAGGAGCCTGCAGACCACAACGAGAGCCACAACTAGGGAAAAGCTTGCATAGCAGGGAAGACCCAGCACAACCAAAAATTTAAAAATAAATAAATGAATCAAATGTAAATATATATATATATATATATATAAACACACACACACGTGAAATAAACTCTCCAAGACAGCATTTCGGTTTGACAAAGTGATTGGAGACACCTCCCACTTTTATTTGTGTAAAGAATGGATGTGTTTAAAAGTTAACTTTGGTCCTTTTAAATGGGTGAAAAGAAGCGCCTGAGGCAGAAATAGGCCTTGTGATTCACCTTCAGTTTAAAAGCGCTAATTTCTGCCTTCATAACAACTTGTCCCAGTCTGTGACATCAGAAAGCAGCTTTTCCGGTGAGAGGGGAGAGGGCCATCCCCTCACCCTGTAAGCACGCCTCTCCTGCACTCCGCCCAAGAGGTAGGCAGAGAACAATCTGCGGGCGACACAGAAGCGGAGGTGCACCGCGGGTCAACAATTCCTTCTGACGGAACCCCCAGCATGGCCTGTCTCCTCACGCACCGGGGCCTGAACGCACCTTCACCAGCCCTCTACTCACTGGCCAAGAAGGGGAGAGGACTAGTCTGGAAAAAGCCATTTGCTGTCTCATTCCTCATCTCTTCCCAAAGCATTCATATAATATAGAATTGCAAAGTTGGCCAGAAATGGGAACAAAATTGCAATTCAGTGGCTTTTTTTTTCCATTTTGTAAAATAATGGTAATAAGTTAAATAATCAAAATATTTAGCTGTGTAAACTGGCTTCTGCCACTTTTGCAGTTACTTCTTTTCATGAGGAAGGTTGCTTTACATACCAATAGGTGTTTTTAAAATTATCTCAATGCCTATTTAGACATGCTGCTCCAGGAAGGTCTTCTGGTTTTGTTCAGTTGAAATTAATATTTGCTAATAAAAGAACTGTCAGGACTGTGAAGTAAACATTCACGTACCCAAAAGAACAGACTTTCCAATTTTCATTTGTGTGGTGTCTCTCTGCCCCAGTCAGTCAGCCACCCTGTGTGGCCACCGCTCTGGCCCGGAGCTGGACATCAAGCTCAGGGTGACAGCGCCCTCCAGAAACACAGGACATACAATATTGAATTCGTTTCTACTGGCTTTGTATGCTCCCGACAAAAACAAGGTGTGGGCTGGATTCTGCATTTACCCATAAAGTTTAAGGTGTTGGCTTTAAGAACAACTGTCAGAAGGCGATTGTACCATAACCCATGAGGATAAGGGGGGCGACTCCAGAGGAAAAACTCAATCTCACACCTACTAAATTTTCATATCTATTTCAGGCATAAATGGATTCTAAAATTTTGTGGCTTAAGAAAAAAAAATAATAAAAGTTCAGTGAACACAGTAGAGGCTGCAATGCTGAGACATTTCAGCGTGGAGATGTAGAAGCAAAGATAGGGTTGTGGAGCCGACCTGGATGTCTATTCATGACCAGGGCTCAAACCAAATGCTGCCCATGGGATTATAAGGCAGGAGCAATGCCCCAGACCTACCTGGACCTGAGGTTCTCTTTCCGGGCCTTCTCTTCTGCTTCTGCCTTCCTTGCTCAGGAAGGCTCACAGTCATTGAAAAACCCAGATTTTGAAAGACTTTTCAAGGATCACCAAGTCAATTACCGAGAAGGAGAAAAATAAAAGGGAAAGAGTTGAGCATCACATGTTAGGGGACATTCAATTCAAACAGCTCCTGGGGAGTTACAATTCTCTTTACAGGGTGAACAGTGGGTGCCTATGTGCCGCTGGCAAGCCCACAGCAGTTTAAGGCAATATTTCGGTCAGCAGGCGTAGACCCCAAATGAACAGTGGTTTAAGACCTGGATTGTGAGAGGCAGACATGTGCCGAAATTAGACGAGCATTCTCGGGCTATTATTTAACATTCTACATATGTGAGATCCAGAATGAAAGAATGAGCATTATCTTAAAATCCCTGCTAAAGCAGGGCCTGCTTTCTCTAGGCAATCTCAAGCTTTAGTAGTTCAGACAGATTCTCTAGCTGACAATTAATATTAATGGGTAGATTTCACAATGTGGCATTATCACACGGGAGATGGGTGGGCACACCATCTGGGTTTTGGCAGGTATTAGATGTAATCAAAGGGATTACTTGGCTCAGGGAGAAATAGAAAACCTTGGGTTTGTTTAGTCTCTTTCCTCTTTTGTTTGGACGCAGCTCTAGGTGTGCTTAACTATTTTCCCCTTGTCCTTTATTTGTGGTCGGGAACATCTCCAGGAGAAAACAAAACAAAACAAAATAAAAAAGGGATGGACAACCCACAAAGATCGTTTGGGTATGGAATTATGACCCATTTTCCCTTCTCACTAAAAATTCACCAAATATTTATTCCATGCCTACTGTGGATAAGGAGCTCTGCCAGGACACCTCCATCAGCTTTAGCTCAAACAAAATGTCAGTGTTCACAGGTCTATTTCTGGATACCATAGGTGAAAGGGCACACTGAATCCTCAAAAGATAATACACAATTTCTTGATCGATTTTTGCCCCCTCCCCTCCATTTGTCTCCATTCCCCACCCACCCACACACATACACACAGACATATACACACACATGAAAATATTTAGAAGATCAAGGGCTTTCCCAGTGATCCAGTGGTTAAGAATCTGCCTGCCAATGCAGCAGACACAGATTCGAACCCTGGTCCCAGAAAATCACACATGCCATGGGGTAACTAAGCCTATGCGCCACAACGACTGAGCCCGCTCTAGAGCCTGCAAACCACAAAGACTGAAGCCCACACGCTCTGGAGCTTGTGCTCTGCAACAAAAGAAGCCACTGCAACGTGAAGCCCGCACCCCGCAATGAAGAGTAGCCCCCGCTCACCATACTCAGAGAAAGACTGCGAAGAGCAACAAAGACCCAACGCAGCCAAAAAAAAAAAAAAAAAAATTCAAAGGGAGCTTGCATCTCAGATTTTAGAAAAAACAGTGACTTAATTGGATTGCTTGTTGGAAACATTCAAGGAACTAGACCAAAGAGCCTACACAGGTGTACATGTTTATTTTCAGTAAAAATAAATGAAGTTGTTGGTTGGTTAACACTCTTGGAGAAGACAGGTGATTAGGCAGTCTCAAGGTACCAGAACCCTTCTGATTGCTGCTGCAGGTAAACATGTGAGTCTTACATTGAACTATGCTCTGATGATGGGTGAGAAGATGGCGTGCAACCCAAGACATCCTACTCATGAAAAAGCACTTCTAACCTTCCGGTTTCCCTGTGGAATTGTCCTGCATCGCACAGATACATGCCCCGGGGACCCGCAGGGCACTGTCTTTGCTCCATAGTCATCACACATCCAGGGAAGATGGCAGCACCATCACGCCAGCCGTCACTGGCTGGTGAAGCAGATGCAGGCCCTCCCCTGCACCTCATCACAAGCAGACAGGACCACAGAAGAACCCAAGCTCTGTCAAGGTTACTTCTGGGTCTGATCATCTTGTCCCAGGAAGCCCAGCGTGTAGGATGTGTATACTTAGCCCTTTATTACAGGATGGTGATTATGACCCCCAATTTTCTATAAAACATAGCCCAAGGCTGAGACCACCTTGTCCCATTTGCAACAGTAGCAAGGCATTAAAGGACCCATTTCCTCTTTGCCTTCTTTCCCATGTTACCTTACCACAGACAGTGCATCCTCTAGCGTCTCCCTAAGCAGCTAAAACAAACTCAGCTGACACCACTGTCTCTCTCCATCAGCTACTCCCAGGCATCTTTTCAGGTGCAACAGGCATACACTCTACGCTTCATTTGAATTTTTATAAAATTGTGTTCTTAACAACATAACTACATATTCAACTGCCCAGATCCACTTGAGACCTTAAAGCTGCATGTCCAAGAGGGTAGCAATTGACCTACACACACATGAGCACAGGAGGCTTTGGAAATATAGGTTCATTAAGATTAAATACAATGAAAAATTCAGTTCTTCAGCCACCCTTCAGGCATGCAATTGTTACATGTGGCTAACAGCTACCAAATACTGGACAGGGAAGAGGCCGAACACTTCCATCATCACAGAAACTTCTGCTGGACTGTAAGACTAGAGGATGTTAGGACAGGAGAGGGAAGTTTTCTCAGAGCCTGCAGAGACGAGCCTGGGGAAACCAGGCCCCATGCTCACCGTTTTCACTGAAATCCACTCAAATCTAAATGCTAGCATTTCCTCTGCAGACGTGACACTCAGGCCCTATAGAATTTCAATGGGAAGTGGGAGGTGGAGGTTAGGGCAGTGGTGAAAAACCTCCACGGTGCAGAGTTCGGGGCAAATTCTTTGCTAACGGGTGGAAGGGAAAAGAAGCTTCCTGGGAAGGCAGTTCGCACTCCGGCTCTTCCAGCTTTTTGACCATGACCCAATCTCAGGTGGGGCCCAGCTGCCGGGGGTGTGAGGGCCCGGGACTCGCGAATGCCCGGCTGGCGCCGCGTGCGCCTAGCAGCCTCCCGCCGTGTCCCTTAGCACGAGGGCGGGCAGCGCGGGACAAAGGCTCAGGCAGGCGGCAGCTGCCAGGTTCGGAGCACAGGGGCGGCCGCGGCCACCCGGGGCGCCTGCCGCTTCCGCGGCCCCGCGAGGGAGGCCTGACGCCCGCCTTTGTCTGCGCTGCGCCGAAGGCCGGGTCCGCAGGAAGCGCGCGCCATCGTGCGGCAGGAGTCTGGCACTGCGCCCCTGGAGGCGCGGCGCGACCCTCGAGCGGCTGGAACCACCGAGCTTGGCCGGAATCCTCGTGGGGACCGCGGTGTGATCCCGGAGGCGACTGCTCGACCAGCTATGGCGCGTTCTAGTAGACATGCTGTGTGTTAGGGAAACACATGATCACTCTTGATAAAGGCAGCTGAGCCACGGCCAGCAGAAAAGGTAGAGGAAAGTGGACACACTTGTCTATGTACGATTAAAAATACCCGATAGCTATGATCACTAATATTTGTTAATATAGTTGCTTGCATATGCATGGAACGGAATATCTCCGGAATGCCGCTAAAGAAACTGGTTACAGTACTTTGCCCTGGTGACCCAAGGGACTCATGTGTCTAGGGGATGATTATGAGGGTGGCTCCTGATCCTTTGGACTTTTATAGGATGTACATTTATTTCCTGTATGAAACTAAAGCATTTAATAATATAAAGATATGGTGGGTAGACTGTGTCTGTGGTGTGTACCATGTACAAATGTGGAGCCAAAGAGAAGTAAATACAGTCATTAAACATTCCAGGTACTGCTCTCTGGGGACCCTAGGTCTCCGGGGGCACCTCATCAACTGCCAGAAATGGAATTAACCATCATTTTCTATGAAGTATGGTCCAGTACAGGTTTCCTTATCTTGAATGACCCTGTTCAGCAGGTGAGTCCCTTGTGGTCTTAGTGAGGATGCAAAATGTGTCTTGTCTCTTTATTGACTAAACTCCTCACACATAATTTTTGTCTCAGAAAATGCTCACTGGGGAAGATTAGCAGGAAAGGAGTAGTTACCCTCTGGCTTATTTTGTTTGATTTTTTTTTTTTCGGTGGCACCACATGGCTTGGGGGTCCTTAGTTCCTGACCAAGGGATCAAATCTCAGGGCCTTGGCAGTGAAAGTTTGGAGCCGTAACCACAGACTGTCCCACTGACTTATTTTAGAAGGCAGGAGTGGAGTTGAAGCTCTCAGAAATGATAGTCTATCTCCCGCCAACCTAATCTCCTAACCAGTTAACCTCACTTTTCAGCATGGATTCCAACAAATTTAACCTATGAGGCCACTTACCGAGTTAGAGAGCTTCCCACGTAGCGTAGTGGTAAAGAATCCACCTGCCAATGCAGGAGACCCAAGATATGTGGGATCAATCCCTGGGTCAGGAAGATCCGCTGGAGGAAGAAATGGCAACCCACTCCAGTATCCTTGCTTGGGAAATCCCATGGACAGAGGAGCCTGGCGGGCTAGGTTCCAGGGGGTCCAAAAGAACTGGACACAACTGAGCAAACACACACACACACACACACACACACACACACACCAAGTTAGAACTGGTTATACTTAAGCTTCTTCCACTCTCTGCAGCCTTGACTCTGTGACACACTTGCAGACGTGGGCCTTATGAGATGGCCCCAGTCACTTAATGGGCCCCTGAGAGCATTAGATCCAGCCAAGGAACTCTACATGTGCACCAGGACTGGAACTCCCCCAGGCAAGAACCACATCATTACCCTCTTGGTGAATCAGGGTCAGGTTCAATTTTGTTGAACCCAACTATAAGGTGGTTCTTTATTGACCAGGAAGTGTTCTGTGGGGTCATGGGAAATGATGGGGCACACAGATAGTCATCCTTGCAGTTGGGATGGAAGACATGTGGGCCACAGAACTGGCTTTAGAGTCTGAAGGATCACGAGGAAGACTTAAATTGCATGGTAAATGGGGACAGCTAGAGTCCTAAGGGCAGGGAGAGCAGGGCCAGGAAGGCCTCACCTGGGAGAGAATCCAGCTGGGCTGGGTAGAGGGGAGTATGTGTATACATATGTGCACACATGTTTACACGTGTGGGGGGACATGGGCACACGTGTATGGTTGGGTCTGGACAGTGAGCACTCAGGAGCCCTGCTTCGCCTGCCTGCTTGGAGCAGATGGGCTAACCTGAGGAGCAGGTGAGTAAGAACTTCTTGACTCACTGTCGTGCATGCTTGCATATAAATTGCTTCAGTCATGTCCGACTCTTTGCTGTACTATGGACTGTAGCCTGCCAGGCTCCACTGTCCATGAGGTTCTCCAGGCAGAATAACTGGGATGGGTTACCATGCCCTCCTCCAGGGGATCTTCCCAACTCAGGGATTAAACTCGTGTCTCTTATGTCTCCTACACTGACAAGCAGATTCTTTACCACTGGCGCCACTGGACGCAGAAATCTCTCAAATACAGGAGGGAGGTGGGGAGGCGAAACTTGAAAGGACAGCAAGAACTTGACCAGCATTTCCTCCACAGTGAGGGAGGGCATTCTGGGCACATCTAAGCAGTGCACAAGGCAGGAGGTAGACATGCTGGTTTTCCTGTTTTCTCTTTAGAACTCAGGGTGGGTGTGCCCTTCCCAGGTCTCTCTTGGACCTGCTTCTGGTGGGGTAGACCAAATAAATTAGTAATAGTAAGGAGCCCACTGCTTGGAAAATCTGCCCAACAAACTGGAATGCACTCATAATCAAAACCTTTCCCTTGAGAAAAGGGCCAGTTCCACACGCAGGGGCTTCTGAGCCAGATCCACTTTTTGAGCACCCACTGCCAGCAGGCGTGATCTTCAGTTTGTTTTGTTGGGATCCCTGCGACCTAGGGGCTTCCCTGGTGGCTCAGACAGTAAAGAATCTGCCTGCAACACAGGAGACCCAGGTTCAATCCCTGGGTCGGTCAGATCTCTTGGATTAGGAAATGGCAACCCACTCCAGTATTCTTGCCTGGAGAATCCCATGGACAGAAAACTAAGCAACTGACACTTTCACTGTGAGCTAAGGAGGGTGGCAGTGGGCTGCACTTTCTCCACAGGTCCAGAGAAGACAGCATTTCCACAGCACCATCAGTGTTTGGACGGACACGATCTTGGGAAACTGCTCACTGGTCGTGGGCAGTGAGCAGTGTTATCTGCCTTGGTAAGTGGTTAAGATGCCTCTTGCCTGAATCAAAGCTGATGGACTATGTCAGGAGTCAGAGATGTCCCTTCAGCCCCTAACCACTCCATACAACCTTCCTGTCTGCTCTCAGAAGAGAAGACTGTTGCTGTTGGCTCCTTGAGGAAGACTTGGGCCCCAGTGCCTGTCTTCCAGGTGGGGAAGCCCTTTGTCCTCTCCATGGGGGAGCCAGGAATCTTCAAAGGTTTACTCTGGGCTCCCCCTGGGCTCCTGGCTCGTGGGAGGCCGAGTTGGTGAGAATTAATTGTAAAGTGCATTGAGAGGCACAAATGAAAACCAGTCCCGCGGCAGAGAGATTATTACTGTTGGCAATTTGGGTTTTCTGAAATAGCTCTTAGGATTATGACTGTGGCAGCCCAAACCCCAGAGGTGAGCTCAAGGCTGATAGATTTTTGAGTGGCCCCATTTTGCTCAGCCTCCCTGAAGGTGAGCGAGACAGACAGGGTCCTGGGCTGGGCTGGGCTGGGAGTTGAGACCTCTCCAAGGGCTGCAGATGCAGGCAGCTGAAGGCTGACCCCCATGTTCTTGAGAGAGGGTCCCCAGACTTGCCGGCGTAATTTCCTTCTCACTTCACTGTTCCCTTTCCCGTCTGAACTGGCAGGTGACCTACGGGGGAGCCGCGTGCAAATTGATTCGGAGGCGATCGATGGCTAGGGGCGCGGCCCAGCTCGCTGCCCTGTCACTGATCCTCTCCAAATCGATTCACACACCGTTTCTTCTCCGCACACCTGCCACGTCAGATGGAGAGGCATCAGTGAAGTGAGAAGAAAATCATGCGTTCCCTCCTTAGGCCTGTGTTGCCGCCGCCACTGCCGCGGAGCCGGCTGCTCCCGGCTCTCCGCGGCCTCTGCCTCCCTGGCCGCCAACACGCACCTCACCTCGGGGAATCGGATGCCCCTTCCATGCAGGTGGATAAACAACCTAGGAGGCAAGGGAGCTGCCCAGATCCTGGCCTTGGCACCACCCCACGGAGGCCTCTGAACCACCAGACCACCAAGATCCCCCTCTCCCACCACACAGGGTTCCTAGGGCCTTTGCTCCCAGCTTTTTATTTGTTTACTCTCTTCAAAGACCATTGTGGACCAACCTATAAACAGACCACTTACTTGTTGGAGCCAGAGTCATTCAATATTTGAAGTCAGTTCATCTGAATGAATTCACGCATCCATTCATCCACTGGACCAACCTCTGTAGACGACCCCAACCTAAGTGCCCAGTGCTGCTCTGAGATCAGCCTGGCTTCTCAGCCTTCTAAATTATCACCAACACAATCTGCTTTGGAGAAGACAGAGCAAGGTCCTAGGAGCACCCAAGAATAGCCTGAGCCAACACAAATCAGAGAACAAGTCAAATAATGGAAAGATTCCTGCAGCAATTTAACACACACCTCATCGACTTACTGCAGTTCTGTTAGTCCCCTCACTGTCTGTTACTGGGCTGCTAGGAGATGAGGAGTTTGCACAGAGAGAAACAGACCATGTCACTAAGCACAGTTCTTTCAGAGCAAGACTTTCTCAATAAAGGAAGCAGTGCATTTTACTTTCTGGTGCAAACAGTTCTTAAATCTGTGCTTTGAGTCAGGACCAACGAATCCATTAGTGCTGCAGTCCAGGGGGCCATGAAGAGTCGGACACGACTTAGGCGACTGAACAAAAACACTGTAGGCAGAGTGCTTTGGCCCCCAAACACTTTTAGGGACTCTGGTAGGCTGAATAATGTCCTCCTCCCACAAGAGGACCGCATTCTAATTCCCAGAACCCACGGACATGTCATGGCAAAAGAGACTGTGCAGACGCGATTTCACTAAGGAGCTTGAGATGGGGAGATGATCTGCATTACCTGGGTGGGCCCCAAATAATCACAGAGGCTCTTATAAGAGGGGAGCAGGAGGGGAAGGGTTAGAGAAGGAGATGGAATGATGGGAGCAGAGTTCAGAGACTCAGAGAGAGGTCTGAAGATGTTCATCTGCTGACTTTGAAGACAGAAGTGGCACAAGCAAGGAGATGTACGCAGCCTCTAGAATCTCAACACGACTTTCTCCTAGAGGTTTCAGGAGAAAGCAGACCTGCCGACACTTCGACTTCAGCCCAATGAGACAGACTCTGGACTTCTCACATCCAGAACCATAAGATAATAAATTTGTGTTACTTGATGCTGCTAAATCTGTGGTCATTTGTTATAGCAGCCGTAGGAAACTAACAGGGGAGTCCACAAAAATGTTTTGGCTTCTTTTCAGAAGAAAAAAGAATGAATTTTTAAGATTAAAGAAGATGTTTTAACATTTTAAAAATGATATATATTATTTTAAAAAATTATTTAGTTGGCTGTGCCAGGTCTTATTTGCGGCATATGGGATCTAGTTCCCTGACCAAGGATTGGAAGTCACGATGTGACCCTGCTTCAAGCAGCAGTAATCATGAGAATTTTAGCAATTCTAGAAGGATAAGACAGCACAGATCCAATGCAGAACTAAACAATCCATTTCACCACCAATCTTAAAACAACCGTTCTGGCTGCTTATTGTAAATCCTTCAAAAACCAATATTTTAAAATAGAATTTAAAACTGAGCTAAATTTATTTGTCAGAGTACATCCAAGTGACTTAGTTATAATAAGAGAGGCTGGGTCTGCCTCTTTTTCATACTATCTTCTGTTGTACAGAAATGGGCTTCCCTCAAAATTAATGGTGTTTCCACATTTATAAACAAGAATTCCTTTTGTATGAGAAGCTCCCTTGGAGATTTCTGGATTGCCTAGAAGCTAAATAAACTAAATTTTTTTTTTAATTCTTTAATCCTGCTTCTGCCTGTTCTTGAGCCACTGAAATCAAGATTTTCCCATGGGCAGAGAACCAAAGCAATTCCTCTCAGCAAACTCTGACTTACTGTCCAGGTTCTGACACGTTCTTCTGCCAACAGAAAATAAGTGAGAACTCTTCCAATGAGCGGTGGCACCTCTTCTCATTTGTAGAAGGGAGTGTCAGCCTGAAACTAGTGGCCAAGTGTTTTGACGCAAAAAGCAAGAATTTCAGGCCAACTGCAGCCAAGTAGGCTATTCTTAGATGTGCATAGGAGGCTGAGAGGTCTCTGTGTGGGTTGTTGGGAAGTGGTTAGGGATTTGTGACTTTTAAGTGGCTCTTGAAAAATGTTTAGAGATGAACAAGCCCCTGCGAATCCCATTCATTGCAGATGCTCAGTACCCCATGACATTCAGAGCCCTTCTCAAATAGCCGCTGGTTTCTAAGGTCTTCCTTAGCCACTCAAGTATCAGCATGGACTAACCTTCCCACTCCTGACCGCTTTACTCAGGAACGTATTTGTACAGTCTGTTTAGGCTGCTACAACAAAGTACCACAGATCAGGCAGCTCATACCCCATGGAAATCTACTTCTCAGGGTTCTGGAGGTCAAGGAGTCTGAGATCAAAGTACCAGCAAGGTCACAGACATGTGGAAGGGAGTTAAAGAACTCTTTGGAGCCTCTTTCATAAGATATTCATTCCATTCATGAGGGCTCCAGTCATGACTTAAACACCTCCTAAAGGTCTCACCTTTTAATACTATCATCTTTGGGGGTTAGGATTCCAACACATGAGTTTGGAGGAGACGCCAACATACAGACCATAGCAGAGGACGTCCTAAGTAGCACATGGAGGATACCTTTGTGGAGTCATGTTGACACGATCTTTACCCTGGTTGAGTTTTCAGAAGTAGCTTCTGAGATAATTGCTAACTAGCTGTGGAACTCTGGGCCAGTGGTGTTCTGTGGACCTCAGTTCTCATGACTTTAAAATGGATACAGGCCATCGGAAGCACATAGATGTGAGAGGAGAGCTGGGATAAATCAACGGGGAGTGGAGAGAACCAGGGGACTCCAGAGACTGCCAGCGTGCCCAGCTCGCTTTACACCATCTCTTGCATCCGTGTAGACTTTTATTTTCCTCTCTCCTTCTGCCTAGACTGGACAGGGCCCTTTTGCTATTTCTTAGTTGAGTTAGCTCCTCCAACAAGATTCTGCAACTCCCGATTCCTCCCTCATGTTCACAGGAACGGCTGGAACCCTCAGTCAGTGCCTACTCTCGTGAAAAGTGCCAGCACCTGACATGTGGGCCACCCTTTTGGAACCTACTTCTCCATTCCCCTGTAATGCTACTTGTGTTCCGCTTTATAAAACGGCAACAGAGGGTGGAGAACTGAGGACTTGGGCAGTTTCCAGACAACTCAGGGCAAAAGCATCACGATTGAGAGGGAAGATTTCTGGCTTAAACTACTCAAATAATTGCTCAGCTGCGTACTTCAGAATGTACCAGCAGAAGCATTTTGTCTTTCAGCCTTCAGGACATGGCTATGAGATCATCATGGCTCAAAGTCCTTCAAAACACTTACTATTCGCCGAATAGAGGTGGCAAGCTGAGTAGATCAGGCGTGGGGAGAAGAGCTGCTATTCTATTTTGGGAACTCGTGTGTTCACAAAGAGCCAGGTCTTGGAGACACAGTGGTAGATCTGATGTCCTCATGCCTTTGACATCTGAGCAGGAGCTGCTGGAGTCCCATCACATTGAAGAGCCACTTGAAAAGGCTTCATGGTTCGGGATGCTGTGCTTCCTTCCACAACCACTGCCTTCAGTCTCTGTGAGGCTCTTGTTGCCTTAAAGGCTTCCAGGACCTCCAAGGTGTTTTATCAGTGCCTCACAGGGTCAGTCCCTAACAGACTAAGCTGAAAAGAGAGAGAAGTAAATAAACTTAACAAGCTGCTGAATGTTGGTGTCTCAACCAAGTCACTCATCATTCTATTTGGAAGCAGTGTCTCTTTGGACAGGCTGGGCAGAGAGGGGGCTGTCTCCTTTTTTTTGTGACCGGAAGAGAGGTGTATCATTGAGCAATTACAAAACAGTGTAATTTCCATAACTGTGCAGATTCATTCATATTGTTAATTCCATGATGTGTGTTTACAGTAACACAAGGACTGGAGATAAGCCTTGTAAAGATGACCCTTGTGTTCAAATTCCCATTTCCTCATCTCTCCCTTTGAAATTAATCTAAAGTCAAAAAAAGAAATGTGTTGCCAAAAGAGAAGTGTCCAGAGATATAGTTGGAGTAAGAAGAAACTTAGAAAGAATCTGAGTCTACAGTGAGGTCCACAAAGACCAACATTTGGCATGGCAACCCATTCCAACGTTCTTGCCTGGAGAACCCCATGGACAGAGGAGCCTGGCCGGCTACAGTTCACGGAGGCACAAAGAGTTGAACATGACGGAAGTGATTTGGTACACACGCATGCAAACTGAAACTAGCAGAGGCAGAAAGATGAGTAAGAAAATTTTTACTTCCTCCAGTGCTATTATTTGAGATTTGTTAAGAATAAGAGAGTATACTTTATTTATCCAGATATGAGTTGTTTAAAACATGGAAAGTATAAAAATATCCAGATTTTTTTTTTAACTGAAGTATAGTTGATTTACTGGAGAAGGCAATGGCAACCCATCCAGTGTTCTTGCCTGGAGAATCCCAGGGACGGGGCAGCCTGGTGGGCTGCCAACTGTTGGGTCGCACAGAGTCAGACATGATTGAAGTGACTTAGCAGCAGCAGCGGCATAGATTTACAATGTTTCGGGCATACAGCAAAATGATTCAGTTTTAAACACACACACACATATATTCTTTTTCAGATTCTTTTCCATTATAGGTCATTACAAGATATTGAATATAGTTTTATTTCCTATGCACTAGGTCCTTGTCATTTATCTATTTTATATATAGTAATACCTAGATGAGGACTTCCCTGGTGGCTCAGACGGTTAAGCATCTGTCTACAATGAGGGAGACCCGGGTTCGATCCCTGGGTTGGGAAGATCCCCTGGAGAAGGAAACGGCATATTTTGAGGGAACTTGAAATTGTGAGGTGTACCAATATCCTTCTAATGCTGCAGAAATTCCACAGGTTCATAAATTTATTTAGCAAATGACTCTCTATTCAGCCATTTCCTATGGGACCTTGGACAAATCCCTTCACACTGTTGGACCTGGTATCTTCATTTGTAAATAGAAGAAGAAAGGTGATCAGATTGTATGGTTTTTAATCTCTACTTCATGTCTTGAGTTCTCCAAGTCCTGTGAAATGTTTTGAGAAACTATACTCACTTGTACCTAAGGCAGACCTGGGTGTGAATCTCAGTTCTGCTTACCAATGACCTTGAGTGATTCATTTGATTCTATGAGCCTTAACATCCTCAAATGTAAAAGGAAGTCATGGGTAACCTTCTTATATGTAAAGTATGAATATGTATATATAAATAAATGTAAATGTTTATGTATAAATAAATATGTGAAGTATAAAATACATGTAAACTATCTGCTTAAAAAATGAAAGATAGCCATGATCAGTGTGCCAGGCACTAATGGAGAAATACAAAAGGAAAATACAGGACATTGGATGGGCTTTCTAGAAATTTCCAGTCAGGTTGGGGACACTATTATCTATAATGATTTTTATAAATATCTCCCAGTCTCTGTTCAGTCACTATTACCTAATTTTGACTAACCATGAACATTTTTTATTAGCAAGAAATTTTTCCAAATCTTTTGAGATACAGCCAGCATATCTGTCCTAACACTGAATTCCCCAGCTTTAATACTTTCAGAAAACAATTTTTTCTCTTTTCACTGAGCTTATATTCACTCCTTGTAATTTGAATCATCCTCTTAACTCCTGGATGCTACCCTTTCTTCTCAAACAAGAGAGTCAGCTTTGGTTTTGACCAAGCCCATATCTTCCTGAATTTCTCAGTAAATCTCTTCTAATACTTCTCTTTTTCCAACATAAATAGTCTTTGTTCACTCATTGTCCCACCCTGCCTCACCTCTGACTCCAATTAGAGCAATATTTGTTTTCCCTTTTTAAGAATCTTTCTAGCTTCTACTACTCAGATATGAGGCAACCCAGCTCGTGTTAAAAGCCCTTCATTATGGTCACAGAAAATCCGCTCTGACAAGATCCACCTCGACAAGACTATGTTCCTGGATTTCCTTCCTCATTTTATCTGTCATCTCACTTTCTAGGTCACATCATTTCCCGGCATCTAACGTGTTGTCTGTTTATATATATATTTTAAAGAAACGGAGGCGTGGCATGTGGAATGAGTGCCTTGCGGGGTTGGGATACAGAAAAGGCTCTTCTAATGTAGGGGCACTTGCAATTTTCTGGAGAAGGAAGAGGAACAAACTCACACAAATAACCATTTCTCCAAAGAACCTGTCTATTTTGATGGGGATTTTAATTCTTTGAGACAGCCAATGGCTGTTCAAAGCCCAAATGTGGACTCCAATCAAGGCTTCAAGGAAGTGAGTAAGAATGTTTGCTGGATTATTCCAGAAACATAGACCACATCAGCATGGAAGGATTGGGGTTGGGGGGCTTGGGAATATGAGGACCCCAGGATAGGATGACCTTGCAAGTCCACCCTCTTAGGAAATAGCCAGTCAATGCATCAGGGTGGTCCAATACCATTATGCTGACATCCTGGTCCTCTGACCAGTCTGTCACCTGCTTTATAATAATGCAGACATGCCTCAGAGATATTGTGGCATTGGTTCCAGACCACTGCAATAAAGCAAGTATCATAATAAAGCAAGTCCCATGAATTTTTTGGTTTCCCAGTGCAGACAAAATACATGTTTATACTACACTGTAGTCTATAAGTTTGCAAAAGCATTGTATCTTTAAAAAAAAGAATATACCTTAATTTTTTAAATACTTTGTTGCTGAAAATACTGTCATCTGACAATGAGAGTTGCCACAAAAAAAAATTTCAATATCTGCAGAATACCATAAAGCAAGATGTCCTAAAACAAGGTCTGCCTCTGGTGCTATTTATTGACTGTTTATAGCTTCCAGTACTGTGCTAAGAAGGTGACAAGCACAATTACGTGGACGCTTTCCCAACCCCCTCAAAGGGAGGTTATGTTACTATGGTTCCCATATACAGTGAGGAAACTGAGGCCCCATAAGCTGAAATGACTTACGACAAGGTGCAGAGTAAAAGGCAGAATCAAGATATGTCATGGGCCGTGAGGCTCAAGTCCAAGCTCTTAGCTTAACTTGGTTAGTGTTATGGGTTGACTCGAAATGCCCCCCACCTTCTCCATCAAAAACCCAGACATGTTGGAGCTGACCCTCAGGATTTTGAGATAAAGTGAGGTCCTTAAGGTGGACCCTAATCCAGTATGATGAATATCCTTATAAAAGGGGAAATTTGAACATGGAGAGAGACATGCACATTGGGAAGATGATATGAAGAGACATAGGGAGAAGATGACCATTGACGGGCCAAGGAGACAACTTCCCTGGTGGTCCAGTGGTTTAAACTCCATGCTTCCAATGCAGAGGTCATAGGTTCAATCCTTGGTCAGGGAACTGAGATCCCACATGCTGCAAGGAGTGGCCAAAAATTAAAGAAATAAACAGATAGATAGATAAGCCAAGGAGAGGGGCCTACAACAAGATTCTTCCTCACAGTCCTCACAAAGAATCAACCCTGTCTACAAACTGATTTCAGATTTCTGGCCTGTGAAACTGTGAGACCATATACTTCTGTCACTGAAGTCTCCTAGTCCGTGGTATTTGGTCATGGTAGCCCTAGCAAGATAATATAGTCAGTGATCCTTGTGAAGCAAAGGCACTCCAAAATTCATTCAGCAAAAACTCATGTTTTCTCTTTCAACCTGATTATTTGACCCTGGCCGGAGTTCATTCAGGCCTTCCCAAGTGGCGCTAGTGGAAAAGAACCTGTCTGCCAATGCAGGAGACCCAAGAGACACGGGTTTGATTCCTGGGTCAGGAAGATTACCTGGAGGAGGGCATAGTAACAACCTCCAGTATTCTTGCCTGGAGAATCCCATAGACAGATGGGCTACAGATGAACCTGATGGGCTACAGTCCATGGGGTCGCAAAGAGTCAAGTATGACTGAAGCAACTTAGCATGCACTTGTGGGGTTTGTTCACATGCATTTAAATCCTAGGACTGCAGGGAATAAACCAACAGGGTTTAAAGTATTCTTCAACAAGAATGTATAACATACACCCAGGTTCTGGTATCAGCAGCAGGGCCCAGAGCAAAGGCAGCTAAAGTCCCCCAGAATACACTCACCAGCAGGCAAGTCACCAAGGTTTGCATAAAAGAGAATAGCTTAGTGTAATTTAAAATCACCACCTAGAGGGACACTCAAATTCTCCTCCTGCTGTTTAGACTTGGGTCTGGGGCTTCAAGAAAGAGGACCATGGAGTCTTCCCCGGTGGTCCAGTAGTTAAGACTCTGAGCTTCCAGTGCAGGGGGCACAGGTTCAATCTGGTTGGGAAATTAAGATCTCACATGCTTAGGGCAGCCAAAAAATTAAGAGAGAGGACTATGGGTGAATAATGTGAGCACAATGTCCACATGGCATTTAAGTAGCACACTGCTTACAGATAGATCCATGTTGACTCTCACTGACTACTGTTTCATCCAAGTATATGTTCTATCAAGTGTGGACTCAGGACCAGATTCCTAGATGAGCTAATGAGCCTTAACACCTTAACAAAGCAATATCTGACATCCTCTGGTTAAACAATATTGGCCAACTACACACTTGTTCTTTCCCTACCTTTCCTTCCTTTTTCCTTTCCTCCCTTCCTATTTGTCTATCTACTATGAGTATACACTTTTCATATTTCCATTCTGATCTGCATATATCCATGAAACGTATTAGATCTGGAGGGCTGCTGTAACAAATTTTCATACATTTCGTGGCTTAAAACGATAAAAATTTATTCTCTTGTAGTTCTGAAGGCCAGACACCCCAAATCAAGGTGTAGAATGGTTGATTCCCTTCTGGGATCTCAGAGGGAGAAACTGTTCAGTTCCACTCTCCTAGATTCAGGTGGTTGTCAGCAATCCCTGGCATTCCTTGGGTTGTAGCAAAATAATTTCAGTCTCTGCCTCCATCGTCACATGGAATTCTTCTCATGTCCAAAGTCCCCTCTTCTGGATTTAGGGCCCAATCTTATATGGTATGGGCTTCCCTAGAGGCTCAGTGGTATGGAATCTGCCTGCAAATTCGGGAGATGCATATTGGATCCCTGAGTGGGAAAGATCCCCGAGAGAAGGAAATGGTAACCTACTCCAGTATTCTTCACTGGGAAATCCCATGGACAGAGGAGTCTGAGGGTCTACAGTCCGTGAGGTCATAAGAGTTAGACATGACTCTGACTAAACACAACAACAAATCTGGTATGATCTTGTTTTAACTTGACTACATCTGCAGAGACTTACTTCCAAGAAAGGTCATGTTCACAGGTTCCAGGTAGACATGAAATAACTTTGTGGGGACACTATTCAACCCAATGCAGAAAGTGGCTACCACCAAGCATGAAGCCAGTGCCCTGTCTCCTCACCATGGGCTCCCTTCCAAGAGCCCTTTCAGGTCAAAACCGGTGTCAAGGACTGGTTGTAGTGGGGCCAGCTGGCTCCCAGATTATGTTGGTTCCTCAACTCAGAACCAGCTTATAGCTGGAGGTCACACCTGAGTTGGAGTTTCAAGTTCCCTCACAATAATAAAACATTGATTCTGCCTAAGAAGTCATCCTACCATTTCGTCACCCTAGGACATCACTAGACTTCCTGATGGGGTTGAGCTGCCCTAATGCACAGGAGCCCCTTGGATCCTCCTGTAGACCAATTGCCCTCTGCTTAGTTAGATCTGGTTGCCAAGCCAGCTCACAGAAACTGGATGCTATTTACATTTCTTTCTTTGACAATACTGAATCATGTGACTGGAATGTACAGGAGAAGGACCTAGTGAATTTGTGGCATTTATTTTCAAGACTGAATGAGTCCAGCAAATATCCAGTATAGTCCACATTCTTCTTTGTTCTTTCTTTTTTAAAAAACATACATTTAGACTCACTGGAAAAGACCCTGATGTTGGGAAAGATTGAGGGCAAGAGGAGAAGAGGGTGACAGAGGATGAGATGGTTGGATGGCATCACTGATTCAATGGACATCAGTTTAAGCAAATTCTGGGAGATAGTGAAGGACAGGGAAGCCTGGCTTGCTGCAGTTCATGAGGTCACAAAGAGCTGGACACAACTTAGCAACCAAATGACAACAGTAGTTATTAACATGGAAAAGTATCTGAAAGCTATTTTGTTTAAAAAATAGTAGATGACAAAAAAGTATATATAATTTGGTCTCAGTTGTGTGGAGAGTAAATATAGCGATACTTTTATAAGTAATAATAACAAGCAAATATTAAACACTTTTGTGCTCCCATTAATGAACATTTTACATATTTTAATCCTCACAACAGCCCTGCTGCTGCTGTTGCTAAGTCGCTTCAGTCGTGTCCGACTTTGTGTGACCCCATGGACTGTAGCCCACCAGGCTCCCCATCCCTGGGATTCTCCAGAAAAGAACACTGGAGTGGGTTGCCATTTCTTTCTCCAATGCATGAAAGTGAAAAGTGAAAGTGAAGTCGCTCAGCCGTGTCTGACTCTTAGCGACCCCATGGACTGCAGCCCACCAGGCTCCTCCATCCTTGGGATTTTCCAGGCAAGAGTACTGGAGGGGGGTGCCATTGCCTTCTCCCAACAGCCCTATGAAGGGTCTATTTTAATCCTTACTTTAGCACTTTCTGTTTTTTTAAGATCTATTTCTGGCTGTATTAGGTCTTAGTTGTAGCACACAGGATATTTCCTTGAGATGTGCAGGCTTCTCTCTAGCTCTGGCTTGAGGGCTTACTTGCCCTGTAGCATGTGGGATCTTAGTTCCCCAGTGAGGGACCTTATTCTCGTCCCCTGCATTAGAAGGTGTATTCTTAACCACTGAACCACCAGGGACATCTCTCACTTTCAATAGAGTTGGCTAATCTGCTACATAAATATTAAACATGACATATTGATATTCACAAATCAGAGGGAAAGAGTTGTATTTAAATATTTTAAAATAGAAATTAAATTTTGTGAATCTATAGAAAATCATAAATATAAATTTTAAATAAGCTTTTAGGTGTCTTTATTATATTTGGGGACTTGGGGGAAATATTTGATTCTTCCCTAAGTAGAAAGTATTTTCTTCAGGAATGTTCCCTGGTTTTTGAACTTATATTCCCATCCTTTGATTCATTCAATTTTTGGCCATTCTTTCATCAAGTTTAAAAAAACTCTTAGAGGAAGAAGGGTTAAGAGCAGCTCTGATTTTCATGGGGAACAGCCAACTTCTTCTTTCCAAGATCTGCTGTGTACTTCCTGCTTCTCTCACTGGGGGCAAATAAAAAACAGGAGATTTAAGAGATAAATTATCCCTGTGAAAGTCCCCCAGAACGGAGTAAAAATAATTGAAAAATGATAACAAGTGGCTGAAATGTTTGGAGAGATAAATGTGATTTATCATAGAGCACATAGGCACAGACATGAAACTGTAACTACAGACCTTCCCTTAACATCTGTGTGACCTAAGGAGCATCCACAAAGCTTCCACTGCACGCAAAAACCCATGTATTTCTGGTTGGAGATGAACCCCGGTTTGTGTTCTACTTTCTCAGAGGCACCTTTTAATTTTTTCCTGTTTTGTGTTTTAATCCATCTTGAGAGGTATTTCTTAAGATCTCAAGCAAAAACTTGAGAACAAAAGCAGCTCCAAATCTGTACATGGTGAAGGCTATACGTTTTTGAGTCTTCATGTGAGATGTGAAAGATTGTTTTATGTAAGACGGTTTTTCCTTCTCAACGTATTTGCTTAAGAAAAAGGGGAGAACAGAACATATGCTTATTGCTTCATTGTTATCAGTGAGTTAGTTTTAAGTTTCTGCCAGCACAGTATTTTCCCTTCTTATAGCTGATTTTCTCACCATCCTGTGACAGAATATGAGACAAGCACCGCCACTAAAGAGATAAAGGTTTCCAAGAAGAGCCTTGTGCGCTTTGGTATGGAAATGGAAGGTTTATGCTTCTTTGAGTTTTTTTTTTTCTTTTTCTTTTTTCAGTTTAGCAGCCAAGAATTCAAGAGTTAAGGCTGATAAAACTGCATTAAGATTATCTCACCTGCCCAAGTGTGGGAGAAAACATGAGTCCAGAATAAATTGCTTTTCTCAAAATAGAAAGACTTTTCTGGCTTTATTTGGCCTGGGAACAAAGCCGAAAGGTAGGCGAGGCTTCCTCCCCCCACATCCCCTTCTTGGATGGCTGGGAGCTCAGAAACTGGGAATCCCCCAACACCTGAATGGGTGAAATGAGGACTTGGGCTCCCCCAAAGAGCAAGGGGCAGGATGGGATACAGGAAGCCATGATGGGGGCTACTCCTGTATTCTTGAGGCTCATAGACTCATATACCATCAAAAATTCTGATTCAGGACCTGGCACCTCATTTTGAACAGAGTCCCCAGTCATTATTTGTTGAATTGCAGTCTAATACATATATCTGTAGGTGTTTTAAAGACATACTTTCCATAAACAAAAATACCTTTCAGGCAAAGCCAACATCAATTCCAACAAGTGTGTATCAGTTCAGTTCAGTCACTCAGTCGTGTCTGACTCTTTGCGACCCCATGAATCGCAGCATGCCAGGCCTCCCTGTCCATCACCAATTCCTGGAGTTTACCCAAACTCATGTGCATCAAGTCAGTGATGCCATCTAGCCATCTCATCCTCCGTTATCCCCTTCTCTTCCTGCCCCCAATCCCTCCCAGCATCAGGGTCTCTTCCAATGAGTCAGCTTTTTGCATGAGGTGGCCAAAGTATCAGTCCTTCCAATGAACACCCAGGACTAATTTCCTTTAAGATGGACTGGTTGGATCTCCCTGCAGGCCAAGGGACTTGCAAGAGTCTTCTCCAGTACCACAGTTCAGAAGCATCAGTTCTTCGGTGCTCAGCTTTCTTCACAGTCCAACTCTCACATCCATACATGACCACTGGAAAAACCATAGCTTTGACTAGACGGAACTTTGTTGGCAAAGTAATATCTCTGCTTTTTAATGTGCTAGCTAGGTCAAACTACCATTGCACNAATAACAATTTTTTTAAGACAGCTTGGGATAAGAATGACCTTGAAAAATGTATTTTGCACATGGTCCATTGGTGAATTTTTTGCTGTTCTTTTTTTTTTAATGGGAAGCTATCGTTTTAGGAGATAATATAGTAACCCTCAGTTAATTCATATGCTGCTGTTCAATCGAGTTTGAAAGCTGAAGGCCAGGAGGTTGTGCTGTAATGGAAAAAAGCTTTTTAACTAAAAGCCAGGAGACCTGGGTTCTAATATCAGCTGAGCCGCTGCCTCGCTGTGAGACGGTGGGCAAGTTGCTTAACCTGCCTGTGTCTCAGTGCCTTCATCTCTAAAATGGAGACAAGGGCCCTGTCCTCGCACTCTCGGGGTTCTTGGAAGGATGAAAAGCAGTGACAGAAGTGGAAGGCTCGGGTGAATTAGGAGCATGGTCTATTTACCATGTGTTTGCTTTATATGGTTTTGTCTGTGCCCCCTTCAGACACCAGACACCTGGCTTTGCTTCAGGAACAAAACTGAATATAAGGCTTATGATCCTGGCTATTGAGTCTGGTCGGCCTGGGTTTGAATCCTGGCTTCACTATATAGGCTGAGCAATCTTGGGCAACCACATAACCTCTATCAGTAACTGCATCTGTAAAATGGATGTCATGAAATCTACATCTTTGGGTTGTTGTGAAGCCTAAGTGAGTCACAGAGACTCAGTAAGTATAATAAGGGCTTAATAAAAAAATCCTCATACTTCTTGGGGCTAGATATATAAGGAGACTTTCTTTTATGGAAATTATAAAGGCATTACTATGTCCCAAGTCCGTTCATCAGGTCTCTGTGTTTAGATAAATGATGTGTTAGTTGCTCAGACGTGTCCGACTCTTTGAGATCCCACGGACTGTAGCCCGCCAGGCTCCTCTGTCCATGGGATTCTCCAGGCAAGAATACTGGAGTGGGTAGTCATGCCCTTCTCCAGGGGATCTTCCCAACCTAGAGATCGAACCTGGATCTCCCACACTGCAGGCAGATCCTTTACCATCTGAGCCACTAGGGAAGCCTCTTGATTGTGTAAAATAATTGGAAACCAAAACTTCAACTGACTCCTGATCATGTGATCCAAATAATTCAGCTAGTGTTCAAGTTGGAAATTTCTCCAGTCCCTCCAAAAGCCACAGATTCCTAAGGACAGAGAGAATACAACCAGTAGAGGTATGTTAGCAGAGCATGCAGCAGACACGAAAGAGCTCCTTAAGCACCAGCACAGAACAAATATGGGCAGTTTAGCCCCCAAATGGAATCATGTGGAGCTGCCCAAATAGTTGTTAACGGGTTTAAAAACACAAATATTGAAATTCTGAAGAGAGATGAGAATTATTAGAAATTGCATTTAAAACCAAGGTAGTAAAGTATATATTCAGATTTGTGATACATATACATATTTATTATAATACATATATACTGATAATACTTATACTTTACTAAAGCAAAGTATATGCTTTTATACTAACTATATATATATTAATAGTATGAGTATATATTATACTTATTTTTCACAAGATATATATTTGAGTTCAATAAACATAAAATATTGTTCAATACTGTCTGTTGCATGCAGTTAATTCTCAAGTTTCCATTTAAATCTCCAATGTAGTGTTCTCCATCAAGTTCCAAAGAGATAGTCCCAATTTTCTCCTGTAGAAAATCTCTTGGGGAATCGTGTGCGTTGGAAGGATGCCAAACTGGAGGAAGGGAGACCAGTTAGAAGGCTTTGAGGTAATCCAGGCAAGAGATGGTGGATGATGGGTGACGGTGGTTGGAAATTGGAGAGTGGTACTGGAGATGCTACAAAACCAATGGATTTAGACTTGTGAAAGAGTCAGAGGCAACAGGAAGTGGAGATGGGTTGGATGTAGTCTTAAGCCGTCAGGACTGGAAGCAGAAATTTGAGACTCACTATAGAAATCATGGAGATAAATGAGACCACCTAAAGAGAGTGTAGAGCGTGAAGAGAAAGAGTCAGGGATGGAATCCTGAAGAATATCAAAGTGTAATTGATGGCAAAAGAAACAAAGCAAAGGTGTGACTGGAGTAGTAGGAAGAAACCAGAAGAGGGTAATTTCTAGAAGCCAAGGCAAGAGAATTCTGTAAGAAAGGAGTAACACTGCTGTCAAAAACCCAAGAGTAGGGGATGGAGGATTTAAGCTGACAGCTAAGGGGTGTGAGTTTTCCTTTTGAGGTGATGAAAATGTTCTAAAATTGATTATGGCAATTAATATCCAGAATATATAAAGAATTCCTACAACTTAACAACAACAAAAATACCTCAAACAATATAGTTCAAAAACGGGCAAAGAACTTGAATAGACATTTCTCCAAAGAAGATATTCAAATGACCAATAAGCACATGAAGAGATGTCTCACTCATTAGGGAAATGCAAACCAAAACCACAATGAGATATAACCTCCTACCTATTAGGATGACCACTATTAAAAAAGTATTGATGAGGATGTGGAGAAATTGAACCCTTGTGCACCATTGAATTGAATGTAAAATGGTGAGGCTACTATGGAAAATAGTATGGCAATTCCTCAAAATATTCAAAATGTAAGTACCTATGATCCAGCAATACCACTTCTCCATGTACACCCCAAAGAAATGAAAGCCAGGACTCAAAAAGATACCTGTACACCAATGTTAATATCAGCAACTAGCCACGATAACCAAAAGGTGATAACAATCTGAAGGTCCACAGATGGATAAACAGATGAACAAAATGTGATACATAGATACAGTGGAATAATATTCAGCCTTAAAAAGGAAAGCAGTTCTGACACATGCTACAGTACATATGAAGTTTAGGACATTACACTGTGAAGTAAGCCAATCACAAAAGGACAAATACTATATGATTCCACATATATGACTCACCTAGAGTAATCAAATTCATAAGAACAGAAAATAGAATGGTAATTGCCAGAGGCTGAGGGAAAGAGGGGAGTTATATATTAATGGGCTCAGAGTTTTAGTTTAGCAAGAAGAAAAGTTCTGAACAGAGATGGTGATGATGGTTGCATACCAATGTGAATGAACTTAACACACTAAAATGTAACTTAAAAATGGCTAACATGGTAAATGTTATGTTCTGTGTATTTTACCACAATAAAAAATACCCAAGTGATAACTGAAAAAAAAAATTACTAACACATATATATGGAATTTAGAAAAATGGTAGTGTTAAACCTGTACGCGAGACAGCAAAAGAGACACAGATGTATAGAACAGCCTTTTGGACTCTGTGGGAGAGGGAGAGGGTGGGATGATTTGGGAGAGTGGCACTGTAACATGTATGATATCATAAGTGAAACGAATTGCTGGTCTAGGTTCGATGCAGGATGCAGGATGCTTGGGACTGATGCACGGGGATGATCCAGAGAGATGGTGTGGGGTGGGAGTGGGGGGGGTCAGGATTGGGAGCTCATATACACTCGTGGCTGATTCATGTCACTGTATACCAAAATGAATACAGTATTGCAAAGCAAAACAAACTAAAAAATAAAAATTAAAAAAAAATTGTGGTGATAATTACACAACTCTGAATATACTAATGTACCTAAAATATGAATATACTAATTGTACCTTTTTAAATGGGTTTATTATATAGTATATGAATCATATCTCAAAAAATCTTCTTAAAAAAAAACTCAATAGTCAAGTAAGAATAGAACTGATCAGTGTTCATATGACAGTTACTAAGAAGTTGTCAGTGATGCTGGTAGCAGCAGTTTGAGTGTAAGGGTGGAGGTGGAAGCCACGTGATGAGTGAGGAGTGAGCAGGAAGTGAGGAGGGAGGGTGAGATCACCTCATCATGACTATACCCGGCCAGCCAGTGCCAGCCATGCTTTCAACAAGACTGGCTGGAGTGGGAAAGCAAAAGGCAGCAGTATCAGGAAAGGACAAGTGCCAATGGCTTCATTTTTTAAGAAGAGAAAGGCTGGCTTTTAAGAAGAGTGATTTGAGCATTTAACAGCCTATGGTTTAGTGACCTGGTTTAATCTCTATGATTTAGACTATGGTGGTTTAGTCACTAAGTCATGTCCAACTCTTGCGATCCCATGACTGTAGCCTACAAGCTCCTCTGTCCATGGGATTTTCCAGGCAAGAATACTGGAGTGGGTTGCCATTTCCTTCTCCAAAAAGTCTCTATGGGAAGGATCCAGGGGAAAGCGGAAGTGTGGCTTTACAAGAGAGGGGATCGCTGATTATTCCAAGTTTGAAGGAGGTTGGTGGAGCTCGTGGGTAGAGCTCAGTTTGTGGAACAGGGGGAGCGAGAGAGGAGAGAGAAGGTTCAGAGGCAAGTCTGTTTGTTGCTAGGATGGCAAGATGGTGAAGGAGTTCTGCTCTGATGATGTCTTTGATTCTTGGCAAAATCAGAAGTTGAGAATGAGAAGGAAGATGGCAGAATGGGAGGAAATCTGAGGAAGGTGGAAAAGGTTTGAAATATCTTCTGCAGAGAATGAGAAAAGAACCAGGTGGTGAAGGCTTTGTTAGGATTAACAAGTATAAATCTGTGGTGGTTTCACTTCATGAGGCCCCTCACAACCCAGCCATAAGAAATTGAACTCTCTTGCCTCTCTCCTCAGATGCCTTCGGCTCCATACTTGCCTGTTTCCTTTCCTCCACCTTCCACCCAAGAGGATCTGCTCTGGGGAGCATCCCTCATCTTGCTCTGGGCTGGACTGTGTCTGCTGCCATCGCCCTGTCTGACGCCCTTGCCTGAACCACCACACTGAGCCCAGACGAATCCTGCAGAAGAGCAGCTCCCATCACATCTCTTCACAGCTGGCTTACAATGACATACGATGTCCTCAGCCCAACCTTGGAAGCTCTCTACAACAGGCCACCTTTACAGCCTCATCGTCTCGTTCTCCCTCAGCGTATCCTAACTTGTATCATACTGACTCTTTCCTGTTCACCAGATATGCTTGCATTTCCCTGCCTTGGAATCTCCACTCATGTTGTTCACCCTGTCCAGACCAGAATGCTCTCGCCACTCACTTACCTCTACCCAATCTCATCTACCATTGAAGAACAATCTCTTGTTAAAATTTGTATGATTCTTTGAATCGGTTCTATCCCCAAATTGGATAATAACCTCCCTTTTCCATGGCTCTCAGCTAATATTTCTCTTATTTCCTGGCTCCTTTAACAGATTAGTTGGGAGCAAAGATAGTGCCTTTTACAGAGTAGGTACTCAATAAGAATTTGTTGCATTGCATTGCAATACATTAATGACTGAATTTGGAAGGGAAGCCATGTCTAATAGGACTTTAGGGAGACTATTCTTTAACCAATGTGGCAATAACTGATGAGCTTGTGAGCTCTATTCCCTCCAAACAGTGCCTTTTTTATGTACGTGCTACATCTTTGTGGCAATACAGAATTTAAAGTTTATAATTTAACTATTTATTAGTGTATAATTCAGTGCCATTAAATATACTCACAATAGATGAGGAAACAATGGAAACAGTGAGAGACTTTATTTTCTTGGGCTCCAATATCACTACAGATGGTGACTGCAGCCATGAAATCAAAAGACGCTCCTTGGAAGAAATGCTATGACCAACCTAGACAGCATATTAAAAAGTAGAGACGTTACTTTGCCAACAAAGGTCCATCTATCAAAGATATGGTTTTACCAGTAGTCATGTATGGGTGTGAGAGTTGGACCATAAAGAAAGCTGAGTGCTGAAGAATTGATGCTTCTGAACTGTGGTGTTGGAGAAGACTCTTGAGAGTCCCTTGGACGGCAAGGTGATCTTACCAGTCCATCCTAAAGGAGATCAGTCCTGAGTGTTCATTGGAAGGACTGATGTTGAAGCTGAAACTCCAACACTTTGGCCACCTGATATGATGAACTGACTCATTGGAAAAGACCCTGATACTGGGAAAGATTAAAGGCAGGAGAGGAAGGGGATCAAAGAGGATGAGATGGCATCACTGACTGATGGACATGACTTTGAGCAAGCTCTGGGAGTTGGTGATGGACATGGAGGCCTGATGTGCTGCAATCCATGGGGTCACAAAGAGTCGGACACAACTGAGTGACTGAACTGAACTGAACTGAAATATACTCACTATGCCATGTACCCATCCCCATTATCTCTACCCAAACTGTTTTCATCAAACCAGTCTTCACTGGTTATGATCCCTGTAGCCATTGAACAATAACTTCCCCCTTCCCAGGCCTCTAGCCCCTGGAACTTCTAGAATTCTACTTTCTGTCTCTATGAATTTGCCTTTTCTAGATACCTCAAATAAGTGGAATCATACAAATATGTCCTTCTGCGTCCGGCTGATTTCACTAAGCATGTTTTCAAGGACCATCTACGTTATAAGTGAGTGAAAGTCACGCAGTCATGTCCCACTCTTTGTGAACCCATGGACTATAGAGTCCATGGAATTCTTCAGGCCAGAATACTGGACTGGGTAGCCTTTCTCTTCTCCAGGGGATCCTCCCAACCCAGGGATCAAACCCAGGTCTCCCGCATTGCAGGTGGATTCTTTACCAGCTGAGCTATCAGGGAAGCCCTATCTATGATGTATGCCAAAATTTCATTTCTTTTTATGGCTGAAGAGTATTCCATTATATGTATAAACCATATTTTGTATATTCATTCACCTGTCAGGACTTTTCAGCTATTTGAGTAATAGTGCTATTAACATTATTTTGCAAACGTCTCTTCTAGTCTCAGCTTTTAATTGTTTTGGATACATACCTAGGAATGGAACTGCTAAGTCATATGGTAGTTCTGGCTTCCCAGGTAGTGCTAGTGGTACAAAACCCGCCTGAAAATGCAGAAGACATAGGTTCGATCCCTGCATTAGGAAGATACCCTGGAGGAGGGCATGGCAACCCCCTCTAGTATTCTTGCCTGGAGAATCCCATGAACAGAGGAGCCTGGTGGGCTACAGTTCATGGGGTCTCAAAGAGTCAGAAACAACTGAAGTGACTTAGCACATGCGAGCACACATGGTAGTTCTGTGTCTGACTTTTTGAAGAGCTGCCAACTTTCTTTCCACAGAGGCTGCACCATTTTACATTCTCACCAGCAAAGCACAGCATTCCAGTTTATCTACATCCTCACTAACACTTGTGCTATTGGTTTAAAAATTACAGCCATCCTTGAAGGTGTGAAATAGTAAATCACTGTGCTTTCACTTGCATTTCTCTAATGATTAGTGATGATGAATATCATTTCACTTGTTTGTTGGTCATTCATCTATCTTCTTTAGCAAAACGTCTACTCATGTCCTTTCCCCTTTTTTGAATTGGGTTGTTTACTTCTGTGGCTGAAGGTGTCTTCTTGTTTTTTAAAGGTGTGTAGGAAACATAATAGAAAAATGACCTCTGGTCACTTCATGCTTGGTGTGAACCAGTATTCACTATTCCATTTACTATTGAACTCCAAAATAAACACATCATTCTCTTTGTATCCTTTTCTTTTCTTGGAGTGTCAGAATTTTCTAAGATCTCAAAGAATTCCTCCATTGAGATGCTTGAACCAGACCTTCCAGGAAGCAGCCTAGGATTACTGATCTGCGTAGAGCATTTCAACATCACAGAATAATCTGGAAATATGGTGTCAGTTTACCTCAGATTTCATCCAGGACTCAATATAGCTTGAGGAAATGAAAATTAGTTCTTGTTGGGGACTTTCCTGGTGGTCCAGTGGCTAAGACTACACACTCCCAATGCAGGAGGCCTGGGTTTGATCCTTGGTCAGGGAATTAGATCCCATGTGCTGCAACTAAGGCCTGGCATAGCCAAACAAATAAATAAAAATAAATATTTTTTTAAAAAATATTAGTTCTTATTATAGGTTGATTTGTGATTTGTGTCCACTGCAAAATTTATATGAAGTCCTACTTATTTGGAGATGGGGTCTTTTTAAAGAGGTAATTAAATTAAAATGAGGCCACTAGGATGAGACCTAACCCAGTGTGACTGGTGTTCTTCTAAAAGGGGGAAATTTGGACACCCATATGCACAGAGAACTCCATGTGAAGATGAAAGCAGAGATTGGGGTGACATATCTACAAGCTAAGGAACATTGAAGTTGACAGCAAACTTCCAGAAGCGAAGAAAGAGCCACAGAGCAGAGGCTCCCTCACCAGCCTTTACACAGAACCAGCCCTGCCAACACCTCGATCTCGGACCTCCAGCCTCTGGAGCTGTATGATAAGAAGTTCCTGTCATTAAAACCACAGTTTGTTACAGAAACCCTAGCAAATTAATGCCGTCCTACTCCTCCAGAAACAGTCAAAAGTCATTCCTGTTGTGTGTAGAAGTTGTTTTGTGTTTAATAATTTTTAAAAAGTGACATTCCTTACCAAGTTTACCAATGCTTCCCTCTTGATAGTATTTTTTTTTTTAATCTTTTTATTTGGCTGCATGGGGTCTTAGTTGCGGCATGTGAGATCTGGTTTCTCAACCAGGAATAGAACCTCAGGCCCCCTGCATTGGGAGCACAGACACCTAGCCACTGGACCACCAGGGAAGTTCCTAGTTCAAGTATTTTTCCACAGCTTCCCTATGAATTACATACCAACAGAGAACCCCACCCAATGTCAGCCAGTGAAATTCTGAAACTGCATAATAGCACATAGTAGCCAGGAACTAGTGGTGTATTTATCTAAATTTTTAAACACCAACACTCCTCTAGAAAGTAGTCAGGTTCAAAAATCACTACAAAATGAAACAGGCAGGAAGGCAAGAACAGAAAGGTAGGACACTTTATGCTAGATTTCTTTCAGAACACTGATCCTATTTTAGTCAGTCGAAGTGAATTAGTAAGGCAACTGGCCTGTGACAACTATTTTTATTTCCAGAAAATCAGTGTTTTCCTGATCCTGCTAAATTTAAGGTAAGCAGTTCTTTTTCAATATTGTTTTGGCAGAACGTCAAACAACTGGCATGTGTGGGGCACTTTCATGTCTCTAACCCCGCAACTTAGAGGTTTTCAAAACAACATAGCTTTCATGAAACAAGTTAGGTGCGGGTGCAAAGACATGTGAGGGTCAGATTGTCGTGGGATCATGGTTCCTCGTGGCTCCATCATCCCATTGCTGTCTCTTCCCTCCGCCTTTGCTTGTTTGCTTTCCCCTTTTTCCACCCCTCTATTTTCCTATTCATCGTGTCATGAAGGGAAACTCACAAAGGGTCAATTCTGCCCAGCATGGTTCTAGTGGAGATACGAATCACCATCAGCAGCAACTACATGAAGTGGATAAAAATTATAGGATGCTTTTCTCAAAGGGAGTTACAGAAATAGAATATGTCACAACCATCCCGAAGATTGAGACCTGATCAACACTTGAAGGGAATGAAGCCACAGCTCCTGGGGCTGTGTCTTTGGTCAAAGGTAGCCATTATCTTGGGACGATTAACTCCAGTGTCTTCACTGAAAACAGATTCTTCTCTATTTGTCAGATGGAAAAATGAAATTCTTCCATTTCCAAAAGAGGTAGTTACTAAGAATACTTTTACCCAACAAAATTATTTTCTTCCTCACCTCCTGGGCCTGAAGGTTGCACTGGCTGCCTCATGGGGTAGGCAGTTCATTGGGGAGAAATCTCTCATCTATAGTCTCGTCACTTGCACACTTGGTGCTTTGTCTCTCGGGGACTTTTAATGGAAACAGGTTCATTGTGATTTCAATGTGGATGGATTTGCTTTTTTTTTCTGCTTGGAAAAATTTTCATGAAGAGTCTCCACAAAAATGTAATGCTGGTTCGACCTATGCTTTTCACAAAGCTATATACCTTCTTAGCTGTGAGAAGTTGAAAACAATGGTTACAATGCTTCCAGTAAGAAGCAACCATACTAATAAACAGAGCCTTAGCAAACATGTGCCAAAGTGTATCAGCTTGATTCCTGCCTTTGCTCTCCTTATCTCAGTCCCTACATATGTTATAAATCACCCATGTCCTTGTCTGTTTACTAACATAGCCCTCCTGCCTGAGGTGCCAACATTCCTTTTGATTTGACACAATATGCTTTCATATTTCCACTGTGAGCTTTCTCATTTAGCCTAAATGCTACTCCTTAGCATGCTGTTGACTAGCTGTGTGACCTTGAGGAAACTGCTTAGCATCTCTGGGCCTTTATTCAACAAACACCTTGGACTACCTTGGATTAACACTATGATAGCACTCTAAGACAAGGCCCCTATTCTAAGAAGCTTCAAATTTAGTAAGAAAAAAATAAAGGGAGGGAAGGGAAGAAGGAGAAAGGCAAGAAGGAAAGAAAAAGGGGTCTGGTGTAAGTTAAGCTTTGAAAGGAAGCCAGGATTTAGTTCTTTCATCTTTCTGTATTAATAACACCAAAAGCAAGGGACCAAGTAAACTCTGCTGTGCCAGGTCACAGGCCAGCTTCTGGTCCTTATCTCTGAGGTCTTATCCTCCTCTTCTTTCTAAGAAACAGTTAGGCCTTGGAGTCAACTGTAGCTGGAAAATGAGGCAGAGGGAATGGTTGGTGATACTCAAAGAACTTCAGGAGGTAGACTGAGAAAATACATACACATCATCTGTGATGTATTTTTATGAGTATTGTATTATTTTATGAATTTTATTTTATTTTAGCATTTTTTAAATCCACCCCCTTTTTCTTTTACAAGAACAATCATGTTCCTTAGGGAAATAGAAGAAAAAAGGAGAAATCAGAAAAACACTCATGAGCTTGTGTACCCAGACAACCACTATCAACACCTTGTTGTTTTTGGTGGGGATCATTCCCCTCATTCTAAACCATGTGCAATTGCTTCAATTTACAACAAGTAGGATCATACTATTCTAATTGTTCTGATAGTTGTTTTTTCTTCCTAAGTAGAAATACAAAATTTATATTTTAGACACATTAATGAAAAATAGCTCCTATGTGTTGACTTTTCTAAATTAATATATTTCAGTTGCTCTCAGTGGCCAGTTCTGTAAAGCAAACAAGGGTCTATTTTGATGTGTGACACATTTTGCTCCCACCTCCTTAGAAAAGAAGAAAGGAAATTTAATACGGAAAGGCTATAGCATATGCATTTGTTCTTAATGTCAAAGTTCCAAGAATCAGGACTTTTATTACATTTATTCTCATTCAGTTTGAGGTCAGGAGGAGAAAAGATTTATGAACGAAGAAGATGTTTAATGATTGCCAAAACTGTATCTGTTTGCTTCTTAAGACCGATCTTTTCTACATGCCATAAAAAAGCTCCATCACACTGATAAATTGTTTCTAACCTTTGGATTAAGGACATAAATAAATTTGTTTTCATCAGGGCATGAGCTTTCACTGAGTAAAGATACATGGTTCAGATTTTCAAATGAAGGTCAAAATTCTTTGTTTTATAAATGACAAGAAGCATACCTGCTTTTCTCCAAATGACATGAAAATGTACTGGCTCACCCGCTTATCACTTGTGATGATCAGGAATATTGTTCCTCCTTGAGAGAGATCTGACCAAGGAGCATGTCAGTTCTCTGTTCTTGTACATTTATTTTGGGAGGGATAAGAGAGAAATTTTAGAGACTTCCTAGAAAGAGTTTGAGTTCAGCTCCACTGTTGTACTTTGGCTTCTCTTCGGAGAGGGTGACTGGTTTCCTCAGTCTGATGCCCTCTTCGGGGCACCATGATGTTCTTTAACTTCTGTGTCTTTGGGTAAAGGAATTAATCTTCACATGCCTGACATTGTTGTCTCAGTGTCTGGAAGACGAATACCGCACTTTCTTCACAGGCTGGTCTTGCCTAGTCTCAAACCTGGTGGTGGACATTGTAACCAGCATGGAGATGCTGGTTTTAAGAAAGGATGCTGCTCAGAACATCATTCATGCATGTTGCAGCCAAGTTGACCTTTTCTGTGTTGAGTCAGCTGTGTTTTCTGTGTCTTTAGTTTTACAGAAGTTTCAAACCCCTCTGGGTTGTTTTTTCCTTCCCTCTATTATTTAAGTTAGATTTAATTTCTCCTTCCATTTTCTTTTTACAACCACTATTTCCCTTGAATATTCAACACTGTACCTCCTCTTCACTGTGTTTTATGCCCCGATCTAAGGAAAACAGGAACCATGGGAGGTTGTATTCTGAAAGGACATGGAACAACATAATAGAAACCAGACATCACTTAATACTTGAGGTTGGAAAGTCATTGTCCCTGGTGATTCTCCCATTCCTTTCCCAGTGGAACCAGCACAGATGCCTCTGGCCAGGGCTCCTTCTGGGATGCTTTGATTCCAATCTGGAAGTCAAAGCAGTACAAGAGGTTATATAGATAGCCCAAATTATGCAAAAGAGTCCTTATTTTTGAAAAGCTTGGATTTGTGCCTTATCCCAGGGATCTAGCCTTCACATGACCAAAGATTTCTTGCTGGCGTCATCAAGCCTCATCCTAGGATTACTCACAAACCTGCCTTCTCCTGTTTCACAACATTCTAGGAACATATACCATATAATTTCCATCGTTAAATATTTCTTTTAGAGGTCAGATGATAAACATGATCCATATGCCACTCCACAGACTTTTTCAGTATTGTTCAGTAGAGGAAGAAATTTTAAGGCTGAATTAGAACAGATTAGGAAGTGTAAACAGTGGTTAATATGCCCATTCTACAGTTAAGATTTCATTAAGTATGCTTCAGTTTCTATTACCTATAAATGTATGAAAGTGAAAGTTGCTCAGTCATGTCTGACTCTTTGTGACTCCATATATGCACTTGTATAACTTGTGCTCAGCTGCTAAGTTGTGTCCGAATCTTTGTGACCCCATGGACTGTAGCCCACCAGATTCCTCTGTCTATGGAATTTTCCCAGGCAAGAACACTGGAGTGGGTTGCCATTTCCTACTCCAGGGGATCTTCCTGACCCAAGAATCGAACCCGTGTTGCCTGCGTTGTAGGTGATTCTTAACCACTACGCCACGTGGGAATCCCATAATTGTATAGAGTAGTCTGGAATTAAACAATAAATGTTACCTTTACTCCTTTCCTGTTTTCAGGGTTTATGATATTCATCTATTCAACAAATACATACTGAACATCTACTGTGTACTAGGCACTGAGTTTATCACTGGGAATAAGCACTGAAAAGACAGACAAATCCTTGCTGTCCTAGAGGGATATGTGCTGTTGACCATGAAAGCTGATTACTACATGTAAGAAAAAAGAAGAAAAAGTAAATTTTGGAAAAGACACCCTTTGCTGTCTTTCAGCTTAAAAACTAGTCTTCAGAGACCATGCCCAGAGTCTGAGAATCCAACAGCGATCCATTCCATGTGAAAGACTAACCTCGCTCATCATTTTGAAACACTCTTTTCTATTCTGATCAGTTGAAGTCCAGGCTTGAAGAGCTTTCGGCTTTTTATTTTTCTGGCTGTCTCGTCGTGTTTTTTAAACCATGACAGAAAAGGATTAATAGCCAAGAGAACAGAGGGCCTGACAACTCAATTCTGTCACCCATGAGTACTTATTAAGCTGCCACCTATACATAGCCCAATGCTAGATGCTCTTGCTAATGACACGTGTGTGTCTCTTCTCCCTGTGGGCTTGGCACACACCAAACTTAACAGAAAACTGCAGCTCCAAGGCCGATGGTGAGTGTGGGGTCAAGGCCTTGGGCAAAACTTCAACTGTGTGAAAAAAGAGGCAGATACAGGTCTAAGGTTAATTACATCCTGTGGAGCTCACACTTCTAAAGACATTGTGGGGAGGGGCTGGCTGGTGACCCTATGAAGGTTAATGGCACTATTATATATTGAAAGAGTCTATACTGTGTCAATAAAGAGTTAGACTTCTTTTTAACAATGACATAATTGACCATAGCTGTTCCTCCAGTGCACTGAGATAGGGCACTGAAGATGAGGGTTGTTATTAGAAGACACACCTGTACACACATCCACACACCTGTACACACCCCATGCACTTTGCCGAGAAGACTCACTTTCAAATGATCATGGCATCAGTTAAAATTGGGAGAACTTTATTATCCTTTTGGCTGTTGGCTGAAGACCGACAGACCAACTGCTGAAGCTTAGCATGGAGAGAGTTTAAGATTTTCTTAGGGTTGGATTTTAAGGTAAAGTAATAGTTTCCAAATCAGACCCAGGGAAGGCTTGGCTCAAGTGGTAAACGGGGCAGATTTGAAAGCTGTGTCCTTTTCACCATGTCCTGGCTGTGCTGTGTGTGCCCTGTGAACACTTGCTAAATGGAGACTTCACAGAGTTTATGGCTGCCATGGGTGGGGGTGGGGGGAGAATGAAGGGAAGGGACAGGACTTCGGGATGGACATGTACACTTTGCTATATTTAAAATGGAAAACAAACAAAATCTCACTGTATAGCACAGGGAACTGCTCAACGTTATGTGGCAGCCTGGATGGGAGGGCAGTTTGGGGGAGAATGGATACATGTATACGTATGGCTGAGTCCCTTTGCTGTCCACCTGAAACTATCACAACATTGTTAATCAGCTATGCTCCAATATAAAATTAAAGGTTGAAAAAAATAAATTAAGACTTCAAAGCTAGGAAAAGTGGACAAGGCGGCTTTGCTTCATCCTGTGGGCAGAATGAAATGGAACCAGGAAGCTATTGTTTTCAGTTTTAATTTCTCTAAAATGGGTTTTTTGCACGAATTTTGAGGATAACATGGGACAGTAACTATGAACATTTTAATTATTAAGGATTAAAAGTGTAATAAATCATTTTTATTAATAGATTAGGTATCGATTTAAATGTTACAACTTACTAAGAATAAAAGTAAGCTTCTACTTTTAAAAGTAGAAACTTTAAAAGGAGATGTTTTCAATCTGGAGATAAATATCTATATATATTTAAAATGCAAATGACTCAGTTCACTCACATCATTTAAATGGAGTTTAAGGAAGACAAACGTGGGAAAGTTTTTAGGGTCACCATTCATGGGGGTTTGCCTAGGACTGAGGGGTTTTTGGAATGCAAGACTTTCAGTTTGAAAATGGGGACAGACCCCAGAAAACCAAGATGAGCTGTCCACCTTCATCCTCTTCAACCGTCTTCATTCCATGGCCTCTAATTTCAGTCCTCTCTTCTAACAAACATTCAATAAACCTATGAAAATAAGCCCCATATCCTTTAACTGAATGGCAACAAAGCTGTCTCTGCAGTTCTTGGTGAGGGTTTAGGGGTGCCATGGGAGCAGGAGGGAAAATATTCCATTTCATTCTGCTTATTCTCCCGGGTTCCTGGTATCCATCTTCCAGAAGAGCCGTGAGTTAAACAATGCACACTCAACACTGCCCGCCTGAAACCAGTCACCGCACCACTGCCGACATTCTCTCACCACAAATACATAACAATCATGTTGCTGGAGTGCCAGTGGAAAGCATAAGTTCTACTGGGCACAAACTTGGAAGGCAAGTAATCAAGGTGTTTACCTGATGAATGAAGAGGGGGACAAAGGCAGAATCATCTCAAATATATCTAACATTTTCTCATTAAGCCATGAAACTTGCAGATATTAATCATCGAAATAAATTTACCCTGCCCATAGGTTCATGCAGCCTTGCACAAGAGAAATGACCAGGACAGCGCTTCCTTTCATCACATTACCAAAGATGAAATGAATTTTGAAACAATATCCTAGGTGAATTAGACACTTAGCCACTTAACAAGAGGCTTTGCTAGGACCCTCGTTTATTATTTCCAGAAGTTAAGTCAGTTCCTGCTAATAATTCAGTCCCGTCCTGTTCACATCTCCATTATTTCACGGGCAGGAGATTTCGTGGCTAATGGCCAGACCCTATTGTATCTTGAGTTTGGCATTGGAAATGGTTCTGAGAGCTTCCCGCTGAGCCAAGAGTCAAGTTAGAGATCTCCTGCGCAGAAAAGGGTGGGTATTCCATTATTCTGCAATATAGCAGAGTAAAATAAGTAGGATTTCATTTAAGCTGTGTTTCTCTTTAGATTAGGTTAAATGGCCAAGATGCTAAAAGCCTGCTATCTTGTACAAATCAAGTGTCTCTGTCTGCTGATTCTGACCATTCTGGCTGCGAGTCATATTCTGAAAAGCTTTTGATAAGTATCTAAGTATAGGGAGACATCTCATGTGTCTTGCTAGGAATGAGCACATTTTTATACCGAAGAAGGGTACTGCTCCTTCTTTAAGTGTATTTCTTCCTTCAGGGATATTTTAAAAGCAAGATTGAGAGTTTTAAACCGAACTGTAAATCTGAGTTTCAAATGTTAGTCCTCAGGGTTTTTTTTTTGTGGGAGGTGGGGTGGGAATATTTGGAGGTCAGGTCAGAATATCAATAATTCAAAGTGTATCCCCTAGAAAGATATCTGTTTAGGAAGGAAGTTCTTAAAACAGAGAAAGCTCATTTCATAGTTTAAAAAAAAAAAAAAAGCACAACATGGGAGAGGGAGAACCAGAATTGGTCTACTTGCTACCAAATTTCCCATCACCCACCTCTGGTCTGACCTTGCCCACTGTGGACCATCCTCCTCTCTCATCAAGGCTCGAGGGCCTCTGACAGCAGAGAAAAAAAAAATCCTCTTCCACCCACTGGTTGATGCTTAAAATTCTACTATTAGGACTTAATCCCTTTAGTTTCAGCTTTGATCCCAGTTAAAATGCAAATACCTCTGGGTGGGGTAACCCTTTTAAACTGTTATCAGCCCTTTACAGTCCACTGAGAAGGAAGAAGCCAGGCAGATTCCACAAGGGTTGAGAGGGGAGATCTTGAGGCCAAAGCGGGATGGAAGATGAAGTGTGAGCACAGAGGGAGGTTCTTGGGGCAGGAAAACACCCACCTCTCCCAACTGCCGAATCATGACAGCATCTGAAAACGGGAATCGTATTATGACTAAACAGCACAGCATAAATTTATGTAGAAATAACTCTACCAAAGCATCTGAGAGCAGCATTAGCTGAACAATGGACTGAGCTACCATTCTACGAAAAGATAATTCAAATGTTGGGGCCCATTCTGAGATAAGATATAATGCCTAATCCTGAGGGTTCAGCCTTTCTGTTCTAACTTTAACTAAGGAAAAAAGTTTAGCCTTGTTAAAGCTATTATCTGTTCCTAAATTGCATAGTATATAAAATGTAAATGTGATCACACCACTCTTAAATTATTATAACAATACGCCATTCTGTTTTCTTCCCCTTGACATTTACAAAATTCATTTGGAAGAGTGGGATCTACCTCACAGAGATTAGTGATAAATCATGTATTTTTAATGAATATCAATAGGAGAAACCCCATGACATAGCCCACCATCTAATTTGATTAAACTGTGCTTAAGGCAACACTACCTCTCTGGCTAGGGAATAGCTCCATAATGACTTTGTGAGCATTATTGCAGGCTGTTTTAATGATTTAATGAACTGCCTCTATATTTAGTTCAATAGCCTTAAAATGATTAGTGTTTAAGAAAAATTAGCTCACTTTGATTTGATTCTATTTGATGGTAAGTTTAAATAACCTAACCCTTCAAAACACAGTGGAAAAAAAAAATCCTAGAATCACAGCCAGCTAACTGCTAGAAAACATTATGACCATCATTAATAACCGTTCATTTATGTTTAGCTACAGTATCCAGCCTGACATGCTCATCGGAGGAGCTGGGCTGTAGAAACAAGGGCGAACACTGCATTTCATCTTCCCTTTCTGCGGCTGGGAAGGGGAGGGAGAGGGGAGGAGATGGGAGAAGTGAGAAAGAGCCTTCAATTTCACGTGTTGGGCTATGAGGAATTTTCTCTAGTTCAGGTCCGAAGTGGGTCTCTGTCAACACTTGGGAGAAGTTCCAAGTTTCTGAGAGAGGAGGAGGGGAAAATTGGTGTGAGGTTTTGAGCCAACCCCTCCTGCTGTGATGTGGCCAGCCAGCGTGGTTAGGTTTGAGCAGCGTGGTCAAGAAACTCCCTGGGACACCCTGATGGGAGTCAGGGAGGCTTTCTGCAAAGAGGACTGAGGCAGATGGTGCTTTTTAATGATGGTAAATGATCTCAGAGTTGGTATGATACAGCAGAGGCCAGGGCTGGCACCTCACTCCACACTAAAGAGGGTCACAGCACACAAATAGAAGGCTGTTTTGTAGAATCCCCATGGGTCACCACTGCATGGCCACAACCCAAAACATGGGAAATAGTTGCAATATCGGAGAACCGAGTCCTGCACTTCATGGGAAACATCTAAGCCAGTGGTCTGATTGTGTAGGATGCAGTGTTAAAAATCATCTTAGAGGCCAGTTACAGACTGAGAAATTTGTTTCGTTTTGAACTCTGGAATAATAATAGGGAGTATCTATGGAGTGTTTACCAAATGCCAGGCAATATTTACTCTTCACATAAACTCGAAGAGGCGAAGGCAATGAACATCGTCACTTTAGCAGAGAAGCCAAAGCTCAGAGAGACTAAAGAGCTTGCCTAAGGTCACACAGCTTGGTGGGGGGAGGGGAGGGTGGCACAGGCTTGCACCCAGGTCTGTTTGACTTCAGGTCCACTCTGTCACGTCATCTTTCATGTCTCCATCCATGCCAAATTACGTGCCAAGAATATTCTGAGTTAGAAACAGGGACAGATGTAAAGAAAATGGATGTCAGAGGAGGCTTGGTGAGTATCCAACGATTCTCTAAATGAGGCTGCTCACCCTGGCCTCCATTACTCAGAGCTGTCGCTGCAGACTCCTGGGCCTTGGGGGCAAGAATGCAATCCACCAACCATCCCTCCTTCTTGTCCTTGGGACGGGAGGGAAATATTTCTAAATGAACCATTGTCATCTGATGACAAAGACCTGTACTTCTTGGCGTGTGCTATACACCCCCAAGACACTTTTCCTCTTCTCTCTATCTCTCTGTTAATATCCACCCTTCATCCACTCCCATTTGTGCCCTTTCTGCATTCAGGTGTGCACACACACCTGCAGCACACATACACACGCACATACAAGGCATACATGTCAAGACCATTTACTGTGCTCCTAGCATGGACACCATAACACAGAGAAGAAGGAAACCCAGTCTCTGCCCATGGCTCTGTACTAGAGGAAACACACGGTCTTCTGGGGAGAAAGGACTGGTTCGAATACACATGTACAATGTCACTTGGCCATCACGTCTCCCTTGGTGTTATTCAAGACAACCCAATACTTTTTCATAGTCTTCTTGGCAAAGGTGCCAGCCTCCTTCTGGTGTCACTTTCTCTGGTCTCAGAGACACCCTTTGTCTTTCCCACCTTCACTCCAGACCTTGACCTTCCTTCCCCATCAAGTCACCAAAAAACCTGCCCCATAGCCCATGACTTATTTTCTCATGACCACCTGTTCTGACATACTCCTTCTGGTCTTATATGGAAGCAAAAGAATAACTTGTGTCTTTTCCCCTCCAACAGAAGCGATGAGCATCTATCTTACGCTGTTGAAGAGTGTCAGGCCATTTATGTAGGACATCATTGGATGCTGGAGTGGCAAGTTTTTATATATAGTTGCTCTGTAAATGAAGGTAAGCCACATTGGAATTGGTAAACTGGACACACGAGTCTGATCCTAAGGGGGCAGTGCCACTCAGTGGCAACCCATCATTATCAGGCAGGGATGCCAATGGTGTTAACAGAGCCCCTGAGTTTTCAAGATGAGCACAAAATCCTGTGCTAAATTTTTTAAGTTGGCTCATTTTAAAAGAGAGAGAGAATGTTGGGAAGCCAAAATAAGACACACCTGTATTTCATATATAACCCACAGTGCCAGTTTGCCAGCTAGGACCACAGCCCCAGGTTTCCTTGGCTTAGTAGTAAAGAACCTGCCTGCCAATGCAGAAGACACAGGTTCAGCCCCTGAGTCGGGAAGATACCCTGGAGAAATGGCAACCCACTCCAATATTCTTGCCTGGGAAATACCATCGACAGAGGAGCTTGGCAGGCTACAGTCTATGGTGTCACAAGAGTCAGACACAACTTAGCAACTAAACAGCAACACAGCAGCACTGACAGACCCAGTTGTGTGAGGACCAACACATGCAAGGATTTTAGAATCCCAGCCACAGCTCAGTATGGAGGGTTGCTCACCCCGTTGACCAGTGACAATCTAGACACTAAAATAAGCACTTAACAACAGATAAGGTTGACATGCCTTTTGGGGTGAACCAAAGATTTGAGATGTTTCTGCTAATAACTCTTCTTGTAACCCACCCAAATCTCTAACTCTTGATGAGGGGGGGCAGAAAAGAAGAAGAAGAAGAAGAAGAAAAAAACACTCCTGGCTGTACATATGCAATATCCAATCAGAATTTTAAATTACTTGACCTACATTTATATCTTCTGACTCTGGTTTTGAGTATTGTGTTCTTGAAACAGCTGCTGTGGTGTTGAGGGCTCTAAACTTACTTATTTGCTCCTGCCCTGCCTCTGAGCACTTCCTGTAATCATAAACCCAGCTAGTTTAATAGAAAATATGAAACTTCATGCAGCAGGTAGGTCTTGAAATTTAGAAACCTTTATAGGAAAATGGGAGATCATGTTTTTCTTAAGGTGGGGAACCCCATACATTTCCCACTTTAAATTCCATCCTTCTCTGGAGATTGGAAAACTTACCCCCAAAACTGGAATAAAAGGACGGATCAGTGGTTTTTGGATCCAAAAGGCAAAATCTCAACAGGTTTCCTGTATGTGCAAAGCCACTTGAAATTGAGTAGGTGTCAACACAGATTTAATTAACTCCCAGCCAGGACATACTGGAAATGATCCCAGAAAGTTGGGACAAAGGAGAAGGTGTTAATTTCTCAGAAGGAAAAAAGAAAAGTGCCTTATAACTGCACTGGATTATGGCTTAGGACTGGGTGAATTTTCAAATGATCTATTTCAGGTGTGCTGAAAACAGGTGGCAATAAAAATCAACAAGTTAGTTGAGTGAGGCTGACTCCCACCAGTGAGGCTGGAAGGTATAGGACAGGGTCTAGGAATCAAGACTACAAACATTATTTGACATATAAATACTTCCAGAATCCCTGATTTTTGGAAGGGATAACAGTGAGGTGTCCTCAGAACTTAAAGTCAAGTTTATCTGCAAGAGTTAAACCAGTTAAATATTTTATTTTAAATTGCACATATTGCCTGTGGTTATTTATCTGTGGTAGAAAGTCAAGAGATTGAGTAGTTTGGCAGTCTCAAACCCCAATTGATAATGGCAGCTCCTAAACCAGGATCTTCCCTCCCATTCCCTAAAGCCACAAAGATCCACAAGATGGGCAAATTAAACGCACATAAGCCATGCCTGTAGCGTAACTAGGAGACCAAGAATACTAGGAATTTCAAATTATGGTAGGTAGATAGATAGATGATCTGTTGTTGTTGAGCCACTAAGTCATGTCTGACTCTTTGCAACCCCATGGACTATAGAACAGCAGGCTTCCCCTGTCCACCATTACCTTCTCTGAGTTTGCTGACTCATGTCCATTGAGTCATTGATACTGTCTAACCATCTCATCCTTTGCTGCCCCCTTCTCTTCTTGCCCGCAGTCATTCCCAGCATCAGGATCTTTTCTAATGAGTTGGCTCTTCGCATCAGGTGGCCGAAGTATTGGAGCTTCAGCTCCAAAATCAGTTCTTCCCAGTGAATATTCAGGGTTGATTTCCTTTAGGATTGACTGGTTTGATCTCATTGCAGTCCAAGGGACTCTCAAGAGTCTTCTCCAACACCACAGTTCGAAAGCATCAGTTCTTTGGTGCTCAGTCTTCTTTACAGTCCAACTCTCACATCTGCAAATGACTACTGGAAAAACCATAGCTTTGATTAAATGGACCTTTGTCAGCAAAATGATGCTTCTGCTTTTTAATATGCTGTCTAGGTTTGCCATACTCTCCTTCCAAGGAGCAAGCATCTTTTAATTTCATGGCTCCAGTCACTGTCCACAGTGATTTTTGGAGCCCAAGAAAAGAAAATCTATCACTGGTTCCACTTTTCTCCCTTCTACTTGCCACGTAGTGATGGGACAAGATGACTTGATCTTAGTTTTTAGTTTTTTTAATGTTAAGTTTCGTGCCACTTTTTCACTCTTTCACCCTCATCAAGAGGCTCTTTAGTTCCTCTTTGCTTTCTGCCATTACAGTTATACCAGCTGTGTATCTGAGGTATTTGATATTTCTCCCATCAATCTTGATTCTAGCTTGTGGTTCATCCATGCCCAGCATTTTGCATGATATACTCTGCATATAAGTTAAATAAGCAGGGTGACAATACACAGCCTTGTCCTACTCTTTTCCTGATTTTGAACCATTCCATTGCTTCATGTCCATTTCTAACACTTGCTTCTTGACCTGCATACAGGTTTATCAGAAGACAGGTAAATTGGTCTGGTACTCCCATCTCTTTAAGAATTTTTCAGTTTGTTGTGATCCACACAGTCAAAGGCTTTAGCATAGTCAGCGAAGCAGGAGTAGATGTTTTTCTGGAATTCCCTTGCTTTATCCATAATCCAATAAATACTGGCAATTTGATCTCTTGTCCTTCTGCCTTTTCTAAACCCAGCACGTATATCTGGAAGTTCTTGGTTTAGGTACTGCTAAAGCCTAGCTTGAAGGGTTTTTGAGCATAAGCTTGCTAGCATATGAAATGAGCACAAAAGAATGGTTGTTTGAACATTCTTTGGCATTGCTCCTTTGGGATTGGAATGAAACATTTTCCAGTCCTGTGGCCACTGCTGATTTTCCTACATTTGTTGACATATTGAGTGCAGGACTTTAACAGCATCATCTTTTAGGATTTGAAAGAGCTCAGCTGGAATTCTATCACCTCCATTAGCTTTGTTTGTAGTAATGCTTCTAAGGCCCACTTGACGGTGAGTGACCACACCATGGTGTCTATCTGTGGCATTAAGACCTTTTTTTTGTATAGTTCTGTGTATTCTTGCCACCTCTTCTTAATGTCTTCTGCTTCTGTTAGGTCCTTGCCACTTCTGTCCTTTATTGTGCTGATCTTTACACGAAATATTCCCTTGGTATCTCCAATTTTCTTGAAGAGATCTCTAGTCTTTTCCATAATATTGTTTTTCTCTATTTATTTGCATTGTTCATTTAAGAAGGCCTTACATAGACAGATAGCTAGATGGCTACAGAGACAGAATCTGCATGCTATGGGCTGAATGTTTCTGTCCACACTCTTAAATATATATATTGAAGCCCAAATTCCCCCAGTGTGATGGTATTAGGAAGTGGGTAGGATGGTATCAGGGCCCTTGGGAGATAACTAGGTTTAGATGAAGTCCTGAGGGTGGAGCCCCCATGATGAGACTGGTGTCTTTATAAGAAAGATAAAGACCCAAAAACTCTCTCTCCTCTCTCTCCACTCTTCAGCAAGAAGACTGCCTGCAGGTCTGGAAGGGGACTCTCCCCAGGAGCCAAACTGGCACTCTTCAGTTTCTAGAACTATGAAAAATAAATTTCAGTTAAGCCACCCAGTCTATGGCATTTTTAAGCTATATAATTTCAGCTGCACAGTTATAATTTCAGCTGCACAGTTATAATTTGACACCCATACCCACTCCAGTACTCTTGCCTGGAAAATCCCATGGACAGAGGAGCCTGGTGGACTGCAGTCCATGGGGTCGCTGGGAGTCGGACATGACTAGGTGGCTTCACTTTTACTTTTCACTTTCGTGCACTGGAGAAGGAAATGCAACTCACTCCAGTGTTCTTGCCTGGAGAGTCCCAGGGACGGGGGAGCCTGGCGGGCTGCTGTCTCTGGGGTCGCACAGAGTCGGACACAACTGAGGTGAATTTGCATACACTACAAAGTGATCACCAGGACAAGTCTTCTAGTTACCTTTCATCACCATACAGTTGACTCCCTTCACTTGTTCCTCCCACTCCCCCAACCTCCTTCCCCTCTAGTAACCACCAATCTGATCTCTTTGTCTATGAGTTTGCATTTGTTTCAGTTTTGCTTTTTTAGATTCTATGCACGCATGCTAAGTCACTTCAGTCGTGTCCAACTCTTTGCAGTCCTATGGATCATAGCCCCCCAGTCTCCTCTGTCCATGGGACTCTCCAGGCAAGAATACCAGAATGGGTTGCCGTGCCCTTCTCCAGCAGATCTTCTGAATCCAGGGATCAAACCATGTCCTTTAACATCTCTTGCATTGGCAGACAGGTTCTTTACCTCTAGCATCACCTGGGAAGCCCTTTTTAGAATCCATGTTTGAGTGAAATCATAGAGTATTTGTCTTTCTCTGTGTGACTTATTTCACTTAGACTAATATCTTCAAGGTCTATCCATGTCTTCACAAATGGCAGGATTTTTTTCCTTTTTCTAGCATTCCACTAAGTATATATACCACATTTTTATTCACTCATCCAATAACAGACACAAATTATTTCCATATCTTGGCTATTGTAAATACTACTGCAATTAATATAGGGGTACATATGTATTTTTAAATTAGTGTTCTTAGGTTCTTTGAATACATGCCCATCAATGGTGTTTTGTTGTAGTAGTCCAAGCTAAGATACTAGGGGGTGCTTTCCAGGTGCCTCAGTGGTAAAGAATCCACCTGCCAGTGCAGGAGATGTAAGAGGCATGGGTTTGATCCCTGAGTTGGGAAGATCCCCCAGAGAAGGAAATGGCAACCCACTCTAGTATTCTTGCCTAGAAAATCCCATGGACAGAGGAGCCTGGCAGGCTACAGTCCATGGGGTCACAAAAAAGTCAGACATGACTGAGCACACATTACTAAGACACTAGGGAAACACAATTGAATAGGACTGTAATTTAATAAGCAGACACAAATCAATTCTATTGTACCCTGTTAAGAGAAACCCTGGAATATGAAAAGGGAAATCTGTGGAAAGGTAAGTTGACCCTGTTTTATTTTATTTTATTTTTGTCTCTGTTTTTTCACTGGTATTCAAGTGGGAGAGACACTAAGTCCAAGGGATGTGGACTTTCTGTTCTAGGAGAAGTGGACTCTGTTGTGGGTCAGAACTGATTTATGAAACCATGCAGTGGACAAGATTGAATACTCCTCAAAACAGTCTACTTCTCCACACCATGATTCCAGGTGGACCAAGCAACGTTCTTAATACAAACAAATCTGGCCTCCCTGGCATGCAGGTACCAGGAAGGGGCTAAGCAGGAAGCACAAGCATTTCAGTGATCAGAAAACACTTCCCTATTCTAAAAAGTTGATATCTGGGCTGCTATACATCACAGTCCTGTGAGCTTGCTTGATATGAGTTTGCCTTCCCAAGTCCAAACAGTTCCTGAAAATAATATAGCAAAGAGCTTGAATGAAGGCAACAGTACATTTGCCAAAATTTTGTTGTTGTTGTTGTTGTTGGATAGCAACTATGACTCCATCCATCTATGCCTCCCTCCTTTTGTACCTAAAATGCCTTCTGTATGCCCAGCTCTGTTCTAGGTACTCAGAGATTATAAAACATGATCCTTACCTTTTAGGATCTACCCATTCACTAGTAAAAATAAAATTTGGCACACAAAACCATTAGAGAACAATATACAATAGCAGGTGGTTGAGCATCTGTGGGGTCTATCAGGTAGCATTAAAGCTAAGAGGAGCTCAACACGGGATTAGGATACTAGTAATCACAATATGCTTAATTTTATCACATTGCATCATCAATCAAGTAATTACACATATTCTACCTAATTTCATCCTCTGGCTAACTAGTTAAAGCAAATGCTATCATCCTTTCATTTGTTGTTGTTGCTTGGTTGCTAAGTTTCACTCATTTGCAAACCCATGGACTGTAGCCTACCAGTCTCATCTGTCCATAGAATTTTCCAGGTAAGAATACTGGAGTGGGTTGCCATTTCCTTCTCCAGGGCATCTTCCCAACCCAGGGATCAAACCCAGGATCTCCTGCTTGATAGGCAGATTTTTTACCACTGAGCCACCATGGAAGCCTTCTCATTACAAATTTTGAAAACCTTAAGCCCAGAGAGCCTAAGTTATTAATACTTGATCAAAGCATTATGTCTCCTTAGAAAGAAAGTCAGGCCTCAAGTCCAGATCTTTTGATTCCAAGGTCAGTGCACTTTCTACAACACAGCTAAGAACAAGTAAGGTAATAAAGGTGACTCCTAAGGACCACGAGTTGGAAAGACAAAGACACAAGCTGGTTTCCGACATTCAGAGAAGGCTTCCTGAAGGAGATACAATCTAGGGGAGATCCTACAGGATAGATGGGAGTAAGAGGAAACAGGATGTCTTCAGGCACATCTCCTTCCTGAGATGTCCTCAGGCATCCCTGAGTCATGCCCTTGCAAGTCAAGATGAAAACAGTAGTATAGGGAATTCCTTGTTGGTCCAGTGGCTAAGATTCCTAGCTCCCAAGGCAGGGGGGCCCAGGTTCAATTTCCGGTTGGGGAATGAGATCCCACATGCTGCAACTAAGCGTTCATATGCCACAACTAAAGCATTCACATGCTGCAATGAAAGATCCCAGATGTCGTAACTAAAGATCTCAAAAACCACCACTAAAACATTCTGCATGCTACAACTAAGACCCAGCACAGCCAAATAGATAAATAATTTTTTTTTAAACCCAGCAGTCTATGCCATCAAAAGATCCAGGTTTTGTGGACTCTGAAGTTTGTAACACCACAGAAAAAGAATACAAGTTACAAACACAAAATCCCCTCAGGTCCCTACAAATCTTCAGCAGCACATAAACCCACTTCTGGCATCAATCACTTTGATATTCATAAGCCCCCAGACTTTATTCAGGACCCATTTGCTGATTGATCTCCAAAGCTGTGAGAGGCTTCTACCCTTGCCCTGGATATGATTTATAGAAAGGACCTTGTTGCTTGGTTGCTAAGTCTCACTCATTTGCAAACCCATGGACTGTAGCCTACCAGTCTCATCTGTCCATAGAATTTTCCAGGTAAGAATACTGTATTTGTCTAGATTAGGTTCAGCTGCTAGTAATGAAATCAATAGTAGCAACAACAAAACAGTGGCATAAGTGAAAGAGGTGTTTCTCCCAATACAAATGTAGACAACTTGGGGTTTACATGGAAACCTAATGATCACTAGGGACCTAAGTTCCTTCTCTCTTGTTGCTCCATNTATTTGTCTAGATTAGGTTCAGCTGCTAGTAATGAAATCAATAGTAGCAACAACAAAACAGTGGCATAAGTGAAAGAGGTGTTTCTCCCAATACAAATGTAGACAACTTGGGGTTTACATGGAAACCTAATGATCACTAGGGACCTAAGTTCCTTCTCTCTTGTTGCTCCATCATTCTTAACACATGACTTCAACCTCATGGTCCAAGGTGGCTGCTTGAGTCCAGCAATCGTCTGTATTTCAGCCAACATAAAGGAGAAATTGCTGGAGGATACACATGCTTTTTTCTCTGTAAGGATATTGCCTGGGAGTTTCACACACCTCTTATGCTTGCATCCCATTGGTTAAAACTTAGTCACATCAAGAAATATGGCTCCATTTCTTTCAAGTTGTCCATTTAATTGGCATAAAGTTGCTGATAGTAGTCTCTTATGATCCTTTGTATTTCTGTGTTGTTATGATCTCTCC